>CM060709.1:216283914-216883914 GCA_030686995.1 Artemisia argyi | reverse complement strand
TTGGTACGTGACAATAGCAGTAACAACAATAATAATTAGGGTTTTAAGGATAAACCCTAATTTGCATGAAACCCTAAAAATCAATAACTACAATAGTATTCAAAGCTCAGCATCGTTAGGGTTCATCATAACTCATTCCAGTATCATCATTAGGGTTCATCACAGGTTTTAAAACCTGCTCACCAAGTCTAATGAAAGTACCAGTAGAAGCATGTATAGCAGATCCAGAAGCCCTATTAATCGTACTCCTCTCACCAATTAGGGTTTCTTTTGTAGTCGTCCTTTTCCTTTTTTTTTTAAGTATAAAGACGACACTTTTTAGCCTTTAGTGACACTTTTTAGAGTCACTAGAAACCCTAAAAATTCGAAATAATATACCTCTCTGCTCAGCAGTTTTCAAGAATTTTTATCTTTTTATTGGAAGCTCAGATTGAAGATCCCTCCGGTGGAACTCTTCTTTGACATGTAGAAAACCTCCAATAAAAATTTCAGCCCGATCCAACGGTTAACGAAGGAGATATCGCCCTTTGAAAACAGCCCTGCAGTGAGTTACAAAAATTGAACCAAATTCGAATTTTCTTCCATCTTCGACAAACCAAACCTTGTTTAATCCCACGATCACGAGCCCCATGGCTCTGATACCAATTGATAAGATCGTTTATAGCTCGAGGTTGTTTAGACCTCATCTAGGGATTACACAATAATAAAGATAAAGAACATGTACGCAGCGGAATAAACAAAACATCTTTATTATTGCTAACAAGGTTTCTCGTCATCATCTCTACTCTAACATACATCAAAGCCCCAATGCTACGTGATCAAGTGTAGCACGGTTACATCCTAACAGCTATCATAAGATAGTTGAGGCTTAACATCAATCTACCCTAGGTGTTTCCCATACAACACCTGTACACACAAGTCTAGGCGTTTCCAGCCCTAGACATACACACACGTTTTTCTGGTTTTACATTGTGGAAGACATATAAAACATAATCCCTGTATCTCTTTATATAATAGAGATACTAGGGTTACAAGGAATAAACTAGAATAATAAAAGATATGTTGTAATCTTTTTCTTTCTTTGCAAGTTTCTTCCTTTGTCTCCATAAGTCCTTCATCTTTCATATTTGTCAATATCAACTCAAAGTATAATTCCTAACAATCTTCCCCTAGTTGATATGACAAAACCAAGTATATGAAAGATGTCGTCTTCCCCTCAAACCATGCATATCATCAAGGATCTTCAAGCTGCAATCTTGTAAATCTTCTTCCCCTTTTTGTCATCATCAAATAGGGGACAAATGTATGCAACCTTGATCTTCACAACCACGAATCAATATTACACGTCCAATCCATCTTTCCAATGTTTCTAAGTCGCCCACCATTATGTTTTCCGCATCTATAGATGTACTTGAAACAATAGAAATCAAAACCATCAGTAGTAATAACAACTAGCAGTAGCAAAAACCTTCACCTCGATGTAGCACATAAATGGTTAAACATTTAAACATTAAGCTTCCCCTGAAACCCATATGTTAACCATTTGTTGAATGTAGGCTCCATGTAATGATTACTGATGAAGAAAACTAAGTATAACCAACTTGATGCTGAAGTAGAACCACCCAAACTTGTGCCTTATATCTTGTACTAAAATTGACTTCGAACGTATACTTCACGTATAGGGAGATCGCAACCTCTTGACAAAAAATCACTGAGCACAATAACGTAACTCCTTCAAGTGTTTTGTCAATTCGTAGTCACCTGAACGAACAAACAAGTTACCTCCAACTGAAAAAGGTATGATAAAACACAAACCTGTGAAACTCCACTTCATCGTCAAATAGGTGATAAAAACTTTTCTTCGTAACCAATTAGAACAAATAAAAACGAGCCTTTGTATTCTGTGTAAGCACCAATAAATCAAACTCCAAAAATCTTTCTTGTGTGTGTGTCTTCCCCTGTGTGTGTGTTGGAACCAACCATAAATTGTAATTTGTTGCACCAGTACCCTTACAAACAATCAATCGATTAAAATATCCATCACCAACCCATGTGAAGTACGAGGTATCCTTTAAATCACCAATCACAAATTAAAAGTGCATGTACCTTCGATCCACATTATCACTTTGCTACCACAGTGGTAAGTATTGAAGCTGCAGTGGAAACTATTTTGGCTTCAGTGGTAACGTATAAGCATGCAGTGGTAACTAATAAGCGTGCAGTGGTAAAATTTAAGCCTTGCAGTGGTAACTTTGAAGCTTCAGTGGTAACAAATAACACAGCAGTGGAAACCTGAAACGCGATAATACGAACCTTAAGGACCACGAAAAGCTCACTGACCAACACTAACAAGCGTACCATCAATAGTTATCACCATCAGTAGCTTTTATACCATACGTTAGACAACAAAGCTATGTATCGATCCATCTTCATAAATTGGTACGTGACAATAGCAGTAACAACAATAATAATTAGGGTTTTAAGGATAAACCCTAATTTGCATGAAACCCTAAAAATCAATAACTACAATAGTATTCAAAGCTCAGCATCGTTAGGGTTCATCATAACTCGTTCCAGTATCATCATTAGGGTTCATCACAGGTTTTAAAACCTGCTCACCAAGTCTAATGAAAGTACCAGTAGAAGCATGTATAGCAGATCCAGAAGCCCTATTAATCGTACTCCTCTCACCAATTAGGGTTTCTTTTGTAGTCGTCCTTTTCCTTTTTTTTTAAGTATAAAGACGACACTTTTTAGCCTTTAGTGACACTTTTTAGAGTCACTAGAAACCCTAAAAATTCGAAATAATATACCTCTCTGCTCAGCAGTTTTCAAGAATTTTTATCTTTTTATTGGAAGCTCAGATTGAAGATCCCTCCGGTGGAACTCTTCTTTGACATGTAGAAAACCTCCAATAAAAATTTCAGCCCGATCCAACGGTTAACGAAGGAGATATCGCCCTTTGAAAACAGCCCTGCAGTGAGTTACAAAAATTGAACCAAATTCGAATTTTCTTCCATCTTCGACAAACCAAACCTTGTTTAATCCCACGATCACGAGCCCCATGGCTCTGATACCAATTGATAAGATCGTTTATAGCTCGAGGTTGTTTAGACCTCATCTAGGGATTACACAATAATAAAGATAAAGAACATGTACGCAGCGGAATAAACAAAACATCTTTATTATTGCTAACAAGGTTTCTCGTCATCGTCTCTACTCTAACATACATCAAAGCCCCAATGCTACGTGATCAAGTGTAGCACGGTTACATCCTAACAGCTATCATAAGATAGTTGAGGCTTAACATCAATCTACCCTAGGTGTTTCCCATACAACACCTGTACACACAAGTCTAGGCGTTTCCAGCCCTAGACATACACACACGTTTTTCTGGTTTTACATTGTGGAAGACATATAAAACATAATCCCTGTATCTCTTTATATAATAGAGATACTAGGGTTACAAGGAATAAACTAGAATAATAAAAGATATGCTGTAATCTTTTTCTTTCTCTGCAAGTTTCTTCCTTTGTCTCCATAAGTCCTTCATCTTTCATATTTGTCAATATCAACTCAAAGTATAATTCCTAACAATATCCCTATGAGATTGATGATCCTGAGTATCAGAGAGAGTTGGAGAGAAAGTGGAATGAATTGGAGAGGGCAAACAGAGTTCCCAGTCCTGATGAGTCTCTCATCTTCTTTACATATTCTGATGAAGAGGATGAGGAGAATGATGAACTTTACACTCCTACAACCTCTGATAAGCCTCAGTCCTCTTGTCCAAGAAGAAGAAAAGTAAATCTTCCATTGCCAAAGACCAGAAAGATTGTACTAGGTTTGCCCTGTCCTCAGTGGCAAGGACTCTTCAATATCAATAACAAGGGCAAGAAGAAGACTGTGGACAGCAAGGGCAAGGGCAAAGTAGAATAGGGACTTTGTTGTTTGTCTTTCACTTTCATTATCTTGTATTGTACCTCTAAAGAATCAATAAAATTTTCATTCTTAATTGTTGTTTGTTTAAATTCTTCTAATTAGCATTCCCCTGAATAAATTAAACTTGAAAGGATCATCAGCAGGAACACACTTAACAACAAGATAAATAGCATCAGCAGCATGTTGGTCAAATCATTGACTTTCATCCGAAGAATCCAATTAAGTGGACAACTTGCACACTTAGTAATTGCTACTGACTCAGCTACCTCCCATTAACTTACATTAACTCCCAGTAAACTCAAATCAAGTCTTTAAAAGAAGTCTTCAAGTCATAATCAACTCACCATTCCACAAAAACAAATCCCAAAGTCATTTTTACAATTGAGTGATGAAGCCATCCCCCAAAGTCATTGAAATTTCTTCTGATTCATCAGACTCTACCTTTGACATACCTCAAATCCAAAGATCATACTACTACTTAAATAAAGGTCCTTCAGAGTTATGTCCATCTCCAACCTCATCAGAGGAAACCACTGAAGCTGAGGAAGCACCAGCTCCTCTAGTTATGGTTGTCCCTGACTTCACCCCTGTCACTGCATTCTTAACTAGTGAAATGGAAAGAGTTTGTGCAGATATGAGAAGAATCTCTGTCCCTGAAGAACCACAGTCCTCAGTCAGAAAGAAGGGTCCATTGAAGGTGGTGCTTGGTCTTGCAGCTCCCAAACTCTGGAACAAGAACATGCAATCCAGAGGAATCCACAAGAAGATGCCAGACCCAAAGGACTTGGGTAAAGGGAAAAGAAAAATGGAGTAGGTTGTTGCTTGGGGGTGTGTTGGTATGTAGGTGGTTGATTGTAGTTTAGGGATGTGATGGTAGGATGGTGGTTGGTTATTTTGCTGATGTTTTATGTATTCTGTGCTTCTTCTGATGACTGATCTTGATGTACTAAGCTTGCCACTTATGAATAAAATTTACTTTTATGTCTTTACATCTTATTCCACTGAATGGAGACCATTAAACATCAACAGGAACATGACCTGAAACCAGACATTCACACAAAACACAAAAGCACAAAAGAACAACCAGAATATTGTACAAGATTAGTAAAAACATGCAAAAGAAAGTTAGTAAACATAATAATCTACATATATACAACATGTACAATCCTCCCTTGAGGCATATGCCTCCCCTGAGGCTTATGCCTCCCCTCAAACATTGCATTCAAGGGTTAACCATCCCAATATTGACAACCAGGTGATTAAACCTAGGTCCATCAAAAGCTTTTGTTAACAAATCAGCCACATTATCATCAGTGTGAATCTTAAGCACTTGAATTAGATGCTTCTCATTTGCATCTCTTATAAAATGGTGCCTAATTTCTATGTGTTTAGTTCTCTGATGAAAAACAGGATTTTTAACAATGGAAATAGTACTTTGATTGTCAATGTAGATTTTATTGTTCATAAAGTTAAACCCATAATCCAACATCTGATTTTGAATCCAAAGTACCTGACCACAGCAATTGGCAGCAGCCACATATTCTGCTTCAGTGGTAGAAGTGGCCACAATGGTTTGTTTCTTGCACTGCCAAGAGATGAGTCTTCTTCCAAGAAATTGACAACCTCCTGTTGTGGATTTCCTATCCAAATTAGCTCCAGCATAGTCACTATCACTGTAAGCCTCTAACACAAATGGTGAATCCCTTGGGTACCAAAGGCCTAGTTTGGGTTGGCCCTTGATGTACTTGAAAATTTTCTTCACTGCATTTAAATGAGAAGTCAAGGGAGTGACTTGATGCCTTGAGCAAGCACTGACAGCAAAAGTAATGTCAGGCCTAGAGGCTGTGAGATACATGAGTGAGCCAATCATGGATCTATACAGATGAACATTAACAGCCTCATCTTGCTCATTTGGATTCTTAAGCTTGGGTGGTTCATATGGAGTGGTAGCAGTCCTCAAAAGTTCAAAGTCAAACTTTTTCAAGATATCTTTAACATATTTCTCTTGATGAATAAAGATCCCTTCAGGGTATTGTTTGACTTGTAGCCCTAGGAAAAAGGTTAACGCCCCCATTGCACTCATTTGAAATTCACCTTCATCAAATCTTCAAATTCCCTGCACCATGCTTCCTTTGTGGATCCAAAAATGATGTCATCTACATATACCTGTACTAGAATGATATCCCTGGAGTTCTTCTTAATAAAGAGGGTCTTATCAATAGCTCCTCTTCTGTATCCATGCTCCAATAGAAATGTAGACAATCTATCATACCATGCTCTTGGTGCTTGGTGAAGTCCATAAAGTGCTTTGACAACTTTGTAAACCTTTTTGGGATGATGGGGGTCTTCAAAGCCCTGTGGTTGAGTAACATACACTTCCTCTTCAATTTTGCCATAAAGGAAGGCACTCTTGACATCCATATGATAGACCTTAAACCCCATATATGAGGCAAAGGCTAAAAATAGTCTAATGGCTTCAACCCTAGCCACTGGTGCAAAGACCTCAGTGTAGTCAATCCCTTCTTCTTGTCTGAAACCTTGAGCCACCAATCTTGCTTTATTTCTAACCACAATACCTCTGGCATCCCTCTTGCATTTTAAGATCCACTTGGTCCCAATTGCAATCTTCCCTGCAGGCAGATCAACAAGTACCCAAAAATCTTGATTCTTGAATTGTTGCATCTCTTCCTGCATAGCTTCAACCCAACTAGGCTCACTCAAAGCCTGTTTAATGCTTGTGGGTTCAACTTGAGACAAAAAACAAGCAAACAAACAATGCTTCTGATCTGTGTGATTGTCTCTCTTCTGAGTGGATACATAAGTCAAAAATGCACATTGCCCAAACTTGGTATTCTTAATGGCACTCCTGGTGAGTACCATTGCATTTGGATCACCAAGTATATTGTCTTGTGGATGTATGGTGTTGATCCTTTTAATTGTAACAGGATTAACATCAATTGAGGTATCAAGATTGGTTAAAGTGGGAGCAAAGTCTTGATCATAGGAAGCTGATTGAAAGATGCCAGCACTTTGCTCAACATTAGCAAGATCTGAGGGAGTTGGAAACCTGCCATAAGGTTCATCTAAACTTGTGGAAGCTTCAGTGGAAACAGGGACTGCAGCAGAAATTCCTTCAGCAGAATCTCCATCAGCAGAATTAGGTTTTCTGCTTTCTTCAACAGCAGCTTGTTTTAAGAGAGCTTCAATGTCTTGAGCAAATTCAAGACCAAGTCTCTTAGCTTCCTCAACAGCTGCATGTTCTTGCTTTTTGAGTCTAGCAAGATCTTCTGCATAGGTTGAATTTTCCACATCATCAGCAGATTTGGCATCAGAGGCTTCTTTGGTAGGAGGATCTGCTAGCTGGATTGGTAAAGTTATTACAACAATAGCGGGTTCATCACATTCTGAATCACTGTCTGAATCATCCTGTAGGGTACCTGCATTGTTAGAAGATGACACTTGTACACCTGCAGAGGGGTTATTTTTGTGCCTAGTATAACCCAAATAATCTGTAAGATAATCAAGGTCAAAGTACCATTCATGACCTTTTCCTTGAACATTTACATTATCCTCCAGAAATTTCAGATTAAGTGTCTCTTCTATCTTCTTTGTAGCCAAATTATAGACCCTATAAGCTTTGCTATGAGCTGAATAACCAACAATATATCCTTCAGCAGCTTTTGCTTCAAATTTGCCTAGGTGATCACTTGTATTTAGAATAGTCACCTGACAACCAAAAGGTTTCAAGTGTTCAATGGTAGGCTTCTTCCCTGTCAATAGTTCATAGGGTGTCTTATTGTGAGGTCTAGTAATCAACACCCTATTCAATACATAACAGGCAGTACCAACTGCCTCAGTCCAAAACATGGTGGGAAGCTTAGAGTCAGCAAGCATAGATCTTGCATCCTCTATAAGGGTTCTATTCTTTCTTTCAGCAACTCCATTCTGTTGTGGAGTTCTAGGAGTGCTATAATCTCTTTTAATACCCTTTAAACCACAAAGTTCAATAAGATTGGCATTTTTGAACTCTGTCCCATTGTCACACCTAATACCTTTAATCTTCTTGTTAAGTTGATTTTCAGCTAGAGCCATAAATTCTTTGAGTTCCTGAAAGGTTTGATCTTTAGTCACTAAGAAAAATGTCCAACTGAATCTACTGAAAGCATCAGTGATCACCAAACAGAAGTACTTATGATCAATACTCATGATGGATGTAGGACCAAAAAGATCCATGTGAAGCAGCTGCAATGGTTATGAGATTATGCTCACAGTGGTAATGGCTTTATAAGAAGCTTTGTGTTGCTTGCCCTTGTTACAAGCCACACAATTATGCTCATTGGTGAAGATCTTGGAAGGAAGTCCATGAACAAGTCCATCTTTAGCAAGTTTGTTGATGACTTTAATATTAACATGTGCCATCCTCCTATGCCATTTTGTAGATTCATCCAAGGATGCTTTAGCCACCAAGCAAGTAAGATCACCTTCTAGCTTGACATCATTCAAGTCAAAGGTATAAAGATTATGGTTTCTTGGAGCCTTAAGTAACACAAGATTATCATCAGGCATTTGGAATTCAGGTGAAAGAATGAAATAACCATCTTCAGTGAAAAGCACAGGAAGCTTTTTGTCACAAATTTGTGAGACTGAAAACAAATTGAATCCTTGAAGCTCCTTCACATAGTAGACATTCTCAAAATCTACCTTTGGAGTTCTAATGGTTCCTTTGCCAGTAATCCTTCCTACTCCACTTCCAAAATCACAATGCCTCCATTAAAAGGCACAAAGTCATCCAGCTTCTCTTCATTACCAGACATGTTTCTTGAACAGCCACTATCAACAATACCTAAGTCTTTATTAAGAAGAGGATGTTCCTACAACAAAG
The DNA here is from genome assembly GCA_030686995.1 of Artemisia argyi. Taxonomy (NCBI): domain Eukaryota; kingdom Viridiplantae; phylum Streptophyta; class Magnoliopsida; order Asterales; family Asteraceae; genus Artemisia; species Artemisia argyi. Next base: position 216,875,093 of record CM060709.1, on the reverse strand, counting down.
AAAGTTAATATACAACAACAACAAGTAAAGAGAGACTTAAGTCATGAAAGACTTGAGCCTGCCCTGTGGATCATTCTGATGAACCCAAGATGATGAGTTAGATCCACAATTGTTCCTGGATTCCCTGTAGATAAATGGTCTTTTATATGTCCAAGAACAATCTGCTGAGGTCTTTTCAGCAGAATCCCAATTACCCCTTCCCATACTCATTAGGTCAGTATATTCATACCAATGATTAGCACCAATAAATGGTTGAGATCCATATCTATTTCTATTGGTATTCATATATCTATTGTTAAAAACAGACCTATTGGAATAAACAGGCCAATCAGCTGGAGTGGAATACATTCTGCTAACATGATAATTGGCCTTTGGAGCTAGTGAGGGTTTGGTATTAGTCCACTTATGTCTAGGTCTATTGTTAACAACAGAAACACCCATCCTCTTTTCATGAAAATCACAATCCTTAATTAAATGCAACTTGCTACCACAACACAAAACACTTCTTTTTCTTATAAGATTTATTAAATCCAAAAGATGTCTTATTAAACATAAAATTATTCAAACAAACATCAGAAACAGAATTGTTTTGTAAACACTGAAAGGAATTGTTTTCATAAGAAGTAAATAACAAGTCTTCAGAAGAGGCTGGTTGATAAAGAACTTCATCAGCAGCAACTTCAGAATCCACAGACTTGTAGGTTGACTTTTCAGAAATCTTTGTTGAGGACTTAGGTGAGTCTGACATGGTCTTGGAATCACAGCTGGCATAACTAGAGGTCTCTGAGGTCTTGTCCCTGGAAGAACAAGAGACATAAGTGTTAGAATCATTACTAGTTATACTTCTAGTGTCAGGGGAGTCATTGATCCTAATGCCAGTGGTTTCCTTTGATTCTGGTGAGTCAAACTTATGGGATGTGGGTTTAGGGGTTCCTATGGATGGACAGTCTTCAGACTTATTTGGCAAGTCTTTAGACTTTTTACCAAAGAGATGGTGTGAACCATCAAAGTCAGAAGTTTTGGTGGTAGGCATAAATACACCTCTGATAGGTCCTGGTACAGCATGCATCCCCCCTTCCTTAACATATTTTACGGGTGTTTGAAATTCTAGGACAGGTTCAGGGTCAAAAACACTGGATATATCAGGGTAAGTTAATTCCTCTGGATCTATATATTTATCATACCCTAATGCTCTTCTAGACCTAACAGATTGACTACTATCAATTAGTTTTTCTAAATGTGAAGACCCTTCTTGCCACTTCTTACGACTAGCTACTTCTTTATTCAATTTCTCTTGTAAAACATCTTTCTCAGACTGAATTCTAGCTTTTTCTTTTTCAGAAAATTTCAATTCATTGCTAGCACATTCTAAATCTCTACTTAAAACTCTAATCTTTTCCTCATAAGCTAATTGATTTTGTTGAAACCACACCTTTTGTTGTTCTAAAGTTTTAAAAGCTTCTTTATAAGTTGCAGCTTCAATAAAACAAGCATTATATTTTGGTTTCATATCATCATAAGCTTCTTTTAGAGTTGTATATTTAGAATCACAATCACAAGCACAAGTAGATACCTGAGAAGAAATTCCCATGAGACCAAAGCTATCATCACAACTAGCCATGCAGGAGATTTGAGGAGAGTTGCTTGTATCATCATCATGCTCATTCCAGTCCACACTAGTATCTATAGCAGTGATCAAGGCCTTTGATTCTCCAGCTTCCAATTCTTTCTTCTTGTATGCTGAATACCTGGTACTGGCTTCACCTTTCTTAGCTGTGCATTCTCTTGCAAAGTGACCATTTCTCCACAAGCATAACACTTCACCTTCCTTCTATCAAACCTAGCTGCATCTTTTCCTTCAACATTGAGCTTTTTACCAACCTTTTGCTCAAATCGCCTCACCTTGAGAGATAGCATAGCCATTTGCCACTTTAAGTCCAATTCTTCTAAAGCAAGTTCATCAATCTGCTCAAAATCTTCATAAGCTATTTGTTGTTGTTTATCAACTTCAGCAACAAATGAATGAAGTACATCTTCCATCACATTGTTAATCTTTGGATGAGTTATTGGATTAGCACTTGAAAAAGACAATGTGGTCATTGGAAGACTTTGGCTTGGGGTGGATGGACTTGAGTAAACCTGTGGTGCTGAGGATGGACTTGTATAGGTATGTGGCATGTAGTTTGAATTAGAACTGACAAATGCAGATTATGAAGGAGTTGCTGCATATGGAGAGAATCCCTTTATGTCACCTTCCAAAGCTCTGAGTTTGTTGTACAAGTCATCAAAAGTGAGGTAGTCCAAGCTACCTTTGTTTTTCAATGATATACTCACCTGAGACCATGAGGGAAGCAAGGCTCTTAGAAACCTAGAGTTCACCTCCTCATTGTCAGGTCTGGCCAGCAACTGATTCAAGTGACTCAGAATCTTCTGAAACCTGTTATAACCTTTGTGAAGACCTTCCTCTTCAGTGATCTTGAATTCTTGGAACTCCATCTTCAGCATACTTTTTCTCATCCTCTTTGATTCTTCATTCCCACCAAATCTAGCTTTTATGGCCCACCAGATTTCTCTTGGATCAGTCATGGAATGAAAATCTCCCATGTGGTCATCAGGGATTGCCTGCAACAATATGGTTCTAGCTTTGTTTTCCCTTTGAATAGCAAGAATTTCATCAGCAGAAACAGGTTCTAATATTGTAACTTTCCCATTAGCATCAACACTTTGCTTTTTAGGACGACAACCATTGAGTATAACATTCCAGAGGTTATAATCAACACTTGCAATCCAATTCTGCATCTTCATGGCCCAGATTTCATACTCATCCTTCCTAAGAAAAGGAAGTTTTGCATTGCTGTTGGAGAAGGCCACTTGTTGTAGTTGTTGAGTGAGAGAGCCTGCTTCAGAGAGAGTAACATCACCACCTGGTTTGTCTGCCATAGGTATTGATTGAGTAGTTATGTGATTGTGTAGAGGTTACAGAGAGTATCTAGTGGCTCTGATACCACTTGTAAGGATCTATACCTTGATGGATCACGAGCCAATAGATTGTTAACTAACTAATGTAATAACTAGCTAGACTAAGTTAGATAATCTCTGTGAGCTTGTAATTATGCGGAATATAAAAATAAACGTATACTAAACTTGATCCTCTATGGATCGATAATATTAATAAAACTTCGTACTAAAACTTGTTTCTATTACAATGACCTAGGGTTCCTTATATACTAATGGAAACCCTAACCTTTCTTACAAGAAACGAATAATGAAAAACTAATAAAAGATATTCTACATATCTTGTCCTAAAATACATAAGTTATATCCACGGTTAAACTCTATCCGTAGGATCTCTAGATGTCCGCAGGAACCAGTCATCAGCAGAAAGTCACTAAGCCTTCCGCAGTATCAATCAGCAGTATCTTCAATAATTCCTTACAGAGAATTACAATTTCAGTCCCTAAATTTTGTGGAATTTCAAAATTGGTCCTTGTGACTAATATACCAACCGGACCCTTAAGTTATAAAACCAAAACCAATAACAAACCCAAAACCAATCCATCTCCTTATCACTCCAGCCCACCTCACACACCAAGCCCATTTCCACCCTTGGCCCACTCCCACCTTTTTTATATAACCGGCCAAATTAAAACCCCCAACTTTGACCCGTTGACCCTCCACATCATCCCCTACCTCCTAGGTCTGCAACCCCCAAACACCATCATCACCCTCACTCTGCCACCACTCACTCCACACTCCATCATCATATTATCCCCCCTTGCACTCCAAACCAATAGCAAAACTCCAAAAATACACTGCTGGCCTCAATAATCAAAGAAGGAGACAAAAGAGTTTTGGGCGCCAAGAAAATTTAAACGGCTGAGATTGTTTCTTTTGATCCAAGGGTCAAGTATAGCAGCTGGGAAGAGTCCAATAAATCTCAGAAACCCTAATTGGGATGTATAAAAGGAGAAGAGATGCAGTGGTGCACTGAGTAGTTTTTTAGTTGTAGTTTTAGCCATTTAAAAGTATTGTAACTCTTGAATTCCAGTATTGTAATTGTTGTTTTTATTTAATATAAGACTCTATTTTAAGAAATTCCAATTTCCATTGCATTTTCAGTTCATCAAATAATAAACATTAAAAAAAACAGAAAAAAAAAATGAAAGGCAAGAACAAAGCATGGAACAGGTTGGATAATGGATGGACCTGGTAATAGAGACTCGTGGGAGTCATATAAGTGGGTACTTTGATCTTGGTTCATCTCAGTTTAGCAGGAAGCATTTGAAAGTTTCATTTTCTTAGTTTACTGTAGCATTGATAGTTGTTGGTTAATTATTGCTTAGATAAGCTTGTTAGTAGTACTAATGATGTATTAAACCTAGTTAGTGTAGTAGTTATAATTTTAGACATCATTCACTTAAAATTTTTATCTATTTGTCTCATTAGGTCTGTTATTGAGTCTTGTGGATTTGTTGGTGTTTAGCTAATAAACCCTGTGTTTGTGAGTTTAAATTGGTGTAATAAATCTGTATGTATGGTTATTTGGTAAGATCATGGGACAAAACATGCTTTTTCTTTGCAAATCAAAAACAGATACCAATCAAAAACAGATACCATCTTTAGGGGTGTTTGGCACAGTGTCAACCCCTGAGTTTTATTTGGTTTAAGGTGTAGTTATTTGCTTAGAAAACTCTCACTAGGTAAATCTGAGTTAGGAAAATAAAGAAATTCAATGTTCTAGTGGTGAAAGTCAAATTTACCTTGAAATCTCTCATTTTTAGTCATTGTTGAGAGTTTGAATTGCACAAACATATAGACAGTCACATAAGTTGTTAGGTTTGTTTAAATTAGTTATCTTCTAGCTTATTACAACTTATTAAGTCATCTAGGATCATTAGAAAGTCATAAAAGTCAACTGTGGTACAAAAACATAAAAGTCAAAATTGCAATCTCAGATTTTCATCAAAATGGCATGAATTAATTTGATTTTTGTGAGTGGTTTCAAGCTCTGAAAATTCTTGTGTGTAGACTCTACCAGCTGAACTTGTGATTTCTACAAATTTTATATTTTTGTGATTTTTTTCAAGTGACCAAAACACCCTTGGAACTGACCTGCAGGGCAAGGCATTTGCCCTGTTTCAGCAGACTCATTTCAACCCACCATCTTTAGTGATAGTTTGTGGCTAACCCAGTGGGTCCCACACCTTATACTTGGGTTCTCCCAACCCCCCTCCTACCAGATTTGATCAGTTGACCATTGTTTTGACCATTAGACCACTGGACCCCACCTGAATTTGCTTCCCAAGATTGTCCCCATTCTGTCTCAGATTTGTAATAAGCAAAGTGCTTATTTGAGTGGTTTGGCTTATTTGCTATGCTTAATTGATTGAAACTCACTCAATGTTGTTCAACTAACTCAGAGAAACCAGCTTTAAGCATTGTGGACCCCACCTTAATCCATTTGAGCTAAAAGCCTTGTGCAGTCAACAAAAGTCGACTGTTTGAGTCAATAATCTCTCAAGTGCTTATTTGTTGGGTTACATTAAAAGTGTTTTCATAAAAAGTGCATGTTTTTAGTGTATAATCTGTTTGGAAAAAGAAAAAACACCAAAAACCAATTTTAATTATAGTGATAGCTTCTATTTAATAGGATTTATCATTTTAATTTTCTTTTTAGCTTATTTATAAGCAATATATCATTTTTATATTTTTAGTAATTCTCTTTTAGGTTAAAGTCATTCTAGAAATTTTTCCAGATTTTATTTTGTCTTTTAGTAGTTTTTAGAATTAATTTTAGTTTAATTAGTTATTAATTAATATTAAGTCATTAAATAGCATAATTAGATTTTATAATTTTTCTAACTTTTATTTAAGTTAAACATTTTTATAAATTTTTCTAGAATTTGTACTGTTCATTTTCTATTTTTTATAATTTAATTAGTTTAATTGGTAATTAATTAGTAATTATAATAATAATTAGTAAATTAGTTTAAAAATACATAAAATAAACTTTTTATAATTTTTTAGGATTCCTGTGATGGTTAATTAGATTTTTAAAATTTTTCTTAATTTTCTAAGTCTTTTTAGTATTTTTAATAATTCTAATTAGTTTAATTAGTTAATAAATAGATAATTAGTAATTAATTAATAATTAATAATTAAATAGTGTAAAAATAATTTTTCTTTTTCTTAAAATTTTCTTTATTTATTAGGATTGTAAAAATAATAATTTTACACTTGTAACCCTTTCCGTCCATCAGTTGTACTTTTTGTTTCGTTCGTCTGCGTACGTTTTTAATTAAAACGTACGTTTTTAGGTTTTAGCTCAAATCTTCTTAATCTCAATACCAGTAATCAATCACATAGCTTTCCTAAGCTATTTAATTTCATAATTCTCAAATAATTCTTATCACAACCCTTTTCTGTGAATAATCACCCGATCACAAGTACGCTAAAGCACAATCCACACCTCGTCGGGACATAACGACCTGGTGATACCCTTTATTACCCGGAAGCATTGGTCTAGGCTCTTTGACTTTGTTGACCATTATTTGGTCAATATAAGTTGACGGTTTAGCACCAATCAGTACAATAACAAGTTTTTCCCCAAATGGAGATTTTTGGTACATACTTTACTGCAATGCATTAGTTCTAAATCAGGGGGTTTGGATCAATTTTCAACTTCTCTTGCATTTGCTATTGTTTGTTTATCTCAGGGTAGGACATATAATTTTTCTAAGTACATATTTGAGGAAATGCTTAAAAATGTCAAGGATACCAAATACCAATATTTAATGTATCCTGGGTTTCTTCAAATCATTCTAGGCATTGAGACCAATGACACAACCCATAGGCCCATTCATAAATTGACTGCCAAATTATTTGAAACAATGCAGTCCAAATATACTGGGGTGCATAGGCCTTTATTACATGCCATGTTGCCTGTTGGTAAAGAAGCTGCTGGTGAGGCTAATGCTGCTGGTGGTCAAGAACCACCTATCCCTGATGCTACTGGTGCCAATGCATCAGTTATTGCTGATGAAGGTCCTTCAGTTGATCCTGATGCAAGTGTATCAGTTGCTACTAATGCCCAGCCACCACCATCTCCTAGACCATCAACACCTATACCTCCTACACCACCACCATCACCTGGCTTTGTTGCTCATGTTGAGCCAGTTGTTGCTCCTGAAGAGCATATTAGTGATTTTGTAGAGACAATTCAGTCTCTAGTTGTACAAGCAGAGGCTTCTAATGTTGACCAACCTTGTGACTCACCAAAAATAACAAGACTGGCTACACCTAGTCCAATTAGACCTGGCTTTGAAGAATATGATGATATGGGTGCAGGATTTCATGATTCTCCTCTAAGGACCAATGATGCTCCTGATGCCACAGATATTCCTGCTAGTGTAGCTGAGGGTCCTGATACTCTCACCTCTATGTCTATTTTGTTGAACATGTGTTTGAAAAAGGTTGATGATTTAGAAAAAGATCTGAAATCTACTAAGATAACACTTGGAAAGGTTGTTCTTAAATTGGTGGATAAAGTTAAGAAGTTGGAAAAGAAGCTATAGTCTAAAAGAAGAAAAGGGGTGGTGATTGAGTCAAATGAGGAACAGAATGGAGCTAAACAGGACATTGATTTAGACGGTCTTCATCTTTTGGCTAAAGCTTCTTTGGACAGTGCAAGGGTTACTAATGCTGCTGTTTCAATGGGTGTACATGATCACCCTGATGAAGAAGAACATCTTGATACTCAATTGTCCAATGATAGAAGAAGGACTTTACAAAGCCTCAGAAGAAAGACAGGGGATCAGCATTTGAGAGGTTGAATGCTACTAGTAGTTCTGGAGTTGCAGTACCTAGTACATCCATTCCTGCTGATGTTGCTATGGAGGATGCTTCTGTCAAGCTTACTGCTGATGAACACCCTGCTGATGTCATTTCGGCTAATAAAGCTGCTGATACAGTTTCTGCTGGTGCTGGGATTTCTTCTGGTCCTACTCCTTCTGACTCTGCTGTTTCTACTGTTAAGCTAACCATTCCTCCTGTTATTGACCAAGATAAAGGAAAATTTGTCATGACTGCACAAGATCTTCCTGCGAGACAAAAAAAAAAGAAAGAACTATAGGGAGAAAGGCTTAGTGAAGAATTAGCTAGACAATTACAAGCTGAAGATTTGGCTAATGAGGCCAAGAGGATTGAAGAGTTGAAACAACATGAGGCAATGGCAAGGAAAATCCAAGATGACTTGGATAAGCTAGGTTTTCCAGCTCCAACCAATTTAACTGCTGAGAGACAAAAGGAATTGGATGATCTCTCCAAACAATTTACTGCTGAACACTGGGATAATCTTGCCTCACAAGTCACTTCCAATCCTAATCTAGCTCAGACAGTGTTAGGTGCTGATTTTGATATGGAAGATTATGTTCAAAAGATGGTTGAATTAAGCAAACAGAAAAAGAGAGCTGAGGCAGAGAGAAAGGCAAGAGAAAAGAGAGACAAGCCTTTGACTCAAGCACAGATGAAGAACTATATGAGAAATTTCATCAAAAATCAAAGTTCTGTTGTGTATCCCTCAGGTTTGACCAAGAAGCAAGTGTGGAGTTTTTCAGACTCTAAACTAATTACAGAATATGAAAAGCTTCATGCACATCTTAGAAGAGCTGGGATCCAGGTTAATTAACCCATGCAGAATGTTAATCTTTTGGATGAACCAGTAGCGAAAAGGTTGAAGACTGCTGATGTTGCTGATGCTCCTAAGGATGCTGTTGATCCTTTTGGTGCTGATGGGGGTAAGGTTAATTCATCTTCAATTTTGACTCAGGTGGATGCTACTTCTGATACTACTCCTGATACTGTTACTGCTGATGCTAATCCTACTGAAACCATTGGAGGATCTTCTGCTGATACTATTCCTCCACAGCAATCTGTCAATGTTGAGGAGTTTTCAAAACCTCAAGCTACTCAGGAATCTATTCCTGTTGAGGTTTCACAACCTGATGCTGCTGATTCAGATAAGTCCATTCCTGCTGGTGAACCAAAGTCCATTCCTACTGATGAACCAGAGTCAGTTCCTACTGATGATACTTCTGCTGAACACACTGAAGCTCCTGATGCTGAGACTTCTTCTCCAGCTGTTTCTTCTCCTTCTTCTACTCCTGGTACAAGACAAAAGAGCAGAGCAAGAAAGATGGTTTCTAAAGTTCTTGACTTGCCAGCTGAAGACAGTTCCTTTATTGAGTTTGCCGAGGAAGAGGATGAGGATCCTATAGTGTGGTATCCTTTAGTCAAATGGGAACTCACTCAGCTTGCAATGGGGCAGGGACAACTGAATACTATCCACATAAGAGATGGTTCAATTAAGCATTTGACTTTCCTTAGTGAAATATTACATATGGTGGATAGACAGGATCTCCTCAGTTTATATGGATGGGTGACAGAATATTACAGATCACATAAGCCAGAAGGTATTGGTTTGTTTTTGCTTGGGGATCTATATGTGCTTTGTAATTCTTTACATCATGTTGGGAAATGATTCAAGGTTTGGAATGGACAACAGTCTTGGGATGTTGCTAGTTGGCAATATTTCCCTCTCTCCAATGTTCATATGGTGTTCACTGTGGCAGGAAAGGTTTTGTATATATGGGGAGATGTTACATATCCTATATCCATAGGTGTTTTGAAACAGATTCTTGAAGTTAAGTTGACTGTTCCTAAGGATATGGTGGGAAATGATTTGACTCATGCAGAACAGCTGATTCACACCGTTAGGAGGAGTCTTATTGTCAAACAAGAATTGGCTGCTAAGTATAATGTTAACATTGGTTATGCACTTGGGTAATTCATTTACTTGTCATTGTATATTTTTATTTGTTCTTTTTAGTTAAAAAAAAGGGTTAATAGACAAAAAAGTAACTATACTTTACAAAAAAATTCGCCTAAATTACTCAACTTTCAAATTGTTCATCTAAGTTACTAATGTTTGACTAACCGGTTATGTACGTTACTGAGCTTATATTAACTCATGATAACAGGTTAAAAAACGTGATATGACTAAAATACCCTAGAATTTACACACAGAATTTGCACCATTCGTCCCTGAGCTAACGGTCGCCAGTTCTGTTAGTTATCATGTGGCAATGTTAGTCCATTTAGCCAACAATTATTTGCAACATTAGTCCTTTATACATTTTTGCTCTTTTTTCTTACGTTTTCATACGGTTTTGTCCGTTTTTATACGTTTTCGTCAGTTTTTAGTCGTTTTCGTCCGTTTTCATACGTTTTGTCTGTTTTAATACGTTTTAATCTATTTTTATACTTTTTGTCCGTTTTTCTTACATTTTTGTCCGTTTTAATACGTATTAATCCGTCTTTTTTACGTTTTTTTTCCCGTTTTTCTTACCTTTTCATATGTTTTTATCCGTTTTAATACGTTTAAAAAAAAGTTGAATTTTTTTGCTCGATTTATTTTTTCGAAAAAAAAGTTTTGATTTTATCTTTTTCGAAAAAAAAAATTGAATTTTTTTTGCTCGATTTTTTTTCAACAATATAATTTTTTATTTTAGTTTTTTTTAAAAGTTGGATTTTTTTTGCTCGAAAAAAAATTCTAATTTCTTTTTTAAAAAAAAAAATTGTTGTTTAAGAGTCGTATGTGATTTTTTTTCTCGATTTTTTAGGTGATGTGGCAATGTGAGAAAACGTAAGTAAAACGAACGAAAATGTATAAAAGCGGACGGAAATGAAAAAAACGAGATAAAAACGTAAAAAACGGATGAAAACGTATAGAAACGGTTAAAAGTGGATAAAAATGTATGAAAACTTAAGAAAAACGGATGAAAACGTATAAAAACGGGTGAAAACGTGTAGAAATGGAAAAAACGTTTAAAAACAGACGAAAACGTAGAAAAAAATGGATGAAAACATTTGAAAACGGACAAAAACGTAAGAAAAAAAGACCGAAAACGTATTTTGTGATGGTTGATGCAATATTTGTCAATCCAGGGACCATTCATGTAATTCGTCCATTTATTAAACCCGTTTAGCAGGTAACCCTTCCATGGAGTGACCTGAATAACATTTTTTTTAAAGATCAGTATCCTACTGAATAAATACGCAAACATTAGTAACTTAGATGAACAATTTGAAAGTTGAGTAACTTAGGCGAACTTTTTTGTAAAGTATAGTTATTTTTTTGTCTATTAACCCTAAAAAAAATGTATGTATTGTTTTGTTTATTAACTTGTTGTGCAGGGTTTTGATGGTAATTAACTTACCATGTCTTTTAGACAAGAAAAAGTTGACTCGCCATGAGGGTATGACTCTGGTGTGATCATCAAATCCATTTTTGGTTGACAATTTACCAAAAATTATATGGTTTTCAACTCACCATATCTCTATGAGTGAAGAGTTGGCTAGCCCACATGTATATAGCATGTGATAAAGGCAGTAGAAAACCATATTTTGGTTATCAACTTACCAAGATGTTGAATTTATTTCATCAAAGAGTTGGCTAGTCCTGAGCAAACAGCTACAGGTAAAGACATATTAAATCCATTGATAGCTGATGATTTGCTAAAAATCATATGGTTATCAACGTACCATAGTCTTTGAACTTAAACATTGGCTACTCCAGTAGTAATGGCTATTGGTAAAGAGACATCAAATCCATTAATTTTCAATGATTTACCTCTCACAGGAGTTAACACACTTGGAAGTGATGAGAATATCATGAAACTTATGAATTGATGTACAATATGTCATTGTTGCTGCAAAGAAAGGATGCATTAAAGTGTTGCTGATAGAGATGTTGCACAAATTGAAGTTTCAATCCTCTTGTTCTCATAGTCAAAGATCTATCTGGAAACTTGAAGTTAACCAAGTCAAATTCAAGTTTAGGGGAGGATTGTTAGGAATTATTGAAGACAGAAGTAGTTTCTGCTAATGACTTCATGCTAATAGGTTCCTGCTGGTACCTATAGTGGTTCCTGCTGAAGATAGAATTCTGTGGATATAGTGAATCCGTAGTATTGGAAGTTCTTAGAAGAATATATTTAGTTTATATTAGGACAAGATATGCAATATATTTTATAGTTTTAGTTTACACGTTTACTTGTAAGAGAGTTTAAGGTTTCTTATAATATAAAAGAAACTCATTGTCATGTATTATGGACACGACTAAGAATTAATCTATAGTGATTAAATTAAGATCCATAGAGGATCAAAGAGTTTTAGTTAACTGTGTTCTTCATTCTTGTGTTTATATTCCGCGTAGATACAAGTTTACAAGAGATTCTCTACATAGTGTGCTTTTGATTACATTAGTATACTATCGATTCATAAGGCTCAAAGATCTATCTAGGAGCTGATCCAACACTTTCCAACATCCTATTGACAAGCTTTCTCTTTTTCGTTGTCAACAGTTTGATTCACATCTGCCATACCCTCTTTTTTACTTGCCTCAGTCTCTTTGCTTCGCTTCTCCTTGATTTCATCATAATTTAATAAGAAATCCAATTCAAACATGAAGTTTCTGAACTCGTACTCACCACTCAACCTTCTTGCCCTTATTTTGTTCTTCCCTTCATCAGACCATGGTGTTGGAATAAGAAGCTCATCATCATCTAGTTCTATGAAAAGATAATTCTCATCATCCCTGCTTCTAGCCTTACTAGATGAAGCATGAGTTGAAGTATCACCCTGTTTTCCCTCCTTTCCTATTTCAGTAGCACCATGCCACTATAGCAAACACAACTCACCAGCTTTCTCATATTCCTTAACTACATCAGCATCCTCTATATCTTCAATCACAACACCCTTACCACGACTATTCCTCATGTACAACAGATAGTCGTCGACTGATGAAATACGTTCTTCAATATAAACCTCTATTTCCTTAAAACGAGGCACGTATTCAAACATTTGCACGACATCTTCCACACTCATCAATGGGACCAACCCATCATCCAAAGAATTCTCAGGGATCCTAAAATGCGAGAAAAAAGTCCTATCCCCTAATCCTAGTGCGTATAACATTCCAGCATACTCCTCAATACGGAAATGGTTAACATCAATCAGTCAACATACGCTATATCTCCAAACAAATATCTTCAATTTGGTGGATTTGTGAAGAGCCCTTTGTGGTGAATTTTCAAAGTGAACACTGTACCATTCAACTCTAGTTAGGAAAACAAATAACAACTTAAAAGTATGAAAATCATGACATATCATACAATGTACAAATGCCTGTTTGAATAAGAAAAACAAATGACAACTTACCGTAAATAATATGAAGCTCGTGTTCTGAAAACAAAGGAGTTCGAATCTGCCAAACTGGAGATAACACTACCAAGGTATTGTTTTGTGGGTGAGTGTTGAAAGAAGATAGAATGTGTTTGTGTGTATGATTTGGTCGTGTTAAACAGTTCTACACGAATAAGTTGATTTGCAAAAAATGTCCTCATCGATTATCGTGGCTGGGGTTGGATTGCTTTTGTTATGTAGGCGGGAACAGTGAAATGATGAAATTACCCTCACGTGCAACACACGTGAGGCCTAACTGACGGGATTTGCTAACGAGCGTTAGGCAAAAAACCAAATTTGCATGAAATGTTTCCACTCATGTACCATTCTTGCAAATCGAAACTTGCTGAGGAACATTTTTTGCAAAAATTCTTGTATGAGTACACTTTTTGCAATTTTGGCAAATCAAAAAGACATTTTTTACAGTTTACTCAATAAATTCGGCACCCCAAAATAAATGTTCAAGTTCCGCTATTGACCGCAAGTGAGTAGAAAGTATCCTTTAATTGGAAGACTTATTTAAGTCGTGCTTGTTTCTACATCTAAATCTACACTTGACACAATTGTTTTATCCACGGGGCCCGAGAAAGAAAACGTGAGAAGTCATCGTCTCTCCACACTTTAAAAATACCAAAAACACCCTTTTCCTCAACTGACTTACTTCTACACAAACCCCCCTAACAACACATCTAACTAACTGTGTGCAACGAAAATGATCCGGTGGCAGTTGCTTGTAGCCTTAGTGGCGGTTATAACAATCAGCCAACAACAAGTTGCATCAGGTTCTTCAGATCACAAGTATAAAGCTAATGATGATGTTCCTATTTACGCTAATAAAGTCGGCCCATTTCATAACCCTAGGTATTAGATCTTGTTAATTTGTTACTTTTTTCTGTTGGATCTGGTGTTTAATTGTGTTAATTTGGGGTTTAGCTGTGTTTGGACTTAAGATTTAGTGGATTTGACTGTTTTGTAATTGGCGGATTTTTCGGATCTTAAGATTTATAGACGGTAGATGTAATGTAGATGGTAATAGATCGGGAACGTTGAGCTTGTTTTTGTTGATTACGAGGTTATTTTTAACTAGACGATTACCCGCGCATAGCGGCGCGGTATTTAGAATGTATAAGATCTTTTTTGTCACCAAGAATACAACTTGTGTTTGAAGGGATTTTGTGGTAGATATATAAGGTTTTTTAGCGAGCATTTGTGAAACCTCCGTGGTATTACATTTTCGAGCGATGCTTAACTGGCGATAGCAGAAAATGATGAATATGACAAAACGGTTTTTTTTAAGAAATGGGTAGAGTTGCTTTTAGCTGGAAAACTAATTTGTTAATCCGTAGTCTTTCATGCTTTTGGCTGGAAACATGAGAAATTGAGAGGTCGCTAATCGCTTGTTGTTGTTGTTGTTGTTGTTGTATCATTTAATTTGTTAAGTCATTTAATTTATATAAAACAATGTGCAACGACTCTCTAGAAAACTTTCCCCTGTTACTTGATGAGGAAGTAGGTATGTGCTACTGCATCATGTCAGCATGCTTTTGGTATATATGCTAATAATGGTCTTGATCCGCAATTGAGACATCATTGATAAGGATTCTGGCGCTGTTGGGTGTGTCCTCTTGTGCTCTGAAAGCTGGTATGCAGTTCTGAACGAGTAGGCCCAAGGGTTGCCAGGAAGTGGATAGATAGATTTTGTCTCGAATGTGTTAATGTTTTAAAAATGCATTTTGTTTCTTATAATTATACGTACAATATCCAATTAAATCCAAGGAAACTTAATCTGTGTATATGTATCTTTTTTTCATCTTATATTCATAACTTGCAGCATATTTACAAGCTCGTTTTGTTCTTTCTGTTTTCTTCTACAGTGAAACATACCGTTTTTATGATCTGCCATTCTGTTTACCAGGTGTGTGTCCCCGTCATTGGTTTCTTGTTTGTTATCGTGTTGCGTATTTCCTTTTTTATATTCTTGATTCTGCTGTGATTGTTATAGTTGATGAATATTATTTGCAGAGCATCTGAAAGAGAAAAAGGAAGCTCTTGGTGAAGTACTGAATGGAGATCGTTTAGTCAGTGCTCCTTACAAGCTTCAATTTTTGGTTGACAAGGACTCGGAAATTGTTTGCAGAAAGAAACTGACCAAGGAGGAAGTTAAAAAGTTCCGAAGTGCTGTTGCCAAGGATTACTATTTCCAAATGTACTATGACGACTTGCCTTTCTGGGGATTTCTAGGGAAAGTTGAAAAGGACAAAACTGACCCCAGTGAGGAAAAGTATTACCTGTTTAAGCATCTTCACTTCGAGATCCACTACAAAAAAGATCGTGTCATAGAGATAAATGCAAAAGCTGATCCTAGTGCTGTGGTTGATCTTACCGAAGACAAGGAAGTTGAGGTGGAATTTATGTACACGGTGAGGTGGAAAGAAACAAACATTCCGTTTGAGAGTAGGATGGAGAAATACTCTCAGTCTTCTTCACAGCCGCATCACTTGGAGATCCACTGGTTCTCGATCATCAACTCATGTGTGACGGTTCTCCTCTTAACTGGTTTCCTAGCCACAATTCTTATGCGAGTCCTTAAGAATGACTTTGTTAAGTAAGGAACAATATCCATTTATTTTAGACGCACATTTATGTAACTGAATTTCTGTTATTGACATAGTTTTGTAATATATAAAAGGTATGCTCATGATGAGGAGGAAGCTGACGACCAAGAGGAAACTGGGTGGAAGTACATTCATGGTGATGTTTTCAGGTACCCAAAGTACAAGTCCTTGTTTGCTGCCGCCCTTGGTTCCGGTACCCAGCTGTTTTCCCTGTAAGTTATATGGTGAATTGATTATGTCCTCTCTTCATCTTCCTTGTGTTATTATATATTTATATAATTGTGATTGTGCTAACTTTGACTACTTTCTGGTTCTTATCAGCGCACTTTTCATCTTTGGACTGGCCCTTGTTGGTGTATTTTATCCATACAACCGAGGAGCTCTGTTTACGGCACTGGTTGTCATATATGCTCTTACTTCTGGGATTGCGGGCTATACTGCATCCTCCTTTTATCACCAGCTAGAAGGAACTAACTGGGTACGCTACTCTACATGTTATGCATTATTACTACAATATTTTTTCTAACTTTTTGAACATTGGATTGTACATATACCTTGTTACCTCTGTATCAACTTTATTATTAGTCAAAGTTTAAAAGTACGGAAACGAGTTTCGAGGCGTTTTCCCTCCGCCTCAAGAGGCGTAAGCCTCGAGGCGGACCGAGGCGTAAGGTCGAGGCGGAATTAAAAAAAATATAGAAATTATATATATATATATATAAGTTTTAATAAGTATTTATATATTTTATATACATACTTTATAAACTTTTATATATAAGTTTAAGACTTAAATGTAAACTATTAAAGATAGAGGGGGTCAAATGTTTAAATACACAAACTTATTTTAAACTTTTTGAGACTAAATGTAAAATAGTGAAAGATAGAGGGGTTAAATGTTAAAAAGTCTAAACTTATTAAAACCCTAAAAGAGTAAAACAAAGTTCCAGCCCTTATATCTTTCTTCCCTCTTTCCTCTCTTCCTCCTTGGGTTTCTGGCAGATGTTGCACCGCCGCCGCCGGAATTCGTCGCCGGAAATCACGAATCCGGCGCTATATGGGGTTAAAAACCCTAAAAGTAAATCGATTCAAGGTACAAAATCAATACTATTGACTGATTTGGCTCAAAAAAAAGAAAATCCGCCTCGGCCCTGAGGCGCCGCCTCATACGCTTCACCACCGCCTCAGGTACATGAGGCGTACGTTCCAAAACACCCCACTGAGGCGCCGCCTCATATGCGTTTTATGGCCGTTTCGCCTCGAGGCGCCGTCTCAGACCGCTTTTTTAAACCATGTTATTAGTCTAAATTGTCCCTCCATTAGTCCACACATTGCAGTTTATAGTAACTTATATTATTAGAATTAGAGAATTTGATAGAACTGTTACCCTAGTGTAAGGGTGAGCAAACGGACCGGATGGACCGGACCGACCGACAAAACCGACCGGACTGGACCGGACTGAGACCGGACCGACCACATTCGGTCCGGTCTCGGTCTAGGGATTTTCATAATTTCGGTCTCGGTCCGGATCGGTCCGGTCCGGCTTAAAAACCGGACATTTAGCCTATTTGGACTGAGACCGGACCGAACCGGACCGACAACATTCGGTCCGGTCTCGGTCTAGATTTTTTGCCGGATTTGGTCTCGGTCCGGTCCGGTTTTTGGACCGTGAGCACCCCTACTCTAGTGAGTTAGTTGGGCCCCACATCGAAATATGTTGCAGTTCTATATTGCAGATCGCCAAATTGTTTTTTTTTTTTTTTTTTTTTTTTTTTTTTTGTAACCATGATTTCCGACCTTATGACCGACTAATTCACGGGGTTTGAACCCACCGCCACACAGACTCAAACCAGGTAAAGCCTTCCCTTTTCATGAGGTTGGCGTGGCCACTTAAGGTTGTTTGCACCTAGCAGGAATTGAACTTGAGACCTCACACATTTTAGAGTGATAGTCACAAGCTCTTTTGCCACTAGGCCACCCTTAAGTGGTTACCAAATTGTTTTTGGTCATGTACTCATGCTAGAATTGTAACTACTGCACCTGACTTTTACTACTTCTGACACTTTGCGGATAGCAATTTTAATTAACATATTATGATTTTAAAATGGGAGTGGATAACTGTTAAGAGAGTCGAAAGTAATAATATCATGAATCTCATTTAATAAACAATATTATGTTCTGTTAATATATCAACTATGATTAACAGGTGCGGAACTTACTATTGACTGGCTGCCTGTTCTGTGGACCTCTGTTTCTCACTTTCTGCTTTCTTAACACTGTTGCAATTGCTTATACTGCTACTGCTGCTCTACCCTTCGGTACCATTGTGGTCATTGTTTTGATATGGACTTTAGTGACATCTCCATTGCTAGTATTGGGGGGTATTGCAGGAAAGAACAGCAAGGCTGAGTTTCAGGCTCCTGTTCGCACCACAAAGTATCCCAGAGAGATCCCACCATTGCCTTGGTACCGCAAAACTATTCCTCAAATGGCCATGGCTGGTTTTCTTCCATTTAGTGCTATCTACATTGAGCTTTACTACATATTTGCCAGTGTCTGGGGTCACAGGATTTATACAATCTACAGTATCTTATTTATCGTTTTTATTATTCTCCTGATTGTTACCGCCTTTATCACCGTGGCATTGACATATTTCCAACTTGCTGCTGAAGACCATGAATGGTGGTGGAGGTATGTTAAAGTTTAGCGCACTTCTTTAATTACAGTTGCAAGTGTAGCCAGGAAATGAGTGTCACTTCAGATATTTGTCTGTTACAATAATCAATAATCCATTTATATGGCTATTACTTTGTAAAATCTCAGTTTAGACATTTGACTATATTTGCAAATCATTATTCAGGTCTTTCCTCTGTGGTGGCTCAACTGGAGTTTTCATCTTCGGTTATTGCTTGTATTACTATTATGAACGTTCTGACATGTCCGGATTCATGCAAACCTCGTTCTTCTTTGGTTACATGGCTTGCATCTGTTATGGTTTCTTTCTAATGCTTGGGACAGTCGGTTTCCGTGCGGCTTTGTTCTTTGTACGCCACATATACCGGTCAATCAAGTGCGAATAGAAGTTTAATGTTCAACCTAGTTTGCTTAGACAGGTATGTCCATTAATTTTAGGATTTCTTTATGTTACTTCATGTTTGGAACAGCAAGAATTGTATGTTACTTAATATATGTGCTCAATGTATATCTATATGTAAAAGCATGAGGCATGTATTTCATCTATGTACACATCATATCACAATGTTTTCATATGAAATGTTTAGCACTAAAATGATGAATGGGATCCTAGAGGGTCAATCTTGACACATCTAATAAATGGGTCAATTTGGCTTGTGTTTAATGTCAAATGGGTCACATAGAAGTTTTTAGCCAAATATAGTGCGGATCAAATGGTTTGTAAAATGAAAACAAGTTAAAAACGAAAAAAAAAAAAAAAAAAAAACTTAAAATGGGTAGAAAGTCTCAATTTTTATGCATGCAACATGTTATTTCCTAGAGGGTCAATCTTGACACATCTGTCTATAAATGGGTCAATTTGGCTTGTGTTTAATGTCAAATGGGTCACATAGAAGTTTTTAGCCAAATGTAGTGCGGATCAAATGGTTTGTAAAATGAAAACAAGTTAAAAACGAAAAAAAACTTAAAATGGGTAGAAAGTCTCAATTGCATGCAACATGTTATTTCCTTCAATAGATTTAGTTTTTGATGTAATAATTTTGTTTCTGTCATCATAATTTAGCCATTAGTTTCTTTCGGGTCAATTTGACTCATCCTAAGCGTGAGCATCGGTCCGGGACCAGACCGGACCGCCAAAAACAGAGACCGAATTAAGGTAAAAACCGGGACCGAGACCGAGACCGAATATGGTCTCCGGTTCGGTCCGGTCCAAAAAGGCAAGATTTTTGGTTTTTTGGTCGGACCGGACCGACGACCGAATTAGCCAAAAAGCCTAGACCGAGGACTGGACCGAATGTGGTCCGGTCCGGGCTCGGTCGGTCCGGTCCATTCGGGTCGTTTGCTCACCCCTAACTCATACCAGAAAATGGCTTTAAACCATTACCCATCCCACCCATCTTTCCCTATAATAGTCAACCTTATATTACATTATATGATAATATCTTATTACAGCAATCTACTTTCTAATAGTTCACAGGTTTTTGTTTCCTTGCTAAGTCTGAACTTTAAAGTGTCGTTGCTCATTTTTAAGTTCCTAGTTTTGATGACGACCATTCGACCATCATGATTTGAAACAGTTTTGGTGGTTGTCCTAATCTTTTATGTGCTTGACTCATGATTTGTGACTGTCTCATCTCTCAGGAGCTGCTGCCGCTACTGCTGCCGTCCAGGGTGAAGCTATGAGAACCAACTTACATGTTGATCGATGTTTTTGTATACCAGTTTATGTTGTTTCTTTTTTATTTTTCGATTTGACAATAGGAAGCAAATTTGAACACATATACTCAATTTTGGACATACCAGTTTAATATTGATTCTGTAGCTTGTAATTAAAAGTTTGTATTAGTCCAGTTATTCACCAGCCTTCTACATTTTTCACTGCTCAGTGTGCAATATTTTGCTAATGCTTAACAATCAGCATTAGCAGATTGTAATTGTCGTTTGAAAACTTCGTTATTGATTTAGTTGGCTTTTTGTGATAACAGCTTTTTTGATGATAGAATTTGCGATTGGTCTGATAGTATCAAGAATCTTTCTTGCTGTTGGGTCAATGGTATCGGATGACTGACTGAGTTTTCAGTAAACAAACAAACAAATTGTTTGTTTTCGAAAATGGGAATCGATTTGTGTTTTCAACAAGAATTTACACAAAAGGTATTGTATGATCTTTTTATATTAAACGGTGTTTATTTTTATGAGGCTACTAACTTAGACTATGTTGGGCAAAAGTAACTGTGAGCAGTAGCAGTGAGCTGTGAGCAGTAGCAAAAAAAGCTCACAACTTCATATAGAAGCATTGGGAGAATGAACTTTAAAAAAAAAATAGTAAAGCTCACAGCACTCATGCCAAACGAACACTAAAAATCAAAAAGCTCATTGTTCACCGCTCATTGTCCAAAAAAGCTCAAAAAAAAACTTTGTGCTTTAAGAGTAGTTATGGGATTTAACTTAAATATCTATACTATTTATAATGGAGGAAAGACTCTCTTCAAAAAATTAAGATGTACACAAAATGATGCATGGTTTACAACACTTTAAAGCAAGCAATTTTCATAATTACAATAACCAAAGCATTGTGTACAACAAAAACTAGCATGAATCGAAATTCAGGTCACTTTCCTTAGAATTCTACATTAATAGCATTAAAAACAGCCATACACCCAATATTACAATTATTTAAACACAATGTACAACCCTCATTCTACACTAAGAGCATTAAAAACACCCCTACACCCAATATTACAATCATTTAAACACAATGTACAACCCTCATTCTACATTAATAGCATTAAAAACATCCCTACACCGAATATTACAATCATTTAAACACAATGTACAACCCTTATTCTACATTAATAGCATTAAAAACACATCTACACCAAATATTACAATAATTTAAACAGAATGTACAACCCTCCATCTTAGCCTAGACATGAACCTGTGACCAAGGCTCGACTCAATAAAACTCGACTCGATACACAAAGTTGTGACCAAGCAAATTTAGGTGTCGAAATGACATCCCGTGACATTTTTATTATTTTCATTAAAAAATTTTATTTTAAGGTACCTGCCGCTGCAACGCGCGGGTACCTTACTAGTCAAAGATCATATAGAAAAGGTCATTATTTAATAAACAAGTTTTGTTTTTTTAACAAGTTTCGTTTGTGACATAAGTTTATGGAAGCTTGTATAAGTTATAAGCTCAAGCTATTGTGAATGAGCTTTTAGAAATAAATAAAGATTGGATTTTTTTTCAAATGACTTAAACCCTTTCAATGTATTATAAATGATCATGCAAAAGTTTTAAAAATATGTAAATTTATTTTGATTGTATTTTTACGAAATTTTACAATAATAAGCTCTAGTTACAACACTTTTGAACACCTTTATGTAAGGGTGATCAAAGGTCCAAAATCGGACCGGAACGAGATTAAACTAGCCCAAAACCTTAGATTGAGGACCGGACCGGACCGAGACCAAAGTAAGGAAAAAAATCCGAACCAAGACCGGACCACTAGTCCTTCGGTTCGGTAGGTTTTCGGTCGATCCGGTCGATTTTGGGTCTGCGATGCTCAGCCCTACATTTATGAAAATAAAAACTTCAGCTTTCGACAAACACCTATTGATACCATGTATAAAACCAATTAGCTTTCGACAAACACCTTTTGATACGATGTATAAAACCCCAATAGTGGCTCTGATACCACTGTTGGGATTTTATACATAAGCAAGAAAAGGTTTTATCATGGCAACGAAGGCAAACAAGCATGGATAGGTATTTAAAACTTCTTTTAAGACTCCCTAGACAAGGATCCACATACAACAATACATATAAACAATAAGAAGGAGGCATAGATTGAAATCGACCTTCTTCCAAGCTAGCAAATTGGATAATGAATAGAAGTGAACAAGGTACCAAAGTAGCTACCCTTAAAAGTTGATCCACCAAAAGAACAAGAGTACCAACCACAACAAATGCTAGTTCCAAAACCTCCAACCGTATCTAAGCTCTCCGAGACCTTAGATAACAAACCAAAGATACTGAAAGCTTCCAAGAGATGACCACTTTGCTCTTCACTAAAAGCTAATCTCAAAAGGATAGGATCTTTCACGAACAAGGGTTATCTAGTCTAGTTGTTCTATATTGCAAGAGCAAAATCAAAACAAGATGAACAAAGGAGTGAAGATGAATATTGAGAGAAAAACACACATTACTCTAACTTCAGCTAATTTCGTCAAACACACATGTAATATTTAGATCGACTTTATTAATAAGAAATGACATTACAAAAAGCAAAAGTATAACGTTTTTTTTTTTTTTTTTTTTTTTTTTTTTTTTTTTTTTTTTAAACTTTGTCTGCTTAAATAAATGATGAAAAAGCTTTCAAGTTAATTACAATCCATCAAATTTTCTATAAAATGATAACATTTCCAATCAAACCCCATTCTTTACCTACTCAAAACTTAATTATTTTCTTTAAACTAATATTTTGTAACTTTAACACAAAGATAACTCCAATGTAATAACCCATTCTCAACCATACTAACTGATATCATCAAATAAGTACACATTTTGTATATCATTATCTCAAACCCATTCTCAACCATACTAACTGATATCATCAAATAAGTACACATTTTGTATATCATTATCTCACGTTTATTGCTTTTAATCATTGTTTTTTTATATAAGTTTTGAATTGAATTTCTATCTATTTGCATTATAGGTAGAAAACAGAGCAATTGACGAAAAGACACAAAAATTGGCAAGATTTGAAGTAAAGTGAAGAAATTGTGTAAGAGATCTGATACGGCGTATCCGATACGGCATATCCGATATGGCGTATCCAAAATTGTGGATACACAGTATACACAAGATGCCATGAAGTCATACGAGGTCAATGCAGTTGATACGACGTATCCATTTGTGGGTGATATGCCATATCCGTTTATTAATACGCACGTGGAATTTCCAATTTGGGGGTGATACGGTACATCCAAATTAGTGGATACTCCGTATCCGCAACAACCATTGATATTTCTATTTAAACAACCTAAAAACGATTTTAGGTTATTGAACTTTTTTTCCAGTCTAAACCTAGGGCATTCTTGCAGCAAACTACCACCATTGAAGACTTCCATCGCAACAAACTACAACCATTGGAGATTTTCATCATTAGGAAGAAGATAATCATTCATCATTTCCTCATAAAAACTTATATCCATCCAGTTTGCATTACCTGTTCGACATGAATTCTTATTGTTTATTGTTTGATACTATTTTGTTTATACAACAACAACAACATACCCAATCTCGTGAAGGCGAGGTATGGGGGAGGTAGAAATGTAGACAGGTCCTACCCCTACCCCAGGTAAAACCTGGGAGTAGAGAGACTAACACCCTTGTGTATTAGCCTAGTTATGAACCTATTTGTGATTTGACCACGATTTAATCATTTTAATTGAATCCTTATTAGATAATTGTTGAGTGTGTTCGTTTATCCTTTCATACATGTATTTTGCATAACTTTATTCATAGTGTAAGTATTGAATATTATGTCATAAAAGTATAATATTCTTTGCTTAAGGTTCTTATGTATGCGTGGTTAGTGGTAAATCAATACCCTAACTCGATAAAATCTTGTTAACTATTATGTTAGAGCTAGTTAAGTGTGAATATCGAGCATACACATAGCTAGGTGATAACTAGGTTCAGTTAACGTCACAAGAACAAATCCCAATAGTTAGTTGAGGCCTTAATGAATGTAGAGTAGCAAACCAATATCACTCGATCATCGAATTGGCTACTAATAGACATAGGTTTAGGTTTTAGCTACCCAAACTAGGTTTAAACCATATTAGATTCAATAAAAAGAACATCATTGGAACATTGCACAGTTTAAATCATGTCATTAGCATAAATAGCTATAGGGAAATAACTAGGTTAACACGTTCTTCTATTGGAAAATGAATTAGTTCTTTCTTAGGCACAAATTTAGGCACATGAATTAATCATGCCAATCAATGCTATCCGTATTTCCTTTGCTTGCTATTTCGTTGTTTTGTCATTTAAATGTTATTTGCAGAACTCTAATGATCTCTATGATCTAAAACACCCCAAGTTATTTGTTTATTTGTCATTTTATTATTTTCATTTTGATTATACAACTTAGTTCGTCGCTTCTCATGAACGACTTGGTTTTACCAAGTCTATACTATACACGATAGAACACTATCTGTGAGTGTTAGTTCTTTCTTGTTAAAACTAAATAATAAATATTAAAACCACATTTAACACATCATTCACATTCACTTATACAAAAATCTTGTAAAAGTTTGAACTCGTTAACATATCTCAAGTCGTTACCTTGTAACTTACTCAATTTTGTATCAAAGTCTCTCCATTTAAACCAAAGTAAAGTAACACATTCCTTGTCTTTTACACTTTCCTTCAATTTCCAAAATAACACTGACAATCAAAGTAGAGATGGCAAAAGAGCTGAAACGACAGAAAAACACAACTCGCGATAGGCACCTAGACCCACTATGGTGTTTACTTGTTGTGAAAATTACATAAAATGAGGATAACAAATATAGAAGGGAAGACAAACAATAAAAATAAAATCGTTAATTAACTTTTGAGTATGCTACCACTAGTCTGTGAAGATAATATAAAACATAAATGATCCAAGTATATTAATGCTCGCGTAACCCGATCCGTTTCCATCGCTAAGAGCCTAAGAGTACCCGCAATATGTATAGGTTGGCTCGCGGTGGGTCAGTGGCACCATTGTGGACAAAAAGTGGTGTGATCGGAGTGAATCGGAGTCACCATTGTGAATATAAGGTGGTAGGACTAGGGTGATTTGATGTCACTAATGCGTCCATAAAGTTGCGGAATCATGGTCGCCAAGCTCGACCTCTTGTCTACATGCAAAACACAAAGCATGTGACAATGATATATCTAACAGTGGGACTAGGATCCTCTAATGTTCAAAAAGAACATGATATGTCATGTTAGTTTGTTGTGAGTGAAATATTTGATTTAAAATAATGCAAAGGTCCCATAATAATATTTTACTTTTTCTTTCCAACTCATAATAAGCTTAGCATCATCTATCATGTTCATTTTGAATATCAGAGGATCCTAGTCTGTGTAACAGTGATATAAAAACTTAATTACTAAAAAAACTAAAAGGACCAATAACATAAGTTAGACAATGTCACAAAAGTTACAAAACCGACCCTTGAAAAAACGTACACATTACTATAAAACAGATCTCAAAAACATGTAAAGATCGCATCTATCGGAACACAAAACAATCCAATCCACTGTACCCATCATTCAAAGATATGAAAATGTCGGTGATACGGTGGTCATTGGTGGTTTTAGCTTTGGTTTATTTAATATCAACATCAACAGTCCGGTCAGATGCATCAGATCATAAATATAAATCTGGTGATGAAGTCCCTATTTATGCTAATAAAGTTGGACCCTTTCATAATCCTAGGTACTTATTATTATTAATGTTTCTAGATCTGTGTTTTTCTTTATTTTATTATTTGCATTTTAGTGGATCTGTTTTTATTTGTTGTTGTGAAATTAGGGTTTTTGTGTTTTGGATCTTGGATTGTTGTTTATTAAGATATAATGCTTTTGCTAAGGAGCTGAATGATAAGCAGTTTGTGATAAGCTGAAGTAGTTTGTTTTTATCTAAACATGTCACACTGCTTAAAATTAAGATTGTAGAGTATTTGAGCTTGTGTTGAATGTGTAAGAAAACAGAACTTGGCTTTAAGGGTGTGTTTAGCTGTGGTTAAATGAGGATACTTTCCGGAAAAGTTTATTAAGAAAACTGAAAAAATTGAAAATGTGTTCAAATCGAGAGTTTTTTGGAATTTTTTTGAAATAGATAACCGCATTTTAAAATGTTAACCAAAGATTGGAAAACTATGATATGTAGTTTTTCAACATTGTTTTCTATATCTTTTTTTCTAAAAGGAGAATGCAACAGCATATAAACGTGTTTTTCAATGTTTCCAAAACTTTTCTTTAGAAAAAAACACATTACATATTCAAGAAATTAGTGTTATCACAAGTAAACGGACTTTAGAAATCTGTTTTAAGTTTAGAGATTGATTAGAGGATTATTATTACAATAGTTATGAAAATAAGATGATATGACATGTAATTGATGTTCTGGAGAATGGAGATTGTGTTCGGTGATTTGGTTGCGTATGATTTTAGATCACATGTGACATCTTGTTAGGTAAGATACTCATGCAGCTAATAGGTTTCGGAAGAACATTTGTGGAGGATCATGTTCTTTATTGCCAAACATTGTAAAACATAAAGCGATGGAGATTTAAGGTCAAATTTGGTGTGTCCGGTGAACCCAAACTTGGTTCCTGTGCTCCTTATATAATTGACTTATCTGGCAAACTAAGGATTAAAAGAATGTGCCCCAAGCCTTTAGAAAACTTCCCTCCGCTCTTGTTTTTTCTTTATTCTATGCAGTTTCTGTTTCAGTAATGAGAATGTTGAGTACATCATTATTCCCCTTGTGTGTGATCGTGAGGTCATTTACTAACTAAAGAGTATCCAAGACACAGGAACTTCTATTGCATTCATATATGAATGGCCCTCGATGATTTGTCAGATGCAGGATCTGTCTGTTTTAACTAACTTTGGTGTTATAGAGTGTCAATATGTGAATTGAGATGATATGTCAATTTTAGCAATAATATTGCATCTGGTGCCATTCTTGTCTCACAAAAGTTTTGCTGAAATTTGACATGCTATTTAGATTTGGCCTCTGGATGCTAGCAAGAGGTCTGTAGGTTTAGGACTCCAAATCTGTTTGTATTATTTGGCTGCATTTTATTTCTCATATTTTGTTTACAATTTCGCAACACATTCATTTTATATGCATTCTCTGAAAAAAACTCATCTCATTACGTTGTCTTCTTCTACAGTGAAACATACCGATTTTTTGATCTACCATTCTGCTTACCAGGTGCGCATGCTTTTCTTCTGTCTTGTTAATGACATTCTTCCATATTTATCTTGCTTTAGCTTATTGTTCTTTCTGCTATATATCGTTGATGCGAATGTTTTTACAGCTCATTTAAAGGAAAAGCCGGAAGCTCTTGGTGAAGTTCTGAATGGAGATCGTTTAGTCAGTGCTCCATACAAGCTTGACTTTATGGTTGAAAAGGACTCCGAAATTGTTTGCAGAAAAACACTGACAAAGGCGGAAGTAGCTAAATTCCGAAGTGCTGTTACCAAGGATTATTATTTTCAAATGTACTACGATGACTTGCCTTTCTGGGGATTTCTTGGAAAGGTTGACAAGGACAAAACTGACCCTAGTGAAGAAAAGTATTACCTCTTTAAGCATCTGCACTTCGAGATCCTCTACAACAAAGATCGGGTCATAGAGATAAATGCAAAAGCTGATCCTAATGCTGTGGTGGATCTTACTGAAGACAAGGAAGTTGAGGTGGAATTCATGTACACCGTCAGGTGGAAAGAAACCACTATTCCATTTGAGAGTAGAATGGAAAAATACTCCCAATCTTCTTCGCAGCCACATCACCTCGAGATCCATTGGTTTTCAATCATCAACTCATGTGTCACAGTTCTCCTCTTGACCGGTTTCCTTGCCACCATTCTTATGCGAGTCCTCAAGAACGACTTTGTCAAGTAAGGGATTAACTCTAATTTTTTAGTTACAGTCAATGTTAGTTTTCCCGTCTTTAGTTATTTTACATATGGTTATTTGCAAAAGGTATGCTCATGACGAGGAGGCAGCTGATGACCAAGAAGAAACTGGGTGGAAGTACATTCATGGTGATGTATTCAGGTACCCCAAGTACAAGTCCTTGTTCGCTGCTGCCCTTGGTTCTGGTACCCAGCTATTTGCTCTGTAAGTAAAACGTTTGTAAATTCATATTATGATACACCTTCCATTTCAGTGGATGACGTTTTAACTACTTGTCAGTTGTTAACTTTTACAACTTTTTTGATTCTCGCAGTGCGCTTTTCATCTTTGTACTTGCTCTTGTTGGTGTATTCTATCCATACAACCGAGGAGCTCTTTTTACCGCACTGGTCGTCATATATGCTCTTACTTCCGGGATTGCTGGCTACACTGCCGCATCCTTTTATCACCAGCTAGAAGGAACTAACTGGGTATGTTACTTTATATATTAAAGGACTTGCCGCGATATATCAATATAGCCCTATGGATATTAGTTTAACATTAAGATTTATGTTCTAATATATCAACTTTGAATTACAGGTTAGGAACTTGTTATTGACTGGCTGCCTATTCTGCGGACCTCTGTTTCTCACTTTCTGTTTCCTAAACACTGTTGCTATCGCTTATACTGCAACTGCGGCTCTACCGTTCGGTACTATTGTGGTGATTGTTTTGATCTGGACTTTGGTGACATCACCATTGCTAGTATTGGGGGGTATTGCGGGAAAGAACAGCAAGGCTGAGTTTCAGGCTCCTGTTCGCACCACAAAGTATCCCAGAGAGATCCCACCATTGCCTTGGTACCGCAAAACTGTTCCTCAAATGGCCATGGCTGGTTTTCTTCCATTCAGTGCTATCTACATTGAGCTTTACTACATATTTGCCAGTGTGTGGGGACACAGAATCTATACCATTTACAGTATCTTATTCATCGTTTTTATCATTCTCTTGATTGTTACTGCCTTTATCACCGTTGCATTGACATATTTCCAACTTGCTGCCGAAGACCATGAATGGTGGTGGAGGTATATAACATTCTCACCTTCAACAGTAAAATTTTAAATTGTTGTGATTCACTATACTCACTTTGAAAATTGTTATTCAGGTCTTTCCTATGTGGTGGTTCAACTGGTGTTTTCATCTATGGGTATTGCTTGTATTACTACTATGAGCGTTCGGACATGTCTGGATTCATGCAAACGTCGTTTTTCTTTGGTTACATGGCGTGCATTTGTTATGGTTTCTTTCTTATGCTTGGGATGGTCGGTTTCCGTGCGGCATTGTTCTTTGTTCGACACATATACCGCTCAATCAAGTGTGAATAGACACACTCAACTTTCGATATTCCGTACTCAGACAGGTATGTACATTCACAATTTGTATGTATAACGGAAACTGCTGTTTGAAAGTGTTTATTATTATTATTATTATTATTATTATTATTATTATTATTATTATTATTGTTATTGTTATTGTTATTGTTATTGTTATTGTTATTGTTATTGTTATTGTTATTGGTTATTGGTTATTGGTTATTGGTTATTGGTTATTGGTTATGGGTTATGGGTTATGTTTATGTTTATGTTTATGTTTATGTTTCATGTTGAAGTTTGCTGTTTCAGGAGCCGCTGCTTCTGCTACCCCCCAATGTGAAAGGTTAAAGGTAACGAGAACCAACTTACATGTCGCGAAGATGTTGAAGGCTGTTCTATCCGTCCAAATTATGTTATATTAGGTCAATAAGATAAAGTGATGTTTAATATGTTAGTTCTCCTGTTGTTTGTCTTTTGATTTGAAGGTAGGAAGGTAGTTTGAACTATACCGGCCCAATTTTTAACATATATATAGACCAATTTTCGTATCAACTGTAGTATGTGATTGTCTCATTATATGACTATGATCAACTCTTGGCCACATCTCTGTGTTGTGTCCTTATACATGAAGCTGATCTACATCATTCATACCGTATAAATATGTCTCCAGTGCGAGATGGGTTTGCGGAAATCCATCAGAATGACAATGATGCGATCAAGTCAATCATATCCGTATCAATAAGGATTAATAGTGGTAAAGCCACCAAATGTTTTTGGTTTAACCTCTTCAGCATTTTTTAATGGTTTAGTGAACCTTAGCTTGGCCATATTTTAGCAATTTTTTCTGTGAAAGATAAAAAAGTTGAGGGATTTCAGTGTGACGAGAACAAACTTAAGGAATTCAATCAATTAAATATTGAAAGTTGGTTAGCTAATACGGCACTAAAAAAATGCAAGGGAACAAACCATTGTGAAAAGATGTTTATAGGTTAGAAGTCAAAATGATGAAAGCTTTAGAAGTGTTTGTTTAAGCTTATAGTTGGGCTTTTGAGCTTATGTAGCTTTGGCTTATGTTTCATTTGCTCATTTTTTATGGCTTATTTTGAAACTTGTGACCTTATATAAGTTCACTATGTCATAATAAGTACGCATAAGCCTATAAGTTTCAATATAAGCAGGAAAAATGAGCTTATTAAATATAATCCAAAACCACATAAGTTCATAAGCCGAAAAAGGAAGCTTGTTTTCTTATACTCTTGGTTATTGAGAAATTACGATAAAGAGCAACATGTGTGCAAGAGTTATCCGTCTGGCGTTATAACAAAAAGTGCTGCCCTTCAGCACTTTTTACCTATAATTCGGAACCTATAACTTATACAAAAAACACTCTCTCCAAAAGTTGGCGTTATAGGACACCCATGGCCCACACATAACCAATAAAACACAAATACAACATAAAAGAAAACAAAAAAAGAAGGAAATAACGAATGGTGTGGGCTAGTCCTCAGGGCGCCAACCCCTATGGCGCGAAGAGGAGTGTCGGGCTCGAGTTAAGCGTTATGGGATGGCACCATCCCTTCCGGCCATGCACACCGTGTGCTCTAAGAGAGCAAAAAGGTTATACAAGTTGTGATGTGCCAAAAAGACAGAAAAATTCTGGACAAAAGGAATGAACATGCCAATAACCAATTGTATTTTAAAGTATTCAGTATGAAGGGTTGTAGTTCTGGTAGACATTGTTAAAAATCCATAACTTTTCATTCAACCAATGCATGATTACATAACAAAAATTAAGAAACCAAAAGTCCAAAACTATCAAAAAAAGGGATTCTTTTCAGCTTTCAACACCTTATTCTAGTCGCTTCTGGCTTTATTCAATAAATTCGATTTGTAACTGCTCGTTTTTCTTCAGAAGATAAAATAAGCAAAAACACTCCTATAAGCTTAAAAAAACCTCATGAAATGAATTGCTACCATAAAAACAGACATGGACTGTACTTGATCAATGTGCTTTGTTTTCTCTGAAATTGTAGAATTCTCACGTGCACGACAAGCTGTTTCTATGCGTTTCCTGAGAACTTGGTTTTTTCGCAACTTTTGTAGGAGTTGTAGATCTACAGAGAAAGAAACAAGTTAACTACAGCTAGCATAACAAGTTAGTTCATATCTGAAAATAAATATATCAAAGTTCACTGTAATTAACCTTCGTGGAAAGAAAGGGCGATCAAATAGAGGCATCAACTGAGCTCGTGGGATCATCTCCTTTCTTAACTCTCGGACCTCTTCCTCCTCAATAATCTGGTTGTATTTGGATTGTGCAATCAATATATATGTAAAAATTTATTAAGGTTAGTTCGTTTTGGTCATTTACTATTCATTATGTCTGTTATATTTGTTGCCCGCTTACCTACCACCTTGATGTAAATTTTAATAATCTAATTTGTAATTTTGTATGATCTTTTGCAACTATGTTTTCTAACACTGCAAAATTAAAAATGAGAATGTTTTAACACATGTATTGCAACTTCAGTTATACATGCCTTCTGTATCCTCTCTATTTGTCTCTTTTGTTGCTCCATGATATAGAGCTTCGTTGCTACCTGCATGTGAATATTGCTAGCTAAATGAGTCGCTTGTCACTTGCGACCAAAAAAGTCCTATCCAACAAATTTAATTGAGCATCACTCACCGAGTAGTTAAAGAAAGCACGCTTGACTGCTCTTTCTTTGGTTTGGAGTTTGACTTCCGTAAATTTTGTATTTTCTTTCGATATTGTTTGGACTGTATTTTCTTTTAATGATGCTTTTGTTGAGATAGCCTGCAACGAATTCTACTTTTAACTGCCATTTACTTGGAGATAATACTAAACTTAATCAAAATCAACAATCAAGTGAACTTACCGAAACTTTTGTTTTGACAGGTAGGGTAGGAGAGACTGATTTCACAGCTCTAGTTGGGGAACGAACAACATCATTGTTGTTACAAGTGTTCTTCACACACTATGACAATCGACACAAAGTAAAACATGTTAGACTAGATTAAACTGAAAAAAGGATTAATACAACATTAAGACAAATTAATCGAATGTGATAAGTATATTAACCTTTTGGTTTGTTGTTTTTAATCGAGGGCTTTCCATGACTTAAAATAAATTAAAAGAAGTGAAGTGAAGCGAAGCTAAGTGAAGTGAAGTGTGTGTGTGTTTTGGAGTGTGTATAGTATGTTTTTATATATATTGGATTAGTGGTTGGAGATTAGTTGCTATCTGAGTAGGTTGGCATGGCTTCTGCTGCAACATCGCCAACATATTCAGAAATTTGCATGCTTTCTTGCACCAAACTTTCTGATCAAACCTATCCCTCGTATCATATCTATATAAGGTGTACAATATTTTATGAAAACCTTTAACGAATGTATAGAAATGAGTTGTATGGCGTTACATATCAAAGTGTCAATTATCAGTTGGTTACGTGATATATGCGTTAACTGTAACATTCAAGTGGTCAGCAACCAATTTTGATGTGAATGCTTATCTATTCAAGTAACTTGCTCTTAAAAAAAAACAAAGACACGAAAAAAAACAACATGTCAAGTTTGACTCTATCACTCAAACAGTATACACAAAGGCCTGTTCTGATAGTTTAATGTAAAACGACAGAAATACATATGTATTATCTGATAAAACTCTGCTTGTAATGAAATTAACTTTCAACTTAGTTGCAGAAATTGCAGAAACGAAAGCTTTGACAGATAGACCTTACATTGGATAATCTATATCATCACTAAGATTTGAATTTTAACACTGACCACAAAAAGACATGACTGTCTTCAACATATTATTTGTGGATGCAAAATCATTGGCTGCTCCTCCCAAAAATGAGCTTGATCTAGATACATGCCAAACTTTTAGTTCTTCAGCACGTTGAAATGATTTTCCTATAAAAATTAACAAGATTCTTGAGTCATGTTTGATTTGAATTATAACTTTGGATAACTAATATGGTTTTCTTAATGAGGAATAGTCAAGTTCTAACACACTTGTCCCTAATACTTGAATTCATGATCATTTACTTACAGTATAACATGACTTTCTATAATTTCTATGCTAACTTATCTGATTTTAATCCTGACGGCATGAACCTTAATACCTTATGTCTGTAAAAAAAACTACAAATATCATAAATTTTGGTCGATCGCAACTGACACCAAAAGATGCATTGAGTTTGATTACGTTACTAAATTACTACTACAAACGTATCTTGCAATGCTTATATATGAAGTTAGTTTAAGCTAGTGGATTAAATTCGCACAAGTACAAATATTTGCATTACATCATTCTGTTTGTAGAATTTTGATTTGGCAACTAAGTGACACTGAAAGCTAAACTTCCATGGTCAAGTGTGTACCTATATGTCCCCAAAAGAATAAAAGTTTCCAAAAGTATTACTGTTGATTACTTCGAAAGAGGGCTAATGGTTTTCGTAACAAACTTTGATTTGACTTTAATTCTAGGTAACGAGTTCATCTTTAGAAAAATAAATATAGAATATTAACAAATTGTGATTTGAGGTAGCAAAGTTTTTAAGGAATTTGACCTTTTTGCTAGTAAAAACTCAAGTGATGATATGGCTATTAGCGATGTATTCAGATTTCAGAGTAGCTTAGCATAATCATATATTTAGTCCATTAGCTTATGTAAAGGCTTAGCCGGTTAGATGCCCTCAGAGACCATCAAATAGAAAGGATGAACTTCACTAAAAAGACCTCCTAAAGTGACATGTTTCCCCCATTTTCTATAAAAATTTAATCTCATGTTATTGATTACACGATCAAAGAATCTACAGTAAAATTCAAATTTCGATCAAAACCATTTAACAAATTTCAATTATAATGATTCAAGTTCACTCTATTTTCTATGAAGATGATGTTTTATGACGTTTAATGTTGCCACGTGATGATCTTATTAATGAAGATGCATTTGAAGACGATAAACATGGTCCATCTAATGTTAAAAAAAATAATAAAAAAAAATTTGGTATTTGGCGAATCATCTCAAGTCCGTGTACTTTTTTTGGTACCGAGCCCCCCGCCCAACAAGGAAGGCATATCCCAGTAAATTACCTAGGCAACACTGGCTGACCAAGTTAGAGTCCGGATTCGAACCCCCACCTTTAAGCTTTAACTTGATCAACTGCGCGCTTTTACGATAGTTGGTGGCCAACTGGCAGCTGGTTATCCATATCTAATGTTGATGTTGATGAATATTGATGAAGAAAACGAAAAACTTTGATGAACAAAATAGGTTACTTTCGATAATTTTTTTTTGAAAATACAACTTTTGATGAACACTTCTCAAAAAAGTATCTTTCGATGAATAATTCAAAAATTAACTATGCTTCCTCTTGACCAGGTACGTCTCCGGTTACGTCTCCGGTTAAGTCAATCGGTGCCGGGGCGTCCCATTTTGGACACTTCTTCAAAATTAACTACGCTTCCTCTTGAGCAAACACAACACCTTTATGCTCGTCACGATACATTTGTCTAGCATTCCTTATATCATTCAATTCACTTTCACCACTTTTTGTCAAACGTTTAGCACGTTTGTAAACCACTAGAAACTTTTGGCAATTTGCATTCAACGTATGCCACTTGCTTGTTAGCATATCTTTGTTACGAACTTGAAAATTTTTCTGGTTGAACTCGTGCATAACCCGATACCAAAGCGTGATGCCCTTTTGAGAAGCTCCAACATTCTTATCCTCAGAAACGGCCACCCAACACACGGCAAGTAAAACTTCCTCTTCCGGTGTCCAACGTAACATAGTCGTGCTCACGTCGGGATTTTTTTTCATCATACACCTTGTCGTCTCGTTGTTTGCCTTTTTTTGCCATACGTTTACCTCCACGTTTGGATTTTCGTGACGTTGCTTCGGGTTCCACAGACGCCGCTTGTGAGGATTGGGTTTGTGGTGTTGGCGGTGTTTGTTGCTCGAGTTGATTTTGTTGCCACATAAACATCAATTGTTGTTGTTGTTGTTCGGGTGTCAAATTATTAAGTGGGTTATTGTTGTTCGGGTTAGGATTTGAAGAAGACCAGGCGTTCGGGTTAGCGTAAGCATTTACAAAACCCATTAAGTTTAAAAAACTTGGATCGTCATCCCGATATGGTTATGTTATTGTGCGAATATGAGTATACGAGGGTTTTTTTTAATATTTTTTTTAAGAATATATTGTATATGAGTTGTAGTTGTTGTTGATTTATAAAGGTTGATTATTTATTTATTTTTGAAAAAACTTAGCCGTTGCATGCCAAAGGTATATATATATATATATATATATATATATATATATATATATATATATATATATATATATATATATATATATATATATATATATATATATATATATATATTTTGAAACCGTTGCAAACTAGCCGATGCATAACTTGAGAGGTATGTTGTGCAAACTACTTCTACTCATCTTCCACGTTACAACACAAGTTATTGCAATAACTTGGAGAGCAATGCAAACACAACGCCGGGGACTAGGAAATGGGGATAACACCGTTTATGCGTTTTTTTGATGCCACATAGACCATAACGCCAGGGAAGCGTTACCACTCCCCGAGCTCTAAGGTTACAAATGATAAAACTTTTGATGAACACAACTTTGATAAACAAAGTTTCAAACAATTTTGATGTTTGCAAGACTTAAAGACAACATAGCCGATAGCCCGATATATTCACAGAAGGCTTATTAATAACCGAGTAATTGACCATAATAGATTTTGTAGTTTGCTTGGTTTGAAAGATGTTTTCAAGGTTGAGGGAGTATTAAAACTAGGGAAATGATTAGGTGATCTAAATTGTGTGACTAAATTTATGCCTAAACATATGTGGTATGAAAAACCCCTTGCCTCTCAACCAAGAGGTCAAGGGTTCGATCCTCACTCCCTACAAAAGGCTGGAGGTCCTTTTCTACCTTAGGTTTCTACCTTAGGTAGAACCGGAAGCAGCCTCTCTACCTTAGGTAGGGGTAAGGCTGTCTACATATCAACCTCCCCCATACACCGTGGAAGACGGTATTGGGACCCATAACCCGTGGAAGACGGTATTGGGAGTTACTTTACTTTACTTTACTTTATATGTGGTATGATTTTGATGGTTTGTGAAAAAGTGGTCCGTTGTATTGGTTTTGAATGAATACAAAGTAATAAAGTTTCTGTATGTCGAACAGAATTTTGATATATATACTAATGATACTTTTATTGATAATTGAATTGAGTATTTGATTACAGAATGTATCCTATATATACTATGTGAATCGTTGCCTTCATGCCTGTTGAACAAAGAGACATGTCGATTCCCTAATGACTAATCTAAACGTTACAACCCTTATTCTAAAACGGTTATTTTCTTGACCCAGCCCAATACTAAGTTTCTTGGGTTTACAGAATTTCTAAACTAAATACATAATACATACATATACTACCCCTATCTTTGCTTCTATAACATTAATGGTCCAACATTCACCCCCTAATGTTATAGACGGCAAAGTCTTTAATTCTTCAAAGTTCTTTTATAGCAATGGTTCATCATCTTCGTATTGAATCAGATTTGCTTCATCCTTTTTATTTTCCCATTTTGGACATTCATTGCTAAAATGCCCAAGTTCATTGCATTTGAAACACTTAACGTTGTTTTTGTCCCGTTGTGCTCGACCATCTCCTTGACTTCTCCCGGACCCCCGACCTCGTCCTTGGCCACGTCCAAAGTCTTTCTGTCTTGCATCACAACCGCAATATTCACACTTGTGTTCCTTGGTCTTCTCCTTTTCATCCACTTTACTGTAAAGCAGGCTACTGGACCCGTCTTCCTCTTTGACTGCCTTTTTTGTCCATTCTTCGAAGGCTTTTAATCTCCCCACGGCTTCTTGAAATGGCATCGTATTCAAATCCGCAAATTGCTCAATCGCCGCTACTATTTGAATAAACTTTTCTGGCACCGATCCTAGAAGTTTTCGAACCTGTCTTTTTTCATCCAAAGTATGTCCAAGATTGCTTGCTTGTGAAACAATCTCACTAATCTTTCCCGCATAGACATCTAGTGGTTCATTTGCACCCATTTTTAACGATTCAAACTCTGACTCGAGTGTCTGAACGCGTGCTTCCTTAACCCTTTCAACTCCCATGTGTCGAACCTTTAATGCTTCCCAAATATCTTTTGCCGAAGTAAGGTTTGCAATTTGCAAAACCATATTTTCTGGAACTGCTTGGTATAACATTGCAATTGCCATGTTGTTTTTCTTTTGATCAACTTCAGCATCCGTTGTTAGTTCAACTGCTTCCCAGATTCCATTGACATTGAATAACGCTTTAATCTTTACTGCCCAAATCGTGTAATTCGTTGAATTGAGAACCGGGTATTGGAATGTCATTGATGTTCCACTATCCTTCGTTGGTTCAATCTTATCGCCTGCCATTTTCTTTTTCTTCCTACCTTTTCCAATCTTGATTAAATTTCCCTTTTTTCCCAAATACTAATCTAGTTTCTTTTATTTATGCCTCCAAACCCAATAATAAGAGTAAAAGAAACTAATTATATTTATAAAAGATTCTTAAAAAAAACAAGCCTGGTTTTCTTTGATTTCTGGGTGTGTGATCAAACCCGCCTTGCTGTTGAAAGCCAAATCCGTCTAGCAATCAAACCCGCCTTGCTGTTGATCTTGATCAATCCCGCTATTCCGCTGTTGATAATCAAGCCCGCTGCCCCGCTGTTGTTTACCAATCCCGCTAATCCGCTGTTGATCTTAAACTACCCTATTTTCAGTGCCCTTCTGATCTTCTTTTCCTCCTTGAATCGAACACATGCTCTGATGCCAATTATTGGTTTTGAATGAATACAAAGTAATAAAGTTTCTGTATGTCGAACAGAATTTTGATATATATACTAATGATACTTTTATTGATAATTGAATTGAGTATTTGATTACAGAATGTATCCTATATATTCTATGTGAATCGTTGCCTTCATGCCTGTTGAACAAAGAGACATGTCGATTCCCTAATGACTAATCTAAACGTTACAACCCTTATTCTAAAACGGTTATTTTCTTGACCCAGCCCAATACTAAGTTTCTTGGGTTTACAGAATTTCTAAACTAAATACATAATACATACATATACTACCCCTATCTTTGCTTCTATAACATTAATGGTCCAACACGTTGGCTGCTGCCATCAGGATGATGCCACATAAGCTTAGGCATGAATTTAGGCACATCTTTTAAGCCTCCCAATCGTTATTATGTCAAAAGTCTCAAAGACAAATTCCAGAAGTGTGCCCATGTTACAAGTTGAGGGGCTAAATTGGAAGTTTGCAGTTCAAGACTATAAAAGGAGATAAAACATCATTTACATATCAAAGGATCAATCTACACCATCCAACTATATTTGATCTAATGGATGAGATCAATCCTAATAATTTAAAAAACAAACTTTCATTTTTTTTGTTAATATTGATATCTTTCAAACCGTTAATCGTTAAGCGAAAGAAAAAGAGTAAAGTGCGAAAAATGTCCGTGAACTTTTTGAAAATTGCGAAAGATGTCATTGAAAAAAAAATTGTGAAAAATGTCCCTAAACTTTTCAATTTTCTGCGAGTTATGTCCTTTTCGCGTTACTGTAGTTTCAAATTTAGTTTTTGGACTAACGGCCGTAAGGAAATATCGTTAAATGCCGTGTGAAATGACTATTTTACCCTCCTTTTCTTCAATAATCGTAATTCCACCATTTTTCTTTCTTTCCCGCCAATCACAACCAAATTTCTCAAACAACATTACAGTATTTATAACCCCTGTTTCACCAACACAATTTCTGAAACACAAATCCACACATAATCGATTATACTTCTTCAAAACGAAATGGACAAATCCAATAACTTCAAGAACCCCATCCATCCCTGCAACAACTATCACCAAAGCCGTCACATAACCCCCACCTTGGAAAACCTACATTTATCACATAGCCCTGAAAAGGAGGTTAGTGATATATTCAGAGTCGCTTAGCATAATCATATATTTAGTCCTTTAGCTTATGTAAAGGCTTAGCCGGTTAGCTGCCCTCAGAGACCATCACATAGAAAGGATGAACTTCACTAAAAAATCTAAATATTGATTACACGTTCAAAGAATCTACAGTAAAACTCAAATTTTGACCGAAACCATTTAATAATTTTCAATTATAATGATTCAAGTTCACTCTATTTTCTATGACGATGATGTTTTATGATGTTTAATGTTGCCACGTGATGAATCTTATTAATGAAGATGCATTTGAAGATGATAAACAAGGTCCATATCTAATTTTGATGTTGATGAATATTTATTAAGATTACAAAAAACTTTGATGAACAAAATATGTTAGCTTTAGATAAATTTTTTATGAACTTCAGTACAAATTTAACGAATATAAGGTTACAAATGATAAAACTTTTGATGAACATAACTTTGATAAACAAAGGTTCAAACAACTTTGATGTTTACAAGAATTAAGACAACATATCCGATATGTTCACAAAAGGCTTATTAATAACTGAGTAACTGACCATAACAGATTTTGTAGCTTGCTTGGTTTGAAAGATGTTTTTCATTTTGGGAGTATTAAAACTAAGTTAGAAGATGTGACAAGCTGGATAAAGTTGGAGGGGTTATTATGTCAAAAATCTTAAAGATAAGTTCCAGAAGTGTGCCCGTGTTACAAGTTGAGGGGCTAAATTGGAAGTTTGCAGTTCAAGACTGTAAAAGGATTGTTCTCCTTTATTTTATTCATTCAGAATATTTAGAGGAGTATTGATTGACATGCTTAATTGGTATGTTTAAATGTATGTCTAATCCTGTGCGTCAGCATCTTATTAGTGACAGCAAAGGGATCCACTTTTTCACAAACCAATAAACAACTTTCACATCTGATGCGTGGTTTTGCAACCTTGCAAAAGGTTTTACCTCTCGAGGGATCTTGAGAAGCTTGCAATCCCCACCAGGCAGTGTACCTGACCGATGTAGTATAGTGTAGTGGCAAGTACCGGGGGATTGATCGTTCTACTTGGGGAATAGTGTTCGTTAGGATTGAAACTTAATCTAACTAGGTCTAGAGGTGAGGGATAATTCTTTTTGTATTTTTATAGTTTATGGAAAGCAAGTAAAAATCTCGGGTATTGGAAGAGTGGGCGGAATTAGTTGCTAGTCAACTAACCCAAATAACTACAAATGCAATAAAAATAAAATAACAAGAAAATAAATTGTGAGAAAAACCTTATATGGAGAGAAACGTGTTTAATTAGATTTCACTACTCCCTAGCTATCTTTCATTAATTGATTAATTTGTTACAATTGCGTGGATGACGGGTTATATTTTTTAATACCATTCGTGAGGCCGTGTACGATCTTCCCCAACTCTATAAGCTTCTACCTCTTTCTATGTCGAGCTGACAACTAGCTCCTAACATGGTCTCCTTAGTAGTCAATTATGCATTAAATATAACCATTAAAATCGTAGTACACATCCGATTCATGTTTCTTAAGACGTTCAAGCATGTTACCAATTGGAGATTAGCCAGTTTTCTTAGGCCTAACATCGAAATCATTCATCCAACAATAATTAATAACAAACAATCAATCAATAATCAATAGCTAGGTTTCATTACATCTAAGCAAACACAAAAAAACCTAGCCTAACATGTTAATATAAAGACAAGTATAAGATAGAATCAAACAACACATAGACATATTGAATGATTATTGGAAGACTTATCTTTAATTAATCATGGATGAAAGAAGGTTTTGAAACCCTTACAAAAAGGCTAAAATTCTTCATAGGGTTTATGGTTAAGTTCCTCCAAAAGTTCTCTCCCTAATGAATGAAAATTAGAAAATTATATATAGAGAATACAATCTGATGGCGTCATGTTATACACGTGACGCCGTCAACTCGCCGCCAATACTTTCCTCAGATTGCCTAGATCCAGATCTGACGCCGTCCCCTTTTAATCTTCACTGGCCGTCACCTTATAGATTGTACGTGACGGCCTAGGCGTCACAAAGGGTGACGCCGTCACTCTTTAAATCCAAAAAACCTTTCTGGCGCGTCTCATGTAAACTTCATATCCACCTCTTTGCCAACACGTGACGCCGTCAGGTACTGTTTCCAGCTTGATTTGGAGACTTTGTCGTTTTCTTCACTTTTCGCTCCAAAAACGTTCAAAATGCTTCCTTTTCCAGATTTCTTTCCCAAAGTACCTAAAATGACAAAATGAACGATTTGAGGCAATATTTGATCAAATAATCACGACTTAGGGCTTAAATGACCCCCTAAAAGCGTAACACTTTTCGCCTCATCAACATCTATTTAGGCATAAAATTAGGCACACATTTCGACCTCT
This sequence comes from Artemisia argyi, assembly GCA_030686995.1. NCBI lineage: Eukaryota > Viridiplantae > Streptophyta > Magnoliopsida > Asterales > Asteraceae > Artemisia > Artemisia argyi. The sequence goes on along the minus strand of CM060709.1, from coordinate 216,832,968 downwards.
CAATAATTTATTGTTCTTGAATTTTTTATTTTATTTTATTACTCCATCCGTCCCATATTAAATGTCCAGTTTTGACTTTTGAAGTATTTTTTTTTCAAGTTTGACCTTAAATATTTTTGTTTGTGTTATATAATATTTGATGAAAATTATACCAACGAAAATACATTTAAAATCCAATCTATTTATATATTCTGCATCAAGTATTATGTAACACGGGCTAATCACTTTAAAAATCATCATACTTGCCACTCTATCTTTTTGTGTGTAACATATTAAAATTTTTGCTTATCTGTGTACTAAACTACCATTTTTATCTTTATGTGTGTAGTGAAAACGTGTGATAACCATTTTACCCATCCAAATTACATAAATGATCTTTGTGGGTTTGCGCAAATTGCATCCATCCCTATGGTAAATTACATAAATGGTCCCTGTCGTTTGGAGAAAGTTGCATCCACTTTTCATCCGTTTTTATATGTTTTCGTCCGTTTTTATACGTTTTAATATGTTTTCAAATTATCGTCCATTTTTAATACGTTTCGTCCGGTTTATACGGTTTTATATGTTTATGTCCATTTTTAATACGTTTTCGTCCGTTTTGATTCGTGTAAAAAGAGCTTGTAGATTAAAAGTTGTGATAAAATTAAGATTTCTAAAAGAAAACTTGACTTTGGATAAAATGTCTCTTAACCGAACTTAAACCACGATTTTGACCCCTTTCTAGTCCAAATCATGAAAAGTGTAAAACACAAAAGTTGTCCAGAATGATGTTTTAGATCAAACTCACGAGGATTTTAGCTTGAAAACGCAAAACAAGGGTTGTTTACTATAAAAACAAAAACGGGCGAAAACGTATAAAATCTGACGAAAACGTATAAAAACGGACGAAAAATAGATTAAACAGACAAAAATGTATAAAAAAAATATATGGACAGTGATGGAATTTTCACTAAACCCACAGGGACCATTTATGTAATTTACCCTATACAGGCAGTTGATGTAATTTTCGCAAATTCACAGGGTAAAATGATCATCACACGTTTTCACTACACACATAAAAATAAAAATGGTAGTTTAATACACAGATAAGCAAAAAATTTAATATGTTACTCATAAAAAGCTAGAGTGGCAAGTATGATGATTTTTAAAGTGATTAGCTTTATATAACACAAACAAAAATATTAAGGTAAAAGTTGAAAAAGAAAGAATTCATAAAAGTTAAATTGAACATTTAATATGAGACGGGGAGATTATTATTATTATTTTTTAATTTTTTGTATTGTTTTCGAACTTAAAATATCAATCTTTGTGACTTGTATATGCAGTATAAAAAATGAAAAAGGGAGATTGGTTGAATTCATTTTGATGTTAAATCTTTAGTATTTATTTTGGTAAAGGTTGGTTGAATTCATGTTGACGTTAAATCTTCGGTGTTTGGTTGTTTTATAAAAGTTTTTAATATCTTATTGTTTTTACCCATTATAAAAAATCGGTAACTAACACGTATAAACTAAAGACTCGTGGAGACCACGGAGTGAATAGAAGGATAAGGGAGATTATTGTGTCATCGCATATGTCATTCAATCCCTTAAAATCTTATATTGAATGTAACGTTTTGGATTTAGTGGAAAGAAAGTTAGCTAAAAGTTGGAAACAAATTCATTGAAGTCATCAATTTCATGATCCTATTTTTATTAAATATTTAACGTGAAAATTCATTTCTTTTGGAGCTTCGAAAGTTCTATGTCGATGGGCTACATGAGTGGCTCATACTCTCCAATCTTTTTGTAATATGATATGTTGGATGCATTTTTGGTAGATAACTCATAGGTTTGATCACTTTGTATAATCCGTTGTATTTAGTTATATTTAGTAATATGTATATTTAAGTTGACGACAAAGTTAATTTACCGGGATAGTGTCCCTTTTACCTAAAAAAAAAGTTTACGACAAAGTTTGACTATGGTCGAGTTGATCGGGTTGGGTCGATTCGGGTTGAGGCTAAAAAAAACATACCAGATCCTGACCCTATTAAGATCTCGAGTTAGTTGGGTTCGAGTATATTCGGGTCAGGTCTAATTGAGTCGAGTCTACTTGGGTTCGGATCAACATGAGTAGAACGATTAAAAAAATTGCTTTATTAGTTCAATAAGTTTTCCTAGACAATCTATTAAAAATATACCAAAACTTGTATTCGGGTCAATCGGGTGGACCAAACTCAAGATAACTAAATATATTTAAACCGATACCCGACATTGTTTAGTAAATATGAACACACATATCAATTTAGGGGTACAAATAATCAAACCCATATAAACTCAAATTTATTTTATTAAAACTAGTTATAAGTCCCGTGCACGCACGGAGTTTACACATGAATCAAATTTATTTTAAAATTTTAGTTTAACATATGGACATATAAGAATTTACCCGTGAAAATTTTGATATAAGTACAATTAATATTTGTTCCGTAGTTGTTTTTTTTTTTTTTTTTTTTTTTTTTTTTTTTTTTTTTTTTTTAATATCTATAGTAGTATTTTGTAAAAAAATTTGTTATTTGAAAGATTTAACTTTGTTTAACTGACATAGATGTTGAGGTTGAAGTTGATGTTGTTGTTTAAATTTAACTTTTCATATCATGTTATACAAAATGTGCGAGTTTAGTAGCACATAATCAACATTGATGAAGTTAAAATATGCTCTGTAAAGTTTTTAAAAATATATATATAAACTTTAAATAAGAATTTCACGAATCGTTGTTATAAATACAATAGCGTATATTTTTTTTCATATCAAAGTAATCCGTGCTTACATTTGATATTTTTCCCGTTAATAACAGTTTAGCCGTACTTAATATTCAAGCCCGTGTACGCATAAATTAAACTTTTAAAATAAAATAACATATGTCCTTATTTAACGTATATAGCAAATAAATATTTTAATGGATGAAAGTCTAAACCTAATATTAGTTTAAAAAAATATTTAACATATATCAAAACTAACGCATATTTACAAAATTTTATAATTTTAATAGGTGAAAGTCTACAACTAATACTAATATTCATGTAATTTTAAACAATGTTAATATTATAAAGTATAGGGATATAAAGTGCAAGGGTTATTTATTCATTATCTAAAGTTATTAAAAAAACATGAAGAATTATAATTTTACACTTAAGTCTATATAATATATTTAAAATTCAACTATTAAAGTTTTATTCATTACCATTTTTTTTAAGTTTTTGTTTTCATAAATTTGACACATATATTTTTATGTGGTTTTTTTCCTCAACCAAATTCTTCAAAAATTTATTAAAGTTTAACCAAAATCAATTCAATTTTGAATTTTTATTGGTCAATTATATTACTTGATTTCACTTATACAGTATGTCAAAATTGAGCTCTCCTATTGTTCAAATTTTTTTCAATAAGAAGAGTTTTATAAAATAACTCCGAAATAATGTAATTTTTTTATTAATTATATGAAAGATAAATGAATTGTAATCCCAAAAAAATGAAAGAGAAATAATCCGAGGTTGATGTCTAAACATTTTATTAGATATCATATATAAAAACCAATATATTTCTTAAAATAATTGATTTATAATCCCTATTTTTCTATTGACACGTATCGTGATTATTTGGTGGTACAGCATTTTTGAAGTGTCTTTTCACTCACGAAGTTTTCAAAATTTGTCTTTTCTTCTTGATCTAGTTTCAAAATGTATCTTATTCATGCGAAAATGACGCTATTCGTCGACTAGTAAATATGAACACGCACATGCATATATAATAACTACTACATATAGAATAGCATAGGAAATTAGACCGTATAGGCATTAATTGGAGCCACCCTCTCTCTCTTTATCCTTATTCACATCAAGTGAATCAAACACGATGGATACGATAACAAACGTGGTTGCGAGCTCAATTGCTATAGCCATCGTATTATGTCTATGGAACCTCGTAAACTTGGTTTGGGTGACACCAAAGAGGCTCGAAAAGCACCTAAGGAACCAAGGTTTTAAGGGAAACAAATACAAGTTGCTGTTCGGGGACATGAAAGAGTTGTCCATGACGTTTCGACAATCAAAATCGAAGCATATAAATATCAACAACGAAGATGAAGTTCTTCCACATACTGTGGCATTTAACCATCAGTGTTTGCAAAAACATGGTGAGTTCTTTATTTAGTCATGTCCGTTTCATTTCATGGTTATGTATTATTCTAGACCGATGTCCATATATTACTAGTAATTAGGATTTCTTTAATTTTGATCAGAATTACAAAAGTTATTTAATTAACTTTTAGTGGCCATTAATTTTTATCCCATCGAGTCGGTAGCTAGGCAAGGACGGTCCTTACTATTTTCATGCATGACATGAGGTTGTCTCTACATGTCTTGTGTTCGAGTGTTCGACACTCTTATGCGAAAAGCACCCTGGCAGTTTCTTTCGTATCATTTAACCTTGGCCAAATAGAAGTTGAGACATAGTTTATTAAAGCAATTTTAACACTTTAAAATAAAATAACCTTGGCCAAATTGTATTTTATTAAAGAAACAAGGTCGCGCCCGCCGCGTTGCGGCGGGTACTTTTAATCAATTTCGATGGATTAATCAGATTCTTGACATCACTGGAAAAGAACTTGAGCCGTAAGTGAACGGAAGTCTTTGTGTGGTGGTGTTGGCCCTTATAGTTTTAAAAAGGGCAAATTACCTGAAAATGTATTTAACTTGCCACTTTTTACCATTATATATAGCAATCTTTTTTTTTCCTATTGTGTGACTAAACTTTCTAATTTGATACATTATGTGTATTTTGTGACTTTTTAGCCTTGTAAAATGACCATTTTACCGTTCGAAATTTTGAAAATGTAAGGGTAAAATGGTCACAAAATACACACAATGTACCAAATTCAAAATTTAGTCACACAATAGGAAAAAAAAAAAAAAAAAAGATAGCTGCATACAATGGTAAAAAGTGGCAAATTAAATACATTTTCAGGTAATTTGCCCTTTTAAAAAAATTTAGGATAATTTTTAAAGTTATTTGAAAAGTTAAGGGCGCATTTTGAAAGTTCTTTTTACTTAAAAAATATATATACTAAACTTCAACATTTTTTATAAAACCGTGCGTACGTCAAAAACATATCAATATTGGACTTGTTCTGTTCATTATCGAGAAGGCTTTTTGCCAATATTTTTTTTATTCACAAAATTACCAGATATCTGTTAGTTATTTGGTAAACAAAGTTTGTTATATAAAAAAAATCGTAAATTTTAAAAAATCCAGGATATGTTTTGTAAGTTTTCTTTTTTTATTAATAAAATTTATTGTTTTTTATTGGAAAATTAATTTTTTAACCGGACACGGACCTCGAGTCCATGCCTCATAGTTATTAGTATGAATTTTAACCCTTGGAAAAAAAAAAAAAACTTTTTTAATTAATAAAAAATTAATTTTATTGCTAAAAAAATTGAAAATGAAAAAAATAAATAAAAATAGAGATGTGGGTCGCCTTATTACGTCAAGTAGGTCGCTGAAGTAGTTTAGGAGAGAAAAGCTGAGGTGATTGGGGAGATGAAGGTCGCCTGGGGTCATTATTACACCTGGTCTTATTTATGAATATTTGTTATTTAAACTATGTTGTAATTCATTATTGAGATATGAGAATCAATGCTTCACGAGATACCATATGCAAGTATGTATATGTTGCTACAAAATCTGCTCGTAGCTTTGTGGAAAAAGTTTAATGATCATTTCTAATAAATTTGTTCAAGCTATTTTTAATTTCCAAATAAAGATGCATGATCTGAGTTTTGTCAGTGATTTTTCGAGTAAGTACATACTTGGATTTTTTTGTTTCAGGTCGAAATTTCATCACGTGGATGGGATGGAGACCAAGAGTGGCTTTTATGGACCCTGAGCTCATCAAGGAGGTATTAACAAAAATAAATGATTTTCAAAAGCCAAGATCTAATCCACTGGGTAGGTTATTAGCAACAGGCGTAGTGACCTATGAAGGGGATCAGTGGATCAAGCATAGAAAAATAATCAACCCTGCTTTCCATGTGGAAAAGCTAAAGGTATATTGATTTCTACATTTTAATTAGTTTGTAATTGAACAGGTTATGAAGTATTAATATAGATCCTTTTATAGCAATGTATTATGTTTACGTTCTTATAATGATACCAATGTTCTCTGCTCAGATGATGGTACCTGCTTTTCACTTAAGTTGCGGTGAATTAGTTGGGAAGTGGGAGAAGTTGGTTTCATCAAAAGAGTCTTGCGAGTTGGATGTGTGGCCTCACCTTCAAGCTTTAACAAGTGACGTGATATCACGGACCGCATTTGGAAGTAGTTATCAAGAGGGAATTCGGATATTTGAACTCATTAGGGAACAAGGTGTATATGCAATGGAGGCATTTCAATCACTTTACATCCCCGGGTCTAGGTAAGCTAGTAATTAAGCTACGAATTCAAGTGATCGTATTATTGAAAAAGTTATGCATTTTCTTAGTTAGATAATATGTACTTTTTTGTTGGTAATTTTGGTTATAAAAAAATATAAGCTAAAGTAATAATGTACACTATTTGCATTATGATTTGGGAAATAGATTTCTTCCAACAAAGAGGAACATGAAGATGAAGGCAATTGATAAACAAATTAGACATTCTATAAGAAGCATCATCGACAATAGGCTAAAGGCAATGAAAGCTGGAGAAGGTAACTATGATGATTTGTTAGGGATAATGCTCGAATCTAATATCAAAGAGGTTGAGCAACATCAAAACAAGAGCCATGGAATGACGATTGATGAAGTTATTGAGGAGTGCAAACTTTTCTACTTTGCTGGACAAGAGACGACGTCAAGCTTGCTTGTATGGACGATGATTTTATTGAGTAAACATCAAGAATGGCAATCACGTGCTAGGGAAGATGTTTTGAATGTCCTTGGCGATAAAAATATTGATTTAGATGGTGTAAATCATCTAAAAGTTGTAAGTGCTTATGTCAGTTTTGTGAACTCTTAATATTACGATATTTTATTCGTCATAAATGATTATTTCTTTTCTACGTAGGTGAATATGATCTTCCACGAAGTATTAAGGCTATATCCTCCTGTTGTTGGGCTAGCCCGCAAAGTTGACAAAGACATCACATTGGGAAGATTTTCACTACCATCTGGAGTTCTGATTGGTGTTCCGATCATGCCAATTCATTATGATGAAGAACTTTGGGGTAGTGATGCCATGAAATTTAACCCTGAACGATTTTCTGAAGGAATCTCAAAGGCGACAAAAAACCGAGTCATTTATTTTCCCTTTGGTTGGGGACCTAGAATCTGCGTTGGACAAAACTTTGCGTTGCTAGAAGCTAAAATCGCCCTTGCAATGATCTTACAAAGGTTCTCTTTTGAACTTTCACCATCTTATGTCCATGCTCCTAATGTTGTTCTCACTCTTCAACCCCAATATGGCGCGCATCTGATTTTGCATAAACTTGAGTAATCTTTTATCTCTACGAGGATTACTATGTGTGCTTATATGTACCAAAGTTACTTCATTAAAAACATAATGTGCAATGTACGTTGACATCGACAGTAACTAGAGTTGCATATTGTATCCTGTAAATTATATAATTTGAAAATGGCTATGCGATCTTAGTTTCTTTTGGGCTAATAAAAGATCCGCAAAATAGTTTGTGTAAACTGTTGGACCTTTGATATAATATTAATATCTTTGTTAGTATTTACTGTATGATATCCGGTTATATCATATTACATTTTATTTGATGCATCCTCTGATCCTCATCTAATTCGCCGTATATAATCTCTTGGATAATTTATTCAACACCGTATAAAAAAGTATATATACCCAATATTTGTAAAAGCCATATGCGTTTTGGTTGGGCCGTGCATGCTATGACCAGAGACGGAACCAGGACACAAAATGAACAAGTGCACTTAGAATAAACTAAACAATACTACAAACACAAGTTTTAAGGACCAGGTTTATTTAAAACAAATCGAGGTACGTTTTTTTTAACAAAATTAACACTACGAAACAAAAATCCATGGGTGTCTCGGGACCCCCGGGACACCCTGGTTCCGTCACTGGCTATGGGCAATAAGAGCATATAGTGAATGTGGACAATTTCAAAGATTTATTATTTTGTGACATCAAGACATTTCAACTGGCCTTGAAAAGTTTATAATCCGAGCATTATGCTTTATTATTTGAACGACATTATTGCTTTATTGAGTTCAGTTAACCAATCTTATTTACTACAGTAACGGTTAGAAATAGTAAAAGATTATTATTTGAATGTATTTGTATGATCATATAAATGAGATTAACTTTAGCAACAAGCAACACAAACAAAACCTAAAACCTAGTGGACTCTAAGCCACAATTGGGCTTGGGACATACGAACCGGGTAGAATGCTAAAACCATTTCTTGCCCTTTTTATTTTGAGTTTTGTTTGCTTATGCTTTATTGTTTATTTGCACGAAGGTAGCTTTGTTGTGTCCGGCGGAAAAGTTGTATTCTGCTTGACGACTTACTCTTTTATGTGACTTTTTTTTTTAGCACATCATTGCTTGCTTTACCTTAGGTAGGAGAGGCAACTTTGTGATCAACTATTTTCTAAAACAACAATCAGTGACGTAGTCAAATGGGGTGTAGGGTTGGCCATGACCCATCTAAAAGGCCACGATATTCTTATATGTTATATATATATATATATATATATATATATATATATATATATATATATATATATATATATATATATATATATATATATATATATATATATATATAACTACTAAGCCTAAAATAAAATTTTGATTAAGGCCTATAACTAATCTTTTCTAATGATAGTTCATGTATTTTTTAACATTGGTGGTGCTTGCAAAATGTCTAAAAGCTCACAATTAGTGTAATGTATTCTATTTTGAGTTTTTTTATATTCGTTAGTGTGTCGAAAATTATTTGGCCCACTCAAAAGTAAAATCCTGGCTACGCCTCTGACAAGAATGGTCTCTGATGCTTAAACAAAGAGTTTTGTTGATGAGACAAAATTATTTGACTTATGGCTAAATAGACATTGATAGTTAAAGTTTTGGGATCTATCCGAATCACTCGCATGTAGTTGACTGAATGATTACAAGACTATGAGAGTAGCTTTAACAACAAGTAATAAAAATATGCCTCTAACCTAATGGGCTCTAAGCGTACAATTAGGCTTGGACCTAACATAGTTGTCTAACAAATGGGACAGTTTAGATTACTTATGCATTTTATTAAATATGTTTCATGTCACTTGTGCAAATCTGAAATCCAATTTTGATTTGAATTTACTAGTAGAATAGAAGTTGTTGAAGGCATAAGTATGAGAGGCACTTTATTTTGCATACTCTAATTTTGGTGCATACCAAAAGACAAATCTTCACCATCCATCTAGTTTGATCTAATTGTGAAGATTAACCTAATATTAAATAGGGAAACATAAGTCCATGTTTTTTGTTTTTTGTTTTTTTTTTTTTTTTTTTTTTTTTTTTTTTTTTTGTTCTCTTTTTTTATTCACGCTTCAAGATTTTTTTTTTTTTTTTTTTTTTTTTTTTTTTTTTCAACTTTTTTTTTTTCATCTTTATTTTTTCTCTTTATTTTTTTCACGCTCCAAGGTTTTTTGTTTTTTTTATTTCTTCTTTTTGGTATCCTTTTTTTCACATTTTTTTTTTTTTTTTTTTTTTTCTAATTCACGTTCTTTTTTCTAATAAACGTTTTTTTTCGCTTTCATACATTTTCGTGTGTTTTTCATATATTTTCGTCTGTTTTCATACGTTTTTATCTGTTTTCGTACGTTTTCACCCGTTTTCATACGTTTTTGCCCATTTTCATGCATTTCCGTCCGCTTTCTTACATTTTCGCCCGTTAACGTCTGTTTTCATATGTGTTCATATGTTTTCTTACATTTTCGTTCGTTTTAATACATTTTCGTTCGTTTTCTTTCGTTTTCGTCCATTTTTCATATGTCTTCGTCCGTTTTCAGACGTGTTTTTACGCTTTCATACGTTTCGTCCGTTTTCATACATATTCGTCCGTTTTCTTACGTTTTTGTTCGTTTTCATACGTTTTCGTCCGTTTTCTTTCGTTTTCGTCCATTTTTCAAACGTTTTTAACCTTTTCATACATGTTTTTACACTTTTATACGTTTTCTTCCATTTTCATACATTTTCATTCGTTTTCTTATGTTTTCATCCATTTTCGTCTGTTTTTAAATGTTTTTGCAATTTTCATACGTTTTCATATGTTTCTAAATATCACAAGTGATATTCTGAATATCACAAATTATATTGTGAATATCAAAAGTGATATTCTAAATATCACAAGTTATACTTTAAATATCAGAAGTGATATTCTGTGATATTCAGAATATCACAATTGATATTCTATGATATTCAGAATGTCACAAGTGATATTCTGAATATCACAAGTGATTTTCTGTGATATGCAGAATATCACAAGTGATACTATGAGTACCACAAATGATATTTTGGATATCATAAGTAATATTAAGAGTATCACAAGTGATATTCTGAATATCACAAGTGATATTCAGAAAATCACAAGTGATATTCAGAAAATCACAAATATTCAAAAAAATGGACTAATACCAAAAAAGCTTATGGAGTTCTTGGCATTTTTCGTGTTGTTTCTGAGTTTAATGCTCAATATATAATGAAGATCATTATTGGATTTTACACCAAGGTATTAATTGCGTACTTTTTATGTACAAGATGGTTTTTGTGCCTTTCACTGTAATAGACAAACACAATAAATGTTTTTGCTGATGGTATATGTGTAGTATCACTAGTGATATGTTTGATATATGTGTAGTATCACTAGTGATATGCTTGATATATGTGTAATATCACCAGTGATATGTTTGATATATGTGTAGTATCACCAGTGATATCCTTGATATATGTGTAGTATCACCAGTGATATGTTTGATATATGTATAGTATCACCAGTGATATGTTTGATAATTTGTTTCTTATTGTTGTAATTACTGATAAACTGTCTATGATACTAGACTTCTTTTGCAGACAACCTGAGAGAGATAAAGTCAAAAGTTGAGACTGATTTGCCAAGTCTTCCACCCCGAAGAGTTTGTGATATTGTTCAAGATTTTATGGGTATAAAGAATCCTCCTAAAGGACATAAGAATGACCGTATTAAGGGTGGACGTGAGAAAGCTATTGAGAAAAGTAAGAACCAAAAGAAGGGTTGTAATATTTGTAGTTTAACTGATCATAATAGACATACTTGTCCAAACAAGGGAAAAGTTTCACCGTCATCACCACCTTTTCTACTACCTTGGATTTGTTTTGAGTGGTATTTAGTTTAATATGGTAATGTGAAAAGTGAAAAGTGTCATACCTGTAGTATCACTATTATGATATTTGGAATATCATTTGCGGTACTCATAGTATCACTTGTGATATTTTGCATATCACAGAAAATCACTTGTGATATTCAGAATATCACTTGTGATATTCTGAATATCACAGAATATCACTTGTGATATTCAGAATATAACTTGTGATATTTTGACTATCACAGAATATCACTTGTGATATTCAGAATATTATTTGTGATATTTAGAATATCACTTGTGATATTTAGAAACATATGAAAATGTTTGAAAATTGCCAAAAACATTTTAAAATGAACGAAAACGAATGAAAAAATGGACGAAAACGTAAGAAAATGAACGAAAATGTATGAAAACGTATGAAAGTGTAAAAACATGTATAAAAAGGACAAAAATATTTGAAAAATGGACGAAAACGAAAGAAAATAGATGAAAACAAACGAAAACGTATGAAAACGAACAAAAACGTAAGAAAACGGATGAATATGTATGAAAACGAACGAAAACGTTTGAAAGCGTAAAAACACGTCTGAAAACGGATGAAGACGTATGAAAAATGGACGAAAACGTATTTAAATGAACGAAAATGTAAGACAACATATGAAAACGTATGAAAACAGACGTTAATGTGCGAAAACGTAAGAAAGCGGACGAAAACGTATGAAAACGGATAAAAACGTATGAAAACGGACGAAAACGGGCGAAAACGTACAAAAATGTATGAAAACAGACGAAAATGTATAAAGCGAAAAAAAAAACATTTATTAAAAAAAAGAACGTGAGTTAGAAAAAAGAAAAAAAAAAAAAATAGCGTGAAAAAAAAGGACACCAAACAAAAAGAACAAAAAAGAAACAAAAAAATCCCTTAAAGCGTAAAAAAAAATAAAATAAAATAAAAAAAAGAAGGAAAGAAAAAAATAAATTATAAAAAAGACAAAGAAAAATGGGCAAAAAAAACATGGACTTATGTTTCCCCATTTAATCTTAGGTTAATCCTCACCATTAGATCAAACTAGATAGATGATGGGGATTTATCCATTGGTATGCACCAAAATAAGAGTATGCATTTAAATTTTCCTCATGAGTATGAATAGACTCTTCCATGTCCCACTATAATAACTGCCACATCCCCTTTTGGGATGGATGTGTTAGGGATACGCCCCTTAGCCCACTCACTTTTGTACTTTTTACAAGCTTTACCATCTTGGCTCACTCTGTTTACATTAAAATACAGTTTTTTTTATCAGTTTCTGTTTCGTATTTTCTGTCAATTTAATACTTTTAACTTATTAAACTTTATATTTTTTGTTATGTACTTTCAGATTTATAATTTTTTAATATAAACAAAATTATATATATAAAAAAACAGACAGAATAGGGTGGGTACTAGTATTTTTTGGGGTGTATGGTTAGCCTATCCTCTTTTAGAAATTTAGTCATTTTGCAATAAAACAAATTTGTTGGTTCTCATTGATTTCACCTTTTGGTATCTTATCTTTCCAAAGAGTACAGAAAAAATAAAGTATGGCTAATGAGAAAACCTTGGTACGTTTTGGTATTTTAGGATGTGCTGAAATAGCAAGAAAAGTTTGCCGAGCCATAACTCTGTCACCAAATTCCACCGTTTACGCAATCTCCAGCCGAATGATTCAAAAAGCGAAACAATTTGCCACTAACAACAACTTGCCTGAGTTGGTAACGATATATGGCAGCTATGAGGAAGTGTTAGATGATCCATATGTTGATGCCGTGTATGTTCCATTGCCAACAAGCCTTCATCTGAAATGGGCTGTCATGGCTGCAAACAAGAGAAAACATGTTCTATTGGAGAAACCAACTGCTCTAGACGTCGGTGAGCTAGATCAAATACTCGAAGCTTGTGAATCAAATGGTGTGCAGTTCATGGATGGAAGTATGTGGTATCATCATCCTAGAACAGCAAGGATGAAGGAGTTCCTTTTGGATCCTAACCTCTTTGGTGAAGTTAAAACGGTAACATCATTAATTTTCCTTGTTCACGTACTTCTTGTTTTCTTCTTGCTAATGTTTTCAACACATTTAGCCACTACAAAGATATTCTCATTTAGTGACAAATAGATATAAGTGTCACTTGAAAAGTTCAAAGTGTCACTATAAGTTAAGAAAGTGTCAAAACGTTTTAGTGTTTATTCTACACACACACAACCTATATATATATATATACTAGATGAGTACCCGTGCATAGCAACGAGATTTTATAACGAAAAATAGTTTATTGATAAAAAAAAGTTTATAGGTTATAAACGAAAAATAATAAAAGTTTGAAGATTTGGGAATTAAACATAACGTTTTGAAACCCGGTTCGACCAGGGTGGTTCAACCGGTTGAACCATTCCGGTCGAAAAATGGGTCGATTTAAACCGGGTCAACTTGCTAGGTTGGGTCAAAAACGGGTCAAATTAAACTGGGTCAACCCGCCGGGTTTGAAGCGTCCCGGGTCAACCCGGTTTGTGTTTTAATTGGTTGTATTTAATTTGGTAGATATGTTTTAATTGGTTGTACACTGTGAATAAATCATTGTATTTTTAAGTAATGGATAATGTTTTGAAACCCGATTCGACCCGGGTGGTTCAACCGTTTGAACCGTTCCGGTCGAAAAATAGGTCGATTTAAACCGGGTCAACTTGCTAGGTTGGGTCGAAAACGGGTCAAATTAAACTGGGTCAACCCGCCGGGTTTGAAGCGTCCCGGGTCAACCCGGTTTGTGTTTTAATTGGTTGTATTTAATTTGGTAGATATGTTTTTAATTGGTTGTACAATGTGAATAAATCATTGTACTTTTTTAAGTAATGGATAATGTTTTGAAACCCGGTTCGACCCGGTTGGTTCAACCGGTTGAACCGTTCCGGTCGAAAAATGGGTCGAGTTAAACCGGGTCAACTTGCTAGGTTGTCGAAAACGGGTCAAATTAAACTGGGTCAACCCGCCGGGTTTGAAGCGTCTCGGGTCAACCCGATTTGTGTTTGATTGGTTGTATTTAATTTGGTAGATGTGCTTTAATTTGGTTGTACAATGTGAATAAATAATTGTACCTCTAAGTATTGGGGTGTTTTAATACGAGTATTAATTACATTTCACTTTCTCTCTCATTTGACCATTGTTGAAAACTCAACATTTCACTTTTGACCATTTTTCCATTATAGATAGTATATATATATATATATATATATATATATATATATATATATATATATATATATATATATATATATATATATATATATATATATATATATGGTAAAGTTAAAATAAAAAGACAAATATCCGTAAAAAGAATAAAAAGAATTTCTTTTTTTAAGTTCTCGAAAAATTCTAAAAAAATTCCACAAGATCGGGTATGTTGATGCATAAAACTTTTGTGAAAGAAGTTTTTATAATTTTGAGTTTTTTACGTTTTTTTAATGCACAAAAAACGAATTTTAATGCGCAAAAAAAATTTTAATGCATAAAATTTTCAACTTATTTTAGTTAGATGCGCAATGTTATTTTGATGAAAAAAGTCAAAAGAAGTTGGGTGCAAAAACGAATTTTTGATGCACAAAAAAAAAAAAAAAAAAAACGATTTAATGCACAAACTTATTTTTTTATAATTTTTTTCGGATAAGGTATCTACTTTTAGATAAACTTCCTTTAGAACTTTTTCATGCACTAATATACCCGATCTTGTGAAATTTTTTTACAATTTTTCGAGAACTTTAAAAAAAAAAATCATTTTTATTCTTTTTACGAAAATTTGTCTTTTTATTTGATCTTTAACATATATATATATATATATATATATATATATATATATATATATATATATATATATATATATATATATATATATATATATATATATATAGGGTGAGGATCAGGTACGTTTTTGTCTTTTAGTGCGGATATCGTAAATATCTGAAAAAGGCGAAGTGGCAATATCGTAAATATCCCGTCTTTTTTTAAAATTGTTACTATCGTATTAGTTTTTTTTCTGAAAAAAATTCAAAAAAATCTGAAAAAATTAAAAAAAATAAAGAGGACAACAAATAATTAAGAATCGCTGAAAAAAATTTCAAAAAAAAAAAAATTTATTTTCATCGTTAAAAGTATTGTGATATTAGCGTATGATTTTGACTTTTTTACAAAAGTTAAGATCTTGACTTTTGTAAAAAAGTCAAAATCAGATTCTGATATCACATAAAATTTTTTTTAATAAAAAATTTAATATCACAATAACTTTTTTAATATCATAAAAACTTTTTCTTAATAAAAATTGTTAATATCGCCGTAACTATCATACTTTCTTAATATCACTCTAATACTCATGCATTCTTTTTTCAGCTTTTTTAATATCACCGTAAGTTTTTTTAATATCGTAATAAAAAAAACAATTATATTAAGCTTTTCAATAATATCACGGTTCATTTTTACATGTAAAAAAGTTTAATATCACGTTAGTTTTACAATATCACCGTAGCTATCATGGGTTTTTAATATCACGGCTCATAATATTGTTAATATCACGGTAGAACTCATAATATGGTTAATATCACGGTAGCACTCATAATCAAAAAAACAAAAAGTTCTCAGAAAAATCTGAAAAAATAAAAAAATGAAAGAAGATAACAATATTAAGAATCGCTTAAAAGGAAAAAAATTAAAAAAATCATTTTCATGGTTAATTGGTACCGTGATGATAGCGCTAGATCTTGACTTTTTTTAAAAAGTCAAGATCAGATCTGGATTGGACGGACCAGATCAATCCGCACGTCTGCACTTAAAAATTGTATCCGCACGTGATCCTCACTCACTCTCTCTCTCTCTCTCTCTCTCTCTCTCTCTCTATATATATATATATATATATATATATTATATATATATATATATATATATATATATATATATATATATATATATATATATATATATATATATATATATATATATATATATATATATATTGCAACTAAAAGATGGTGCCGGTATAGACTTATATAAACTGACACAAAAAGAGTGGGTATTATTAACTTTTTTGACATAACTTTTCATGAAATTGTCAATACACAAAAAAAACTATTATC
The DNA here is from genome assembly GCA_030686995.1 of Artemisia argyi. Lineage (NCBI taxonomy): Eukaryota > Viridiplantae > Streptophyta > Magnoliopsida > Asterales > Asteraceae > Artemisia > Artemisia argyi. Next base: position 216,816,418 of record CM060709.1, on the reverse strand, counting down.
TTTCAAATATATGTCACTAGAAACTCAGATTGGTTACAGTTTTTGTGTGTCACTCTTTTCGTAGAGACTGCATATATGATAATTTCTTTTTCTTCATATCCCAAAATAAACATAGTAGATAGTGTGTCCCTTAATAGCTTTATCTTATGTAAAGATCTACAGTTCCTCATCATTTTTGCCACCCCCGGAATTTTTTGAGAACAACATCAGAACAAAAGCTGATTTAGACAGCTTGGGAGCATTAGGGGATGCTGGATGGTACTGCATCGGAGCAATTTTATGGTCAATGAACTATAAATTACCTACAACTGTAACAGCTTTACCTGCAACAATTCGAAACCCCAATGGAGTCATCATGTCCACCACTGTTGCCTTTTATTGGGAGCAAGAGGGAACGACTGCAACCTTTTACTGCTCATTCCTATCACACGAGACAATGGATGTAATGGTCTTGGGATCCAAAGGTTCATTCCACGTCGAAGATTTGATCATTCCTTATGAAGAGACTTCTGCTCCATATTATTTCACGTCACGTGCATCTTTTGCTGATCTGCATCTCGGATGGAGTGTGGCAGAGCAAGAGGTCCAAATACACAATGAGCTTCCACAAGAGGCTTTAATGGTTCAAGAGTTTTCGAGGCTGGTGCAGGGAATAAAAGATTCCACGGTTACACCGGATAGAAGGTGGGGTGGCATCAGTAGAGCATGTCAAGTTGTTTTGGATGCTGTGAAATTATCTGTGGATAATGGTTTTAAGACTGTCTATCTTTGATCATATTATGCCTTACTCTAAAAAAAAATGAGCTTTATATTTACATGAAATGAAACTTATTATAAGCTTTTGAAGTTAAGATACAATCTCAATGTTTGGCTGTTTAAAGTTCAGCACAAACTACTTGTAATTGATGCGCATAATATCGCATTACATGTTGTATAGATCTTTATTTTAACTGTGACTAATCTGCACCTATGTGATTCACTCAATCTACGAGAATCGATGAAATCAGGCTTCATTAATTGTGCTGAAAAAATAGTTGCCAAAATGACTGCAGAATCAAAAGAGTCCAGGCACTGTGAGGTCGATAGATACTCCCTTTACCTGTGTGTAGGCATAGTATACTTGTGGAGCAGATAACTGTATTCGGAGGCTAGAAAGGGTGGTGTTTTAGCTTTCTTAACTAAAATGCTCCGTTCATTAAGTTGTATGAACTATAATACTTTATTTTCAAGCAAGCTATATTATTCGAGTAAGACCGTGCAGTCACCTGCTTATCCATCATTATAACAACCATTACTACCATGCCAGAAATTAAATCCACAATGATATCCCGGCGGTTTTACTGGGCTTTTTTTTTTTCTTTTTTTTTTTTGAATAGTTTATTTCTTAGATTAAGTATCTACTTATGTTTTATTTCAATGCTTTATTCCATAACAAAGTGAATGAAAATTTTGAGAAAGCCCTAAAGCAAATGTGTATTATATTCGAATGATCGTCAATATGAATAATCGGCTTAGAAGTCGACAAGTGACTTTCAACTTAAATTTTTATCTTTTGCAAAGTGTCGATACAATAGACATACTATACATACAAAAAGTTTATTTCTTTGTAATCACTTAATTTCTACATGAACCCTCTTATCATGATCAATGAACGTAGGCCTGGTTATCTGTTCTCGCTTCAATGATGGCCCACTGGATAACATTAAAAGAACTTCAGACATGGCTGGTCTTAAATTAGCAGGTGATCGAGCACACATCAAAGCTATCTCAGTGATCTTCATCACATGTTCTTTTTCAGATTCCTTAAGATTCAGTGCTTCATCAATCAACTGAATGTGTATCCCTTTTTCATACAACTCCCATGCCTGTTTAAGAAGTTAAGTCATGATTGGAATCTTAAAAACTTACGATAACACTCTCACCAGACCACCAGTGAGAAAAAAAGGAGCTTAATATGAATTTGAAAATATTAAGTATGATTTTGAAAGGAGTTGCAAGGTTGCATATTACATGTTGAAGGAGGTAATGGTTGCCATATCCATCAAAGCTCACATCATTACACCTTCGACCACTTATGATTTCTAGGGCCACGATGCCAAAGCTATAAGTGTCAACTTTCTCTGATAAATGTCCATAGATTGCATACTCTGGTGCGGTGTAGCCCCTATATTGTATTTAGTGTGAAATATTTTTACTGAAACATACAGAATCCAAATGGAGCAAAATATATATATCAAAGATTACTTACAGAGTCCCAGCAAACCGGGTGCTAACATGGGATTTATTCTCAGGTTGAAACCTAGCCAACCCAAAATCTGCAATTTTTGGTTGAAAATCATCATCAAGGAGAATGTTGGACGATTTGATATCTCTGTGAACGATTTTGACATAAAATTCTTCGTGTAGATGAGCAAGACCTCTGGCAATCCCAAAGATAATGTCAAATCTTTGTTTCCAATTCAGAGTCCCTTGTTTTTCACCTGACCATAATAAATGTGCTAGTATGATAATTTTTATTGAGAACTTTTCACCATATGTGCACAAAATAGAATTTAGGCATGATTATCTTACCCCATAAAAATTTGTCAAGGCTACCTTGTGGCATGTATTCCAAAACAAGAAGTAACTCTGATCCATTAGTAGATCATCCTAGTAGTTGCATAAGATTTCGGTGACGAACGTTGCTTATAAGCTTAACTTCATTGCTGAATTCTATTTCTGCTTTACCACCCAGAATGCGGAGCTTTTTCACAGCCACAACATTCTCATTATCTAGAATTGCCTGTTAAACGATAGACTCTAATTACTACATGTCTCTTGACATAAAATTAAAAAAAAAAAAAAAAAAAAAAATTGGTCTGCATCGCCCTTTTTGTTAATACTTTGCAAATATCAAAAAGTATAATGAAGATAAATGTGTTGTGGCAGACAGTTAAAAGAAACTAACACTAGAAACTATCTAAGATCAAATATAGAGCAAGAAATAATTTGTGTTCAAATGTCTAACATCCATAATCTAGCAAATACTCCATATAAATTTTCTTGCTATCTAGCAAATACTCATATGTGAGTTGAAAACACACATAAACCTACAGGGTCACCAAAAAGATAAAAGTTGAAAAGTGTTCTATATTATGTTTGGCAAAACTAGCAGTAATGGCAAGCAGTGGCAATTAGCGATAGTTGTTAGTGTAAAACGGCGTAAAAGCTAAATGCTTTTTCAAGTAGCGTCTAAAAAAACGAAAAACGTTAAATGCTCCCAAACGCTCTTAAAAAGCTTCTTGCCTAACATACCCAATATGTGAGGTCAAAACAAGCATATAAATAAATTCTATAAATTCATGCATAACAGTATAAGATTAATTGTATTGCATAGAAACTAAATTATAAACAAGAAGTAACTATATTTGACTGCAATCTAAAGCTTCATATCTATGGAGTATTGATTACCTTGAATACTTCACCATATCCTCCTTTTCCTATTCTATACTCTTCGCTGAAGTCATGAGTTGCTGACTGCAAATCAATATATCTGTAGTTTTTAACCCCATGGAACTGAGAATTTTCTATGGTTTCAGATGGTAAATTCACAATAGAGTAGATGTAGTTAGTATTTGCAATGAGATCACGTAAAAACCATGCTGAAACAAATTATAATAACTTTTCAAGAAGCATATATACAGTTACCTTCATCTTCTTTTGGCCTTTTCCTTGATTTATACCATAAGGACAACGCAAGGATAAACAGAAAGATAACTACACCAATACCTGCTCCAATGATTATTCCCAGTCTTCTCGAACTTCCTGCATCACAGATAAACATATGAATTATAAAATTCTGCTAACAATGTCGAAAATATACCTACATAATTGTGAGTTTTAAGCGCAGCTAGTTATTTTCAGGTGGTTGAAATACCTGTAAATTCAATTTAAGAATATTCTGTTTAAATTCCACTCTGTTGACGGCTTATAAGGCTTATAAGTTCCTTATCATATAAGTACCAATGGCCGGTGGTGTGTTTCATCCCCTTATTTCTGCTTTCAGGGTGATAGAGAGAAATATATCACGTTTGATATTGGCTCAGTCAATTCATGCTCGCTCTATTGAAGTCACATTTGATATTGGGTTTTAAAGTATTGAGTTATTTGAAGCTTTTCGTGAAAAAGGTATTTGTATAAAGCAAATGTGTTTCTTTGAGTTTGAGCGGTTATTCAGATTCTGACTAGCAAAAGTTTAAGGCAACAAGAAGGTATGTAACTCTTATTTATGTTTTTATAGGGAAGTGTATGATATTTTTGAAAAGCAAAAAACAAACCAATATGGCCAAGTCTTCCTCAAAAGCATAATATTAGGTTATGGCAGCAGTGATTTGTGAGATTTTAACGTTAATAATCCTTTAATATGTTTAAAGTTAGTACTTAACCTCTGCCCTGTCAACCTTTACTTCAATAACATTTCTGCAATTCAAATCATAGCTAACCCAATTTTCAATAAGAAAAAACATATAGAAGTCGATATGCATTTCATTAAAGAGAAGGTAAGTTCAAGGGTTGGTAAAACAGTTTAGGAAATATCAGCAGAACAAATTGCTCATCTCCTTACCACTTCGTAAAAAAAATTCAGATTGTTCCCAAGCTAAAGGTTGAGAGGAGTGTTAAAAATAATACTCTTATGTCTTCTTATTGCTTACTGAATCATTAGTTTGTGTTACAGGATTATTTTAGTTAGAAGATGGAGTAGGAATGCTTGCAAAGCTGTTTTGGAAGAGGCGAATATCAGTTGTCAATTCCTAGAAGTTTGTTGCTGTTTTTGATAGATCTGTGATTCATTAAGTCTGTTAATGAGAGTGTTTGTGTTGAGTTTGTTCACTGATCATTGTATTGAATATTGATTCATTTGATGAATTGCAATTGTTTAATTTTATTTATATAGATTGGTTTTAGAATTTGCACAATTTCCCTACTATTTGATAATATTTGGTACTAGAAATATAAGTAAATTTGCAAATGGGGAACAATTTAATAAAGGCAGTTTCACTTCTTGTGCAGTTTTTTTGCATATTTGCATGTGCTTTTGGAAATAGATAGGGTAAGATAAAAAGAAGAGTGAGAAATTGAATTTTTTTTTTTTTTTTTTTTTTTTTTTTTTTTTTTTTTTTTTTAATAATAATCTTCTGCCAAAAACAATATGAGAAAATGATGCCTAACCTTTACTTAAATAGGGGACAATCCTGGTTGTCTGGTTAGCTTGAAAAAAAGGGGTCTCAGAATACCGCATAAAGCACCCAAGATCAATTGTCCTCCCTTCCGTCGTTGGTAGACAACTGTACAGAATGTTGTATGCTGTACTCATGCAAGCTTGGCAAATGGCCTGGCTCGTGTTCTCGACACACTGTGCAATTGCGTATATTGTTGCGTTCTCGTTTGAAACTTGTCTCATGGATGCTACATAGAAATTAGAGGTTCTTGGAGTAGCATCCTGTATATCTGATAAGAGCTCTTCTATAGTTTGGTTGAAATTCGTTGGCTGAGATGATGACTGATTGCCACATATCGGGGTGGGAGCCGTACCAACATCCATGATAGTTTGGGGACTGTCATAGAATTGATCAAAGTTCTCGTACCTTGACCCAAAAAATTAAGCATTTTAGCATTCAGTTGCACACAATTTCTATCAAGATTTTATGTTTTGAACGACAATAAAATAATTAGAACAAAACTACTGAGAAGCTGGAAAGAGTACTAACTGGAAAATTATAAGAACCAAACACCTAACCAGCTAAATTGTCTATCAGTTCATGTTTGTGCAGACCATTAATATATATTTCTTTTCTTATTCCTGGTATAAAGTGGGAAAACGCGACTCGGTTCACTTAATTTTAGCCTGATGTTTAGTTGGGATCTAAATGTTTGCAAGTCAAGAACCCGGTACTCTATGCTTTCAAAACAAACAAATACTGTTTCACAAAGGTCATACTGCAGATTGCAACTTTTTTGACTGTCTCAAAATATGGATAAGAATGAGGACGTCTTTAATCATATCAATCTTTAATCAGATCGATCTCAATGGTGCGTTGTTATCAGATCATATATATATCATTTGGTTGGGCTTGCAATGATAAAATATTTATTGGAACATATTCACGCCCAATCAAGGTAAAAATTATGTTTTTGGCAGATCTTGGTTAATCGGCTTTAACCCGCGTAACTAACTGTGGCCCTTTAATATTTCCGTTATATCACTCTGATTTTGTAGATTCAAATCAAGTCTTTTCTAAATGTGGCATGGTAAAACGATAGCTTAATGGTCTGCAATAATGGAAATCTTAAAAATAATAAAGTTCTTAAAACTTTTGACTATGCATGTTATACTATAAATTACAAAATGAAAACTCACCTGAGGAAGCAATTATCAAGGAATACATGAGCACCATTAACGGAAGGGCATGTTTTAACCGCGGATACAGCAGCATCATAGCAAGCCAGACACTGGACGGTGGAAAGGTAGTTCCTGCACTGGGCTAATCCATACACTGAGTCCCCATTCCTCAAATTCTGTGCTCTGGCAAAATACACACCATTATTCGATAAATGACTTCTAAGTTGCGCAATTGTAGAGTTCAGGTTGCTAATAAAACTTGACGAAGACATTGCAGGGTTACTGCCACAAGATAATCTAATGGGTGTGTTAATATTGGTACTCTTGGTGTTCAGTTGTGATGTCCCAAGCTCAGATATCATTAAGACAATCGCAACAACCAATAAGACTGCCATCTACCACCACAAGAATCACTGCCTCTTTGTTGTTTTCCAATTGAAACACTAGAATCTAGAACGTTGGATAAATTTAATATATCAGTTAAGTTATTAAATCCAAAGAGTGTGTTTCTTAATATTAACATGCAAATCAACGTATGCTTAGAAAAAAATTCAAATGAATTGAAATCAAAGTTGGCAACTAATAGCCGGTGTTTGGAACTTAAAGTCCAAGTTCAACTATTGAGATATTATAGGGATGTAGCAATATTTATATTGAGGGGTGCTTTCGTTCAAAAAAATTTTATATTGAGGGGTGCGACAACAATCGACTTTCAATAAGATATTAAAAATGTGACATCCGACTTTTAAGATATTCAAGACAAATGGGATTTGTCGCAATTGTTTCTGTTAAAGTCAATAATAAGGAGAGAAACCAAAAAAATAGCTTTAGGTTTTTTAATCTAGGCTTAATATCATGCTTACCTGCGCGTTACAGCAGCGAGTATAATAAAATAAATTTTTCGAAAAATCATGTATTTTAGTTTATTATACGATGAGCACGGTACCAGAATGGTACCAAACCCCGTACGGAATTTGTGGTACCATTGTTTTCCCAAGCATGAAAAGGGGTACCGGTACTGTACCATAGGGGTTTTCGGTACCGGTACCTAATGGCGGAGCTAGAAAATTTTTTGTAAGAGGGCCGAAACAAAAATTTACCTGAAAAAAAATTAGATGAGATGGCCGAGATGAAAAAAAACTTTTTTTAACACATGAGATCGCAAATAAATACATTAACGGGCTTAGGCATAGGGGGCCGGGACCCTTCCCGGTCCTCATTAAGCTCCGCCCTTGCCGGTACCGGTACTGGTACTCGGTACATCGAAATCGGTACCTATTCGGTACTTCCCCTTTTTTGTTAGACTAATGCTAATGGCAACACCATTTTCATAAAAGCAACCCCGCCACGTCAGCACCACCTCAACTTTCTCTCTCCACAACTCCACCCCAACCATAACTAGCTAGTGGTGACCACAAAAGCGACCCCGAAAACTAAAACAAAAAACATACTCCATAAAACAAATTAAAAAAAAACTACACACACAAATCTTGCAAATGTTTCGGTTGGGTGAGCAACCACAACTTTGAAATGGTTGCTTGGTGACGCGTCGCTTTGGGGTGAGCTAATGGGGCAACGCGTTGCTTTTATAGGGTTGTGGTTGGGAGGCAACTCCCATTAGCATGAGTCTTATGAAAAAAAAAAAAAAAAAAAAAAAAAAAATCGTAGATTTCATGCTAGTAAAAATAGGACAAAACATGCATTTTCAAGTGATTTTGAGCACGACATGTGAGAAAACGCAACCAACAATTAAATAAACATATCACCAAATTAATCGTAACTTAAAAACGTTCCAAAACTTATAAAATTCCACCAAAAACATATAAAATCGTTCAAAATAAACATACTAAACCATTTTCAATGAAAGACAATTAATCATTTAATCTTGTGTAACGACAAAACAAACAAATTTGATAACAAACATTATACAACTAACATATATTTTACATGTTCTAGTGTAACTACGATATTTTCAAATCAAAGCATCAGTAGCTATTTTATACAACTAATATTTTAGAAAACAAGCATCAAAGCATTAGTAGGACAGTAGCCATATAAATGAAACTTAAAAACCCTTCATTTTTTACGTAGGTACAACACTTCAGTAGGTTAAGGCAGAAAAAAAAAAGAACCCTTTGTATTCGGTACCGAATTGGGATTTCTCGATTAGTCCCATACCATTTTTGAAAGGCACCGATTTCTTTTTTTCTTTATTCTGTGGCACCGGTACCGTAACGTATATCATGAATCGGTATCATTTCGGTATGGTACCGGTACGGTTTCGGTTCGGTTCTGGGATTCGGTTCAAAATGCTCATCCCTAGTTTATTACTCCCTCCGTCTCAAAATTATTGTAGAACCCTTTGTATTCGGTACCGAATTGGGATTTCTCGATTAGTCCCATACCATTTTTGAAAGGCACCGATTTCTTTTTTTCTTTATTCTGTGGCACCGGTACCGTAACGTATATCATGAATCGGTATCATTTCGGTATGGTACCGGTACGGTTTCGGTTCGGTTCTGGGATTCGGTTCAAAATGCTCATCCCTAGTTTATTACTCCCTCCGTCTCAAAATTATTGTCCAGTTTGAATTTTCAAAGTTAAACTGGTTCAACTTTAACCATAAATATATATTTTTATTATATAATACTTGATGAAAAATTATGCTATTGAAAAGTACAATTAAAACCCAGTCCATTTATATATTTTGCATTAAATATTATATAACACCAATAAAAATATTTAAGGTCAAAGTTGAAGAAAGACTAAAAAAGTCAATAATGGACAATAAATTTGGAACGGGAGGGAGTTCTTTTTAACAATTTAAAATTACGAATATGAAGAATTTCATTATCCCGTGCCCGTTTGCCCCGTGCCCGTTCGTACTCGAACCCGTTTGATCCATGCCCGTTCTGGCTCGAGAACTTTTGGCCTGTTGCCAGTTTGGACTTGAATATTTGCATAATATGTTTTATTATTTGTATTAGTGACATTTAATAATTATGTTTGAGTTGGTTGCACAATATGTTTAATAATTTGTATTTTTTATATAAGAGGTGTTTTAATAAGTGTATTAATTGTATTTATTGATCAGTTAATTAATTGACTATATTTAAATATCTTGACCAAATTAATTGTGTTTTAATTACGTGCAAACTATTGAATCTTACTATAATAAGCAATGTTGAATTTTAAGAGTTTTTAATTTTAGTAGACCTTTCTGTATTATAAGATAGGGGAAATTATCTAAAAAAGAATCAAAGTTGACACTTTTTACTGTTGTGTGTAGTGATATTTTTTTTCCTAATGTATTACTAAACTTTTGAATTTGGTACATTGCGTGTACCTGGTGACGGCCGTTAGTAAATAACTTGGCATCGTTAGTCCTTCATTTTCTTGTGTTCTTATACGTTTTCATCCGTTTTTATACGTTTTCGTCTGTTTTTATACGTTTTCATCCGTTTTCGTCCGCTTTCGTCTGTTTTTCTTATGTTTTCGTCCGTTTTTATACGCTTTCATCCGCTTTTATACGTTTTCATCCGTTTTTATACGTTTTTGTCCATTTTTTTACGTTTTCGTCCATTTTTACATTTTAGTCTGTACTTTTACGTTTTCCGTTTTTTACGTTTTCATCTGTTTTTTTACGTTTTCATCCGTTTTCATCCGTTTTCGTCCGTTTTTATAAGCTTTCGTCCGTTTTTATACGCTTTCGTCTGTTTTTATACGTCTTCATCCGTTTTTATACATCTTCATCCGTTTTTCTACGTTTTCGTCTGTTTTTATACATTTTATTTGTTTTTCATACGTTTTCGTCCGTGTTTTATATTTTCAGGTTAAAATCTCGTGAACCTAGATGTAAAACATCATTCAGGACAACCTTTGTGTTTTACACTTTTTATGATTCGGAGAAAAAATGTGTCAAAATCGTGATTTAAAATTGTTATAGAACCCTTTTTTTTATCAAACGTATAAAAACGGATGAAAACGTATAGAAACAGACGAAAACGTTAAAAATATAAGAAAAACAGATGAAAACATAAAAAACAAAGTAAAACGTAAAAAAACTGGCAAAAATATGAAAAATTGATGAAAACTTAGAAAAATGGTTCTGTAACAATTTTAAATCACAATTTTGACCCATTTATGGTCCGAATCATAAAAAGTGTAAAACATAAAAGTTGTCCGGAATGAAGTTTTACATCTAGGGCCGCGAGATTTTAACCTGAAAATATAAAATACGGACGAAAACGTAAGAAAAACGAATAAAATGCATAAAAACAGCCGAAAACATAAAAAAATGGACGAAGACGTATAAAAACGGATGAAAACGTATAAAAGCGGACGAAAGCGTATAAAACGGACGAAAACGTAAGAAAAACGGACGAAAGCGTATAAAAATGGACGAAAACGGATGAAAGCGTAAAAAACAGACGAAAACGTATAAAAACGGATGAAAATGTATAAAGACATAAGAAAATGAAATTTTAAGTTATTTACTAATGGTCGTTTGTATAAAAGATTAATGATGCCAAGTTAATGCGAGAAAACAGAATTTTAAGTTATTTACTAACGGTCGTTAGTATAATGGACTAACGATGCCAAGTTATTTACTAACCGCCGTCACCGGGTACACACAATGTATCAAATTCGAAAGTTTAGTCATACATTAGGAAAAAAACATCACTACACACAATGGTAAAAAGTGTCAACTTTAATACTTTTTTAGATAATTTTCCCTATAAGATAGTATGATTAATGCAAAATATTAAATGTTTTATAATTATGATTACAATATGTTTTGATAGTTATACTAATGACTAAACTTATTCATTAGACTTGAGCTTAAGAAATACAAATACAAATCTAACTCTATTACAAGTTCACTAACAATTTAAAGCAATACAAATACAAATACAAATCTAACTCTATTACAAATCTAACTCACACATAGATTATTCTATACTTGTGGGTCATCTTAATTGACAAGTATGCATCCAAATAACAAACGTCGCATCCAAATAATAAACTACTTGTGAGTCATCTGATATACCTGTGAGTCATCTAATAAACCAGTCACATAGAGATTATTCTATACTTGTGAGTCATCTAATAAACTAATTGACAAGTAGAAATATAGAGATTTATTTAAAGAATTTAATTGACATCCTAACTATATCTCTTATATAATAAGAGATACTAAAAAAAGACAAATCGCATAAAAAAGTACTATATTTGAGGTGAATTTGAATTTTAGGTATAAATTTTATTTTTTACTTTTATTAAAGTACCAAAATTATTTTTTTGTGCAATGTAAGTTTTATTTCATTTTATTTTTGTTTACTTTTCGAAAAAGGTTTCCGGTCATTGCTTACACTGAAATGATTAATAAATGTGATGTATCATTATTATTGAGCATTTAAAAGTCATTTCGGCAAAAATTATGACCGATAACCTATTTAAAAATGTCAAAAAAACCTAACATTGCACGTAAAATAAAGCTCGATACCTTAAATTAAGAAAAAAAAAAAGTTGAGTACCTTAAATCTAAATCGACCTAAAGTAGAGTACTTTTTTATGCGATTTGCCCTTCAAAAAATAAAGTAAGATGATTCAAAACACAGTTAGACAAATGCGAGTGCATCATTCTATCTAAGTGTAAAAATTATGTATTCATATTGGTCAATAAAAGTTAAAACTGGCTTCAATTTGATCAAACTTTTCTAAATTTCATCCAGCAAAATAAATATAAAAACACATATGTTAATTTTTTGAAAAAAAAAGAACTTAAAAAAGAAATGATAATTAATAAAACTATTGTTAAATTTAAGAGGAGAGATCATTTACATACCAAAAAAATTTTCATACCAAAAGATAAATTTCAGTCACTCATTTATCTTTTGAGAAAAAATGGAAATTAACTAATATTGTAAATAAAAAAAATGCAATTATGTCCAAATTTTGTAATTTAAATATCACATGAAACATTAATCGTTAGGCAAAATAAATAATACAATCATGACAAACATTTTATTATCTTTTTACAATTCTCTTTTAGTGCTGAAATTCGCATGACATATCAAATGTGATTTAACATTAATATGGTAGTTCAAACACTAAACAACCGTACTAAAATTGGCATACGTATTTGTTTAAAAATCAAAGACTTTTCTTGTTTTTTGTATAGAAAACACACATTTATAACTTTCTATTCACATATCACACACCATATTAGAATTATAAATTATAGCAGTTCATTTATAACACTTCTATAAACACATGTGATGTGATCAAGATCACATCTGGTAAAAATCACATGTGATTTTATGAGTTTTATTCAACTTTGACGAATTAATTGCACTAATCTACATTACGAACTATGTAGTTATCTCGGTCCAATTTCAGATATCATTCGAGGACCGATATTTGAGATAGCGGTTATCGCGATGGGATATCGGTTTTTATATTATATAGAATATTACTATATATATAGATATTTGTGTTCATGTAAACCACTCTTAAAATAAAAATAATAAGAACTAACTAAATAATATGACAAGTGTCACCTAGTTAATAAAAGAAATGAATATTAAAAATAGAACAAAAAATGTATTTATTCCTATCCCTCTCTCTCATCAATAATGCAGATCCATTTTCCCTCTCTCTTAACATATGCTTTCTCTCCAAATCAAACCCTAGCCGCCAAGACTACCACCTACAACACCCATCAACCATCATCACCACATCAATAACCATCTTCATTTTATTTTTCAGTCTTGTATTTTGTTCTCAAAAAATGCTCGATCTCGTATTTTTTCCTCGATCTTCATCAAATTCGAACAGGTGACAGTCATAATTTGATCTTCAACAAAATCTCGGCCAATCTCGCCGAGAATTTCAGCTCCGATATCAAAATATCGGCAAAATCTAGGCCAATCTCGCCGATAATATCGGCTCCGATATATGAGATCTCGACGAGATTAACTACATAGATTACGAAATATAAAATGTTATATATTGTTGAAAAGCTCTAAATGTCTAGTTTTCAGAATAAAAAATAGTAAAATGTTTAAAAGTTTGTAGAAAAAATTATGTTCATTTTGTTAAATGTTATATATTCAAATATTCAAATTATTGTTGAATCACATGTAATTTTTTATGCAAGTTTCGGCAATGAAAGAAGAATAAAAAAGACGAAAAAAGTGAAAAAAAAAGTTTGTCAAAAGTATATCAAAATGCCCGTCTGTAGAAAGATAATTAAATTCTCGTCGTGATTGTGTAATTTTTTTAATTAAAGATTAATGAGTTAAGAGATAGTAATTTGTAGGGGTGAAAGTAAGTTTGTTATTTAATATAGAAGATAAGTGACTATGAATGATCCTTTATTATGCAGGAAACCTATTGATATGTAAGTGATCTTTATTCTAAATATAAAATAATTTTATGTTTTTTTAATAATTTTTTAAAATTAATAAATACACCTAGACTATGTACTCTATATACTTTATATTTTATAAAAAAATACGATAATATGTTGTTTTTATTTATAAATATTATTATAAGTATATGTTAGGATAATTTATTTGCACGGAATTATAAATATAAAAAAGAAAACCCGAATTAATGTGACATATAAATGAATACACGAGATTATACATATATGAACGACTCCTGTTATACCTTTTTGTGAGATTAAATAATATATCAGAAAAATATTCTTTTTAACTATCGGCATTCAATAACGACTCATGTATTTCTTTTTATAAGTTTAACCCGCACACGAGTTTAAAAATCGGCTCAAATTATTATTAACAAGAATAATATCAAAATGAAGGCACGACCTCAGATAAAAATGAATAGACAATTGTCACCCCAACTATTAGGATACGTTACCTGACACGTGACAGGAGGAGGCATGCGACTAGAACATGGAATAAACATGTTATGTACGAACCATACTAGTCCAAGGAATGAATGACACATGTTATCCTCATCAGATGATCAACGCGTGGTCTGTCCACACCCGTTAATCAATCTGGGGTTATCCCAAAACCTTAGATATGTCTCTATTTATAGAGAGATATCACACATAAACAAAGGATCACCTTTTTCTTTATATTTCACACAATGAATACACACTTGGTTTGTTTAAGTGTTATCCGAACTTTAAATTCTCATTCTTATTTCTGAGTCCTTACCATTTTAACGGGAAACGAAACAACATAAATATTTCAATCTAACTCTTCCCCAAGGTCCGCGTATTCAGGACCAATACGTTGTTGTATACGTGCAAATATTTCTCTTTCTAACCAAACAATTACAATCACGTATTACATACGTAAACAGATATTATGATATTGCCTTCATCAATAAGTAGTCAATAATGTTATAAAAAAAAATGCAAGTAGTCAATATATGCCATTCACGACTATTGACTAATGGTCATATATTCATTATGGGCAACTGTTATGTACACAGATTTTTTATTTTTATTTTTTTGTTCGTCCACGGAAATTAAACAGGAAGAGACAGACGTTGATGCCCTTCGTGGTTTTATTTTATCTTTTTAGTTATTGACTTTTTCTCTTTTGATCTTAAAACACCCTGGTGCAAAGAAATCATTCACGTCCATGTTTTTATATTACTTGTAGAAAACGAATACTCAATCACAACTTCATGTTTTTCGGAATTGATCATTGTGTAAGTATTAAATATTTTTTCAACTAGAGACTACTCCCTCCGTCTAATAATAATTGTCCACTTTGACTTTTTGAAGTCTTTTTTGTTCAACTTTAACCATTAATATTTTTATTTGTGTTATATAATATTTGATGAAAATTATATCAAATGAAAATACATTTAAAACACAATCTATTCATATATTTTTCATCAAGTATTATATTAAACAAATAAAAATATTTATGGTCAAAGTTGAATAAAAAGAATTAAAAAAAAATCAAAATGGACAATTATTATGGGACGGATGTAGTATTATTTTCCTGCATATTGAGGGACAAATCTCGACCGTCATTTTATATTAAAAAAAAGTTGATTAATTGATATTTTCAATTAAAACATAGTTTACCCCTATGTTTAAAATTATTTTTTTGGATAAAGTGTTAGGATTATAAAAGTGATGATCATTCTATATTTTGAAATCTTATATAATTGTCATAGAATATAATAGAGTATAATTGAATTTACCCTCTCGATATTTGTATAGTCGCGGGGGAAGTAAACTGTTGCCAACTTTCTCAATTATCCTTGCAAGAAGTTGTTAGGATTCACAACAATATGATGGAGAGGTTTCACAACAATATGATGTTTTGATATAAATACCCTCTCAAGTCTTACTTTAGAGGGCGTGTGAGAATATTGTAAGTGTATGTTTTAGAGAGAGAAAGCTAATATACACATAGTTCTTTCATCACCTTAAGTGAAATCATAACATTTTGTGACCTAACAAGTGGTATGAAGAGCATAATGATGATTTAAGAATGTGTTTGTGTACAATTGCATGAGGACGTGGTACTTTTCGAGGTCATGGTGGTTTCCAGGCTGAGGACGAGGAAGAGGAAGAGAAGATGTTAACAAAGAAGATGAAAACTAATGGTCTCCATATCGAAGAGGTCGTAAGAGAGGCTTTCAATCTCAAAGAGGAGGTAAGCCCCAAATACAATGTTACAATTGTCGCAAATATGGTCATTATGCCAATGAGTGTACTAGCTTAAGACAAGTGGAAGAAAAAGCTAATCTTGTGAAGATAGAAGACAAAGATGCGCTAACCTTGCTAATGGCAAGTCATGACGAATAAGAAGAGAGGATAGAGCCATGACATATAGATTCCGCTGCGAGTAACCATATGACGGGTGAAGAAGTCTTTTTTGTACAAATGGAAAAAATTAAAGGTAACCTCACCTTTGGAGACGAATCAAAGTCAACGGTGAAAGAAAAAAGTAAGATACATTTCCAAGCTAAAGATAGTAATCACCAATGTAAAACCCACATTTTCAAGACGTGATTAAATTACTAAAATACCATCCAATTTGAAATTTTGAAGAATTAAGTATGTTTACCAAACAAGCCCGAAATAAAAAACGGTTATCGTACGATCACAAACATGGACATGTAACTTCAAGTAAATCACAATTGAACTACTACAACATTATGAGAACTCAAGAATATGAAAATTTGATTAAGAAACAAATATTGCACGTTACGTGACCTAACGGGTCCAAAAACCTTAAAACTTGTACACTACTTATAAAAATAAATACCAAGATATATCCTAAGTATATTTTATGATGTAAGTTACAAAATTTTGACCCTATCCTCTATTAGGCCGGCCAAATGGGGGGGGGGGGGGGGGGAATCCCTTGCATGGTGCTAATTTTCATTTATTGTCATTAAGGGTGATTTCTATCTCCAAAAATAGCACAAACCAAATTTTAAAGTTTCTTCTTCCTTCTCCTCTCACTTTTACGCCACACATAACACCACCACCATCAAAACTTTTTTCCTTGATCATTGATAATTAATTGTACGTGTTCGTGGGAGAAATTGGTGCACATCAGGGATTGTTTGGAGGCTTGTTCTTGTGCTTTCTTGTCCCATTTGAAACCTACAACACCCTAGTAAGGGTTTGGTATTTTCTATTTTGATTATTGCTTATCTCCTTTAATTCCTTTCATCACGAATATCATTATACGCAAGAATCAAAAAGCTACGAATTGATACACATATGTTATACATATCGACCCATAATTAATTTTATAACGAAATTGATAAACTTGGATTAACTTTGATGATATGATGATGATAACATGTTTATAATGATGATATGATATGAATTAGATAATTAGTTTGTTAATTTTGGATTAAAAGGGGTAAAGAAATTAGGGTTTATGTTTTTGTTGATTTGGGACAGATTTGTTAGCTGAATATGTATGCATCATCAAACGAGTTTGGTAAATGGGTAATTTATAATTTTTGTTTGTAAACTCAGTTTAAGGTACTAATTAAGTTTTCCAATTGGTTTGGATGTGATTGAGGTTGATTTGGTTGTGTTTTTGAATTTTATGTGATAATATGTCAAAACTGTGATTGCAGAATTTTATTTCGGTCGTTGTTTATGATTTTTTCATTTCCAAACCATAAGGATTTAGAAGCTCTCCTTTTGCAAGAGTTATATTTGGGTTATGTGTGACTTCCTGGAATTTTTGTGGATTTTTCTAAGGTATTTAAATGGGTATGTTAAGTGCAAACTTTCTGCATATTTGTGCAGTTAATTTTCTAGGTAGGTTTGGGAAAATGATTTTTCATATGGAGTTACACTTAAAAATAAAATCTGGGAAAATTCATGTAGACTCTCAAGACATATGTGCTTCTGTGAGAATTTTGGTGATTTTATTTTATTCTTCTGATACATTTGAAAAATTCGTTTAGTGGGCTAAATTCTGTTAGAAAACCGGTCATTTTATATGCATGTGCCAAATGTATGTTTAATGTGTTATTTTGATGGTTTGGTGCCCTAATGCATGTCCTACATGGAGTGTGTTCTTAAATGTCGTGTTGACTTAATGGTGTGTATGTTTGGCCTATGTGGTAATCCCGAACCTAAAACCTTGTTAACGTTATGCTTTTAACCCTAAAACATATTGTTTGACCTAAAGAAACCCTAATTTCACAAAATCTCTATAAAATGGAATTCTTGACATTTATGAATATGGGAACTTGATAGTATGATAAAATTAACTTATAAGAATACGTTAACATTTGGAAACTTGCTAATTTTGGGAATCTGCTAATTATGGAAACATGATATTTTTGGAAAGTACTATTTATGGAAACCTTCTAAAATTGAGAACTCTCTAAATAAGGAAACTTACTAAAAATGGAAAGTCTTCTAAAATGCTTAAACTACTTAAAGTGGGAAGTTACTAAATATGGAAGTTACCTAAAATAGAAAGCTCCTAAATCTAAATATGGAAGTTACCTAAAATAGAAAGCTCCTAAATATGGAAAGTTACTAAAAATGGAAAGATAACAAAAAGAGGTAACTCACTTGATTTGGGACTCTTCTTGATTCGTATCCGTTCTCTTCTAGGTTCGGTGAAGCGGGAGTGATCCATCTCTCCTTGTTTGGTTTGTGACCTTGCTTTTGTAGTAGACTAAGGTACATATATTCCGTACTCTTTCAGCAAGAGTACAACTACTTCTCTCTCATGACTTTTCTCTCTCTCCCCTTTATATTATTTGATTGACCCTTTGATATTGAACCTTTGATATTTACTCTTTGATTGACCCTTTGACCTTGACACTTGACATTGAACCTTTGACTTGAACCTTTGATTATGACTTGACACTTGTACTTGATATTGAACCTTTACTACTTGACCCCTCAGTATTTTACCCAGGTGCTACTTGCTGTGGAGTAGCTACCACCATAGCATCGATGCACCAATGTTATGTACTCTAGTGTGGTTGGAGAGATGTACCACACCGTCCCTACTTGATTACCGACTACTGCGATGATTATGACTTGTTTACAGGAGCGCATGGATGCATCCTAGATTTGACTTGCTTGATACTTGCTTGGGCTACGACCATTATGATAATGACATGGACTACATTTTATATTTATTTGGTGATTGGGCTTGCGTGCAATGCAACCCCTCACATCTTGGGAGTTGATCACTCCAATCTTGGGCTACTTGGTTTACTTGGATACTTGCTTGGGCCTGGGGGTTTAAATACTGAAAGCCTTGAAACTTGTTATTTAACATGTAAATCCTTGATACATAACTTGTTAATCCTTGATATATAACTTGTTAATCCTTGATATTTAACTTGTTAATCCTTGATATTCAACTTGATAATCCTTGATACTTAACTTTGATAACCCTTGATTTCCATTGACACCATATGTAATCTATCCTCTTGTTCCTTGATTATTCATTATATCTTGATTGTTTTGTTATCTTCATATCTGTTACTGAGTTTTTTATGCTCAGCCGCGTTTCTTTTCCATGCGGTAGGTACTTAAGCTAGGATGCGGGGTTTAGCATTGGGAATGAGAGAGTGTGGACCTACCCTAGAGTTCCTTTGAACGATGGACCTTGTCATATCATCGTATTTTCCTTATTTTGGAATTCATTTGTAATCCTTGTACTCATTGTATTGTTAAAGTATTAAGCTTGTGTTTTGCTCTGTTTGACACTATTTATTTTGATATCTTTACCCTTGACGAGTTGGGTGTTTCAATTTATGGTATGAGAGACCAGGCTGACAACTTATAATACATAACCTGGACCTGTGAGTTTTGGACCATTAGGTTTCAACTGTAGGAACATTGGTGAACACTTTGAAAACTTGATTTAGGATTTTTCCCTGTGCGAACTTAAGTTTTAACCTGTGAGGATTGGGTAGATATTAGGTTTCCTTCAGCGTACCTTCCTTTCGTGTTTGTCCTTGACTTCCTTATTCTGACCATTTGGTAATCGTTCAGATGGTTAAATCTCGTCGCTCTGGACCACCTGACGAAAACCCGAAGAAAATGGTGACTCATGCCATTAAGGATACCTCAAGACAGATTCAACACGTAAGAAGGAGTAATGGGACTAATGTTGATGCTACGGGCTGCCAGAGGATGGATGACAAGGAGAAAGAGATGTACGGAACTAAAGCAAATGATAAAAAAGGTATTAACACCAAGTATTACGGAAAGTGCCTTAAGTCTGTGAAAGAAGAAGAGAGAGATCGCAAAAGTGGTTTTGCTAGCTACCTTTTGCCGCAGCACGAGAATAACAGGAATGGTTGGATTAGTGAAAGGGAGGAAGTGAAAGATGTAGACTCCGATCTAGAGTCAACGGCAACCAGCCATTATAATCCAAATTAAACGAAGGGAATTTGTGATCGTGAATTAGTTTCTTTTACTCTTCTGTTTAGCCTATACTAGACTTCGAATTTCATTTACATTTCCAAGTTACTCTGATAATATTGAAGTTTTGAATTAAGTTCCCCTTCTGTGAGTTTTGTTATGGCAATCCTGTTTGTGTTCATCAGTTAATTGTAATGGGAATTTTGATGATTTGGAAGTATTGATACGATGGTTTTGCACCCTAAATTGATTGATCTGATAGATTCCGTTATTTTCGGATAATTCTCATTTTTCTACTTGACTCCATTGATGATGTTGGCAACTAGTATCCCATGCGTATCATTTTGACAACAATACAATGTTCGTATTCGCAATGAGGCACATTTGGGCTAAGAAGCTGAACAAAATCCCAACCTTTCCGAATAGTTAACTTATCTACCTAAAGACTTTTGATAAACCTTACACTTAATCCTAATTCGTGAATTATCTGTCTGGTTTGGCGAATGTAGTTGTTCTTCAATTCTGTTTACCTTTGATATGATTTTGACCTACCTTCGAAAATCCGTTTCCGATGGCTTCATTTGAAAGATTGAAGAAACAAATAAAAGAACTTCTAAGAAATGAGTTTACTAACCGAGAGTAAGCCCGTGAAGTATATCAGTTTTATTGGTGGAGAAGAGGAGAGACGACGTGGGGTGAACGTGAAGGTTCCTTAAGATGATTTTGAAGCCGTTTCTGTATTCGTAATAATAAGTTAATGATTCCAATTGTATTGGCTATCACGTCAACTATTTCCGTGTATATGGTGAGATTATGTTTTCGTGAATATTTGGAAGAATTGTTATAGTATGACATTGTGGCATGTTCTGAAATGGAGTTATGAGTTCAGGTTACTTTTGGAATCGCCTTCCGTATTCGTAACGACTACTATGACGGTTAGTGACGCTAATAGTATTAGCTAAAGCTCTGACCATTTTTTGAATCTGATAAATAGCGTTTTCTTGTGAGTACTTGGACAAACAGTCATTGTATGACGTAATAGTACATTCGGAGACGAGAAAGAACATGGAAACCATTTTGTACCTTATTAGAAATTTGGCGATCACTTGTGCATTTTGGGAGATTGATATTTGTTGGAGCAACGGTGTTCTTAGATTAGAATATCTCTTTAAATTCCACAAGATCTGAAACTATCACCAAGTTATCAAGACCGACAATAAATTTTGTGGAAAACTAGAAGGGGGGGGGGGGGGTTGAATAGTTTTACGTCAATTTAGTATTTTAAAAACTTTGTTTCCAAAAACTTCGATTCTTATTTATGTGAAATTCAACACAATGTAAACTATTTAATCTAACTAACTAAACAATTATAATGTAAGTATAAAAGTAAAGAAAAGATAGAGATAGAAAGATCAAACCACAACACAAGGATTTATAGTGGTTCGGCTACGAAGCACCTCTTCGCTCTACTCCACTCCTTGAGTCACGTACTCGAGAGTTTTCTTCACTATGTCAACAAACTCCCTTGTGGCAGAGAAACCTTACACAACTTTTGCTTACACCAATTTACGACACTAAGCTAAATGTCGAGTTCTAATAGTAGCTAGAACCAATCTCACGACTTCTTCACGACTAGACACACTTGTACACTCCACTACTACTTCACTACTTCACACAACTTCACTACTTCTTCTTCACATCACTACTTCTTCTATACTAGATTCACAAACCCACCTAGATCTACTTATTACAATCACTACACAACTTTACAATAAATATATACAAACTACACAATTAATCTTCAATACTTCTTGATTTGATAATAAAGGAGTATTCTTCTCTTGCATTTTGAATAATGAGGGAATGAATCACTTGCAAAGAAGAACTTAATAAGTTTATGATCAAAGGTTTTAGGAGGATGATTTGAGAGGATTTGGACAGAAATTTTAGTGCAAAAGGTGAGGAAAAATTACAGATTTGAACCAGTATTTATAGGCAAAAAATTCTGATACAGGAGCGTATGCCGGCCCCCTTAAAATTAAGGGGGCCGCCCACCTGTAACGGCCTGAATGTTTTGTCTTTTCTGGGGAAAGTTTATTTGGTGTAGATTTAACTGATTTTGTTTAAAAATTTAAATTCACATATTTATTATGAATTAAACATTTTCCATTAATTACCAAAAGTGTTTTTCTAAATATATAAAACGTTTATACCATTTTATATAATTTGTAATTAGTAACTAAACCTTCCTTTGATTATAAAATGTATTAGGCAATTGTTTATTCATACCTTAAGTGATTTAGTTGGATGTAATGTAAATACTTGTTTACGTAATGATTTTACATTTAGTGATCATCAAAACATAGGGATATCGAGAAATATTAATAACGTTTTTACGCATTATTTATATCAACAATCTCCCCCTTTTTGATGATTACAAAATCTAAACTAATTGAATCAAAATTTATTATATATGCAAGTATTTAGTGAGTTTATATCACTTCTCCCCCTTTTTGTGAACATCAAAAAGGTTATCCCGATTTTGGATGAGCTCCCCCTTGATGTGTACTCCCCCTCGTTTTAAGATTATAAGACAAGTCGAGATATGGAATGCTTGCAAAAATATTTAGACAACACAACATATATGAAGCATGATATATATATATATATATATATATATATATATATATATATATATATATATATATATATATATATATATATATATATATATATAAGTGTAACAAGCAATATGAGCATGAAAGAAACACTTCAACTAAATATTAAAGAATACAAGCAACATGCATCCAAGATGCATAAACAAGACAACCAATAAACTAAAGCCCTATGGGCTTACAAGCATACAAAATAACTAACAACCAAAACTCTAATAGAAGTATTTTTCCTAGAGCTTGCCCTCAAAATGGTTTAAACATTTTATTTTTCAAACACTAAACATGCTTAGTTGGAGGGAAGCAATGTTGTAGGTGGAGATGATGGTGTTGATGGAGGTGTGTTTGATGTTGGTGGAGGTGGAGGTGTGTATGTCGTTGGTGGAGATTGAGGAAACAAGCTTTCAATATATGAAAACATGTAGTGTATTTCATCTCGTAGGCCAAAGATGATGGTGCGGTTATGGATGCAACAAAGGCAAGTGTCACCATGAGCCTCAAGTAGGCTCCATGGGATGGGATTGAAGTTTGGTGGGTTGAATGGTGATGGTGAAAAATGTGCATCATGAGGTGTGATGGGTGATAGTGAAAGAGTGATGTCTCAGGATGCATATTCAATAGGTGGTGGTGGTTGTATTCTTGGTGGAGGTGATAAGTGATTGTTGATGTAGTCATTAATGGATGATGATGATGGTATGGAGGAGTTAGAGGTTCCATGTGTTGATGGTGTTTTAGATGGTGCATTTGGAGCACTAGGAGATGAACATTGAGGTGGTGGTGATGGAGTGTTATTGTCTTCATTAGTGAGATCAATAAAAAGTTGTTTTGGTGGGATGATAACAAGTTTTTGTTTCTTGGCTTTGTTGGAGGTGGTGGTTTGTGGTGATGACATGATGAATTGGTTGAGTTTGTGATGATGATGGAGAGTGGATGAAAGGTGTATGGGGTTTTATAGCATGAAAGCATGTTTAGAAATGGAATTAATTTGAAAATGCATGTTTAGATTCCAAAATCAGTTTAGTTTTTAAGGGAAATGGTAGCTGGGACTAGTAAAAGGAGTCACAAGGTGCAAAAGAAAACAGTGTAAAAACTGTTCCAAATGGCTGGTCCCCTTAAATAGTGGCCGGCCCATTTAATTTTAAGGGGGCCGCCCGTTATATTTAAGGGGGCCGCCCATCTGGTGATGCACCAGGCGACCAAAATTTGAAAAATTTCTGGAAATGGCTTATTTTAGTTTTGTGTTTGTAGCAAGCTCTATTTGAATATTTCATATTGGTTTTGGTCAATTAGAAAAGCATGTAAAGCATATATAAACATATATTCATCAGCAAGTATTTAATAGATATAAAAAGGCATGCATGCATATTAGTAGATCAACTAATAATAATAATAATAAGTCATCAAAGTTATAGTATAAAGGTACCAAACTCCATAGCAACACATAACTATTTCCGAATACATATCGGAAATATAGCACATAAGTAACATATTACAAATTGTTCAAGAAGAGTAATAAAGCCAATTTCACAATCTTCATCACTACTTTTTCTTTCCTAGCACCCCACCAAATGTAGTGGCAAATGACTATAAGTCCTCCTTATCGTCATCCTTTAGACAAGAGAACGAAACAAGAATGCTAGGATGATGAGATTTAACCTTATCACTACGAGTTTTGCGGGTTTGTGTAAGAACGAGAGGACGGAAGGTCGGATAGATAGATTGATAAATACTATCATCGAGATCGGGATAGTTTTCTATGACATGATTGTAGAGACGAGTGAGAAACATACCATATGGAAGAATAGCTTTAGGATTTGCTCTTGCACATTCAATACGCTTGATAAAGAAGTAAGCCAAATTGTAAGGTTGCTCGACAACAATACAATACAACATATGAGCGAGACAAGCCGAGAGATGGTCAGGGTGTCCTTCGGAACCGAATGCATTCTCACGAACTAGTTCTTCCCAATGCTCCATGTCGGGCCTTAATTCTTTAAGTAGAATTTGGTTTTCAAAAATAGAGACATATTTGGACTTGATGCTTTGGGTGGCAGTTTCACATTCCAACCTGAGCATTTGACGAATATCTTCGGGAGATGGAATTTCGGAGACATAAGGACCATGAGTAGGACGAGAATGATGGAGAGCACAAAGATCCCATTCATTTATGAATACGGATTGACCAGAAAAAGGAATTTGAAGAATTTGACCAAATTGTGCAAGAGTGAGAGTAATGAATTCATGTTGGATCATGAATGAAATGAAGATGGAACCAAAATCATCGGTTTGAACCATGACTTGGCTATAGAAGTCAAGAATGAAGCGAGGAATGATGGGTTCATTTATTTGGAAAAGACATTCAAAACGGATATTTGTGAACAAACGTTCGATGAAATCAGATTGATAGTAAGCTTGATCTACGACTCGACCTTCATGAATGTTTCTATCTTCTATTTGACGATAGATACGTGCAATGTAGGGAGAGGTAGTGGGAAGTTGAGAAACTTTTGGAACGTAGTTTTTGGTTAAGGAGATATCTTTGGTAATGACTTTGAGCATTTTCACCCAAACACAATAACAATAAGATAAAATTAAAATAAATATATCATAAAAAATGTGGTGTAAATGTTTTTGAGACATGTGGAACGTAAACATACTTCGACTCTAATACCTTTAACCTAAGAAGTAGTTTACTATGTTCCTTATTTTTTATTTTTAACTCGTTCTAGATATATTTTATGATGTTTAGCAAGTTGTTATGGGATAATCTAAACGCCCCTTTAAACATCTTAATATATCATGAAACTTTGCTAGATATACATTAGATTGTATAACTAGCTATTTATAACGAGTTTCTTATGCAAGTGATTTGTTTCGAAAAAGATATTTTATATTTTGACTCAAAAATACCATTTTTCTAGTTAAACCAAATGCTTCCTTATCTAGAAAATTTACTACCAAAATGTCAATATATATATGAATTATATATCTTGACAAGTCTAAATTGCTAGTTTTAAGCTTATATTCTTGACAATGTATTATAAAGATTAAATTGAAATAATTTTCGACGCTATTTGGACATGATCCAAACACCCTCTTATCAAACAATAAAATATTTTTACTTCATCGAAAAGTTTGTTTTTGGAATTAATAAGTTATGAAAACATAACGTGATATGTTTTAACAAGTTTTTATAGCATTATTCAACAATGTATATAAGAAAAGATTGAAAATGAATGTATGAGGTTTTTCAAAAAAATTTGACAAGAGGGTTTGTGATTATTAGTTTCTAGTGTTAATTATACATTCTAATCCTAAGGGAAGCATTTAGTTATTGAAATCCTAGACTCAATTCGAAAGAAGAAATTAAAATAAAATGATTAATCTTGATTATGACCAAATTACATGAAATTAGAAGAAATGTATTATGAAAACTTACAATACTTGTTGCTAATTGTGTTATAAGTATTTGCCACTTGCGAAACAAGATGAATTGGGTGATTTGGAAGTGGGTTTTAATGGTTTTTGGTTTTTTAGTTCGAACAGCAGAAGCACAGGAGGGAGTACATATGAAAGTGGAGTGTTTGGTAAATGTTTTAAGGAGGAAAAACGGGTAGATAGAATCAGATAGCCGGCCCCCTTAAACATTAAGGGGGCCGCCCCTTTTAAGCCTGCCGGTCCCCTTAATTTTAAGGGGGCCGCCCGGCTAAAATTATGTTTTTCGCGGCTTTGATTTTGAAAATAAAAATAAGTATATATATATATATATATATATATATATATATATATATATATATATATATATATATATATATATATATATATATATATATATATATATTAGATTTATATTTAATCAAAAATGCGTTGGAGAGAGTTCGCACGAAGAGAATTACTTGACATTTTTATTTGATATTTCGTCAACTAAAATTTCCTTGATAATTTTGGATAAAATTAATCAAGACGTCAAGTTATCGAGAGAGATGTGGAAGGTGTATATATATATATATATATATATATATATATATATATATATATATATATATATATATATATATATATATATATATATATATATATATATATATATATATATATATATATAATATGGGCTTATAAGACGAGAATATGAGAGGGAGACGAGCGCAAGAGATGACGGGAGTTTGTTTCATCCATAGATTTTTCAACTCATTTCTCTACATCAACATGAGTATCGTTTGAACGTAAGAGTTCTTGAAGGCCAAAAGAGGGGAAAAGAAAAGGTTCGTAAATGAACAATTTCTAGTTCTAGAAAATCAACTAATGAGTTTTCTAGGTTATAAGTACATGTAGTATATCTAATAATATTATGTATATATATATATATATATATATATATATATATATATATATATATATATATATATATATATATATATATATATATATATATACATACTAGCTTAGAGACCCGTTGACACCGGGTAATTTTTTTAAAGAAATAGGGAAATGAGATGATAAGAAAAGTAATAACGTAAATTTGTTCCATTTAAAATATGAAACAAAGAATGAGACAATGTGTCAATTATCTAATAAGCAATTGAGTTTGTTACAATTAAACTAATAACGCCCAAGCGTTGGCGTCTCTAAGGCTGCATGCAGAAGAGGCCAACGATCGACTTGGGTGATCGATTCCCAGTCGATCCCCTTGCTGTGGACAATCGATCGAGCAACAACAAAAACACAATTCGGTCGAGATCACGATCGACAATCGTCTTGTGTATATATTTTTTTCTTCTTTTTTCTTTCTTTTTTTTAAATGGGTTGAAGTTGTGTGTGTGTATTTAGTGTGTGAGTTTAAATAGGTTGAAGTTGTGGGTGAAGAAGATTTTTTTTTTTTTTTTTTTTTTTTTTTTTTTTTTTTTTTTTTTTTTTTTTACAGTGGGCTGTAGATATTGATTGTCTTGAACAGAAAATGATGTGTGTGGGCGATTATCGATTCAATACCCAATGTCCATGTCGTGCACACCTAATAGTCAATAGATGATGTAAGTAAAAGCATGTTGTGACTGATAATATATTAGCTACAATTTATTGTAGCTAATTGACTACAATTTTGTGCTATAAATGTGGGTTCTTTGTTCTTTTTGTGCGCCCCTGATTCTTTTCTGTGGGTCCCTAAGTCATTATTTGTGTATTTTGTGTGAAGTTGGCTAAAAAAATTGTAGCCAATTGGCTACAAAAATTGTAGCCAAGCTATCCTTAATATATTATAATTGAGAATATGCGAAAGAAAAAGGGATGTGTGTATTTTATATACCTCTTGAAGTTTGATCATAGACCTTGAAGTACTTCTTTGTATACGACATTTGTTGTAGTTTTAAAGACATTACCATTCTGATCACAAATGACAACCTTCAAACCTTTCTTGCTTTTTACTCTTGAAACAACAACGTATAGTTGTCCATGTGTGAGAACAGGACGCGGCAAGTACAAACCAACTTTAGAAAGTGATGGACCTTGCCTTTTATTGATTGTCATGGCAAGTGAAACTGAAATAGGATATTGTTTCCTGACAATCTTAAAAGGCAAACGCTTATAGACCCGTGGAATCACGGGGTTTTTAAAGAAATTATGTATCAAGAAATTAAGTGTGCAAATAAAGTAAGAAAGAATAACCAACGTAAACAGGTTGAATTATTTTTTGAAATGAATAACATGTAATAAGTCAATGATTTTATGAAAAAAAAATTAAGAAAAAAAATTTAAGAAAAAAATTTCGATTGTAACTATTAAGAATTTTTTTTTTAAATCAACTGAATATGTTTTAGCAAAAATAGTCCATAGAAAATGTAAGTAAAAAGTAGGTCGTGTTTCATAATCTATTATAATTTAAAATATGGTAAAAAATGATATGTATACTGTACCGAGTCTACATACCTCTTGAACAAATCAATTACAAACTTAGCCCCAACAAAGTAAGATAATCAACTTAATTTCCTTTATAGAAATCTAAGATGAGAGGGTATTTGAATAATACTAAGAATGCCATGATATCAATTTAAGTCAAAAGAACATCATGAAACTAAAAATAAGCTTTTTTAAATCCTAAATTCCATGAACTAACAATATGAGTACATCTTTGTTTTCCCCTGGAACACTACCTACAACATTATACATTGTTGTGTTAATCAAAATCTCAACTTGAAAGTTAAAGAAGGCCAACATATCAAATGTCAAATAAATACTTAGTAAAATCTTGTATTCATGATTGAATGCAATGTCATTAACAAAACTAAGAAGTTCAAAAAAAATTAACAAAACAGAGCTAAGAAAAGGGTGTTTGGGCAAGCATATTAGGTATTTAATAAGTTGGTGCATTTTGTAAAAGCTATAAAGTGTTAGACATGTTTTGACTTTTTTTTTGGGATAAATAAGCTAATAAGTATAATTTGTTGGATATGAGCTTCTGAAAACACATAAGCTTAGCCAAGCACCCCTAAGAACAAATCACAAGGTAATAAATGCCTCAGTGTTATATAAAAGAAATTATTTTCAATACGTGTAGCAATTAAATGAGTGCAAAAAATATGAAAAATACAACATATCAGTAGAATCATAAATCCTGACAATCACATAGTACATAAATAACTTCTAGTAAACTTGGATGGATAAGAAGTGTTTGATAAACCTTCTCTTTGACCCATTACTCAACCCCACCCATTTGAATTATTCATATCATTATGTTGGATTATAACACCACTACTACGAAAGGCACTTCTACTTTTAATCTATACTCTCAAGTTCACCATGTGAGGTTTCTTCTTGCCTTGGACCGAAACTCTTTCTTTGTGATGCACCACGACTTTGGGAATGTGCTCAACTGCGCCAAGAGAAAAAAGAAAGTGTTACTTTAACAGCTCCATCATGAGTTTTATGTCTCGCATTATCTTAGGATAATAGTAACAACAATTATCTATTAACTTTTTTATCAATATACGTATCATTAACCATTTAGTGCAACACAATTACGCCTTCCTACCATTGTAAGCAATTTGTAACAAATAAAGGAAACAAATTGCACATTTTTTTAAAGAAATAAGGAAATGAGATGATTAGAAAACTGATAACGTAAACATGTTCCATTTAATATATCAAAGAAAGAAATAATGAGACAATGCGTCAATTAAACGATAAGCAATTGAGTTTGTTACAATTATACTAACAAACATCCAAGCATTGACGAATTTAAAATTGATTGTCTTGAACAGAAAATGATGTGTGTGAGCGCCTATCGATTCAAAACCCAATGTCCATACCGTGCACACGTAATAGTCCATAGATGTAAAAGCATGTGTTTCGTTAATTCTTTAGCGGTAAACGTTTATCAGACGGAGTAATTATCAACCTTTGTATATGATAACCTTAATTCCAAAATGTGTTTCGTTAATTATCTATGGATTTAAAAAAAATATATTCATTAAAAAGATAGGTGTGAATAAATTAAAAAACAACTACGAACGTATATATCTTCAATTATTTATTGAAATGAATAAATATAAAAGTTATTGATACGAATTATTAGCTCAAAATATTAAACAATTTACATAATTAAAATGGTTGGAATTATATTTAAAGAACGGCTGATTAATCTACTAACACTTTTGTTGTCTACATTTTTGTATTTTACAAACATGCTAAGCTTATAACAATCATAGTTTTTATATGACCATACAACAACAATATACACTATATACTTTGGAAGGAGGTATGAATTTATATGACCATTAAAATAAGTGTAGAGTCAGTGACACCTACCTATGCAATAAGATGAGAAAGCATAGAGTTAGTGACGCACAACTTGTCTCAAGCAAGACTTACAAAAGGGTATTAGATATTGCAAAGATAGATCTATGACAGTTGGAATAGGCAGGTGCTCACTCGGCTATAAATCATTTGACATAAAAACTTGAACTGGCCATGTAAACTTGAAGGATCAGTGGTTGCATCCGGTTTCATGTTCCAGAAAAATAATGCATCGCCCATTTTTGGCTTAATAGATAAACCTTCTTTACCGCATTCTGATAGTTCATTCCACCAAAGTACTTGATTGGCTCTGAACGGTCAACCTAATTGACCAGGTGATGGTCAAGAAGGTCAAACAGCTTAGAATCAATCTCCGTGGAAGTACAGTGTTTCCCCGGGTCGTTATGTCCCGACGAGGTGTGGATGGTTATCAAACGGTTTCGTGATCGGGTGAATTTGGATGAAAAGGGGTTTGTGATTGATTTAGCTAAGGAATCTACAAAGGAATAGCTTAAATAAGCTATATGAATAAGACGGGAAAGTAGGAAAAACCAGAAACGATTTAAACCTAAAAACGCGTATGTTACGTTTAAATAAAACGTAAACGTACGAAATAAAAAGTAAAAACTGAAATCTGAAAACACCCAGGGGGTGAAAATGACTTTTTTACAAACTAAAAGTTAAAAGAAAATTTTTAGAAAAAGAAAATAAATTTTAACACTAATTAATTATTTAATATTAACTAAATACTAATTAATACTTATTATTAATATTTAAAACACTTAAATACAATATTATATTAATTAAATACTAGAAAAGTGAAAATAAAATTTCTAAAATTATAAAATAACTAAAAATAACTTTTAAAATTAAAAATAAGTATTTTTGTCTTTTTGTGATTTTTCTATTAATTAATTACTAATTATCTAATTAACTGTTTTAAATTAAGAAAAATACTAAATGAATAGTAAAAATTATAAGAAAATTTCTAAAATTACTTTACAACATATAAAAGCTATAAAAAATATAAAAACTAAGTTTTGCTTAATAAAAACTAATTATGCTATTTTAAACTAATTATTAATTA
This sequence comes from Artemisia argyi, assembly GCA_030686995.1. Classification (NCBI taxonomy): domain Eukaryota; kingdom Viridiplantae; phylum Streptophyta; class Magnoliopsida; order Asterales; family Asteraceae; genus Artemisia; species Artemisia argyi. The sequence goes on along the minus strand of CM060709.1, from coordinate 216,784,619 downwards.
ATAGTTAATAAAACTAAGATTAATTCTAATTAATACTAAATGATGAAATGAAAATCTGAGAAAATTATTATAACTACTTTAATATATAAGGAATTTAATAAAAATATAAAAATGACAAGTACTTAATTAAAATTTAAAAATGAAAAACAAAATTTAAATAAAATTAAATAGAAACTATCACTTAAAATTACATTTGATTTTCTGGATTTTCTTTTTTGGAAACTTGATTTACAGCTAAAAATGAAAGACTTTTACAAAAACAAACTTTTTAGAACTTAAAAATAAGCACTATGGAAGGTAATAAGCAAAACAGTTGACTTTTGTTGACTAATCAAGGGAAATAGGCTAAACCAGCTTGTGTGGGACCCACAATGGGTAAATCTGGTGTAAATAAGTTAGATAAACTTATTTAAGCAAGAAAAAGCACAATTAGTCCATAGAATAAGCCAATAAGCTGATTTAAGCACTTTGGAACTTTGAAATTTAACTAAAAATGGGACAGACTTATGTGGAGATTCCAAGTGGGACCCAGGGTGTTTCAGGTCAAACCACTGGTCAAACATTCAAGCCTACCAGGGGGAGGGTTGTTAGGAACAAAAAGGGAAGGTTGTGGACCACTGTAGTGGCCAGAAAACCACCACCAAGGTGGTGGTGTGGAGTGGTGGTTCTGCTGCAGCAGGGGGTGGCTGCCCTGCAGCCCACTTTGGGTGGCTGTGGGGCCCACAAATAAATTCCTAAAAATCAAGTGCAGTAAGAACCTCAAAGATGAGCTGGTAATCTACAAATTAGAACAAGTTTCAAGCTATGAAAGCTAATACAAAATTCAAAATAAATGTGTGAATTTTTGGAAAAAACTGAAAGGTGCTATTTTGACTTTTGAAGATAACTTAAAGTTTTGACTTTTGTGAACTTGCAATGATCCAAAATGACAGATGTTGCTATGTTAGGCTGAAATAAGATCAAATAAGCAAATTTCAACAGCTTATGCAAGGATATGTGGATTTGTAGACCTCAAATCCCCAACAGTTGACTGTTGGGGGACATTTCCTTGATTTTTGACTTTAGGTTTAAATATGACCAAAGTGATGGTCAAACTAACCTATTATGAACTTAAGTGACTAACTGGGACCAAGTTTTAATATATTAAACAACTAGAACACATCAAGAAAACATGATCCAAACACCCCCTTATTGGTGACTGTGATGAGATTTTCACTACTAATGATGGATTTGGATCATGCAACTGATTCAAGAGGTCATAATATGACTTTACAAGCTTGACTGAGCAAATAAACATAAAAAAAACAACAAGTCTTAGAATTACTACTAGCCTAATTTGACAGCTAAGTTATGAATACTAGTACCAACTGAATCTAACAAACTAACATGGTATTCTAAACCATAATCTCACACTGTGGCATTGAATTAAACAGTAAAAACACAGCTAAGTAATCTTAAGCTTATGAATAGTGATATGCTCAAATTAACAGAAAGCTTACAAAGGGCTTCCAAACTGCAACTGAGAACCAATGATAATGAATTCCTCATACACCTCCCTTGAGGTTTCTAAACCCAATTTTAATCCAAATCACCACAGCATTCAGCTTCCTTCTTCATTAAACACCAATTTTTTTATTTTTCTTTGATTTTTGAATGTTTTTCTGATTTTTAATATCCTTTCTGATTTCTTACTCCCTTTTGATTCCAATCACTTTAATAAGCTAAAATCATTCTATTGAGATCAGTTTAAACAACATTTAGCAACTTGGAGAAATTTGAGCAAAAATACACATTTTTACCAACTGAGTTGAACATTTGAATTGAACATGGAATTTAATTAAACTTAAACTTGAGATTACAATATGAAAAATGAGGATTACAAAGCTGAACTTAAAAGATTACATTAATTTAAACCTAATTCATGACCTAATTTACATTAAAAACTAAAAAAACTAACTGACTCCCTCAGCTCACTTTTTCTTCTTTTATATTCCTCAAATAGGGTTTCTGGATGCATTCTTGTCTTTTCCCAGCATTCATATCCACCATTGGATGATTAGGTTTTGATCTTGGCCTTTTATTACTTTTGGCGGGAAACTCAATTTGACCACTTGGGAGATAACGTGTGGCAGGGGTGGGATTTTTGGCTTATTGTGTTTGTTTTGGAGCAATTGGAGGGATAAGGTGTAGGGGTGATGATGGAAGGGGTGGAGGTGGAGTATTGGCAGGGTGTTTGCAGAAATGGCAGGGGTGAGGTGGAGCTGTGAGGGTCAAACGAAGGTTGACTGGGTGAGGGTATTATAATAAAAACGGGGCTATTAGTTTGTGGATGTGGGCTGAAAATCAAATTGGGCCAAGGGTTTATGGATCAGGGGTGGTGATGGCTTACATAATACAAATGGTCCATTAGATGTGTAACAATATTAAGCCCAAGGATTATTATTGTAAATTCTGAAAATCAAGGGACTTGAGTCGTAACTTCCCAAACTTATCCAAGGGACTTAACATGCCAAGTTTTATTTATCAAGGACCATGAAAGTTAATTTTTCATTTAAAAATACCCGGGGACCAAAACTGTCAAGTCACTAAACTTGGAGGACCAAAACTGTAATTTTCCCAAACTTTTCCCCCAGGGACTGAAAGTGGCAGTTTATGAATTCCATGGACCAATGTTGACTTGTCCATCCAAAATAATCCACTAGGGATCAAATCTGCCATTTTCTGAAACTCCAAGGACCATTTTTGTACTTTTTGAAACTGCAGGGACTAAAGGTGTAATTTTCTCAAACTTATTACCCAAGGATCAATTTGATAATTTTTGACTTTATAAAACCTTGGGCTGACTTTTCTTTCGTTTTAAAACTTCAGGGACTAGTTTTGTCAAATTTTGAAACTTGAGGGACTGAAACTGCCAATTGTGCAAACTTTGTTCGTTTTTCATTTGTTTTTAAACATTTTGCATCAGAAACATATAAAACACAATTTTGGAATAATTTCTGTATTTTGATGCGTATTTGAGTGTTTTTGGATGTTTTGGCAGTTCATATAAGACAAAAATGATGAGTATTTACACACTCATCAATCCCCCACACTAAACTATTGCTAGTCCCTAGCAATCTTTTGAGAAAAATTAATGGATTTGAAACTCTTTACCAAAAGCCATCACTTCTGGAGTAGCCAGGTGTAAGAACTGTGGCACACCTAATAACCGTGTGATTTTGAGCAAACCACCAGCTGTCAACGGATTTGATTAGTCTTTACCAAAAGCCGTTTGCTTCTGGACTAGCCAGCTCTTGATGGAATAGTCAACATCTTGGTGAGCTGATTACCAATTATGGATTTTCCATGGCCTTTACCACAAGCCATAATCTTGTGGGCTAGCCAACTCATTTGTTTTCGGGGAGTTGATGAACCATACAATTTTGGGCAAATTGCAAGCCGTAAACGGATTTGAGTTGTCTTTACCAAGAGCCGTTTGCTCCTAGACTAGCCAATCCTTTTGTCGGTTAGACAAGGCGGACTGATTACCACAAAAATTTTGAAGCACCAGTGAAAAATTTTTTGAATTTTTGGCTAAAAACGGGGGTATTATATAGTAAAATGTGATAAAATTCGCTAGAATAGCGAATACCCCCCCACACTAAGCATGAATATTGTCCTCAATATTCAAAATCCCGGCTATTATGCCGACATTTTGAACGTAAAAGGGCAACATTACAAGCTAAGCGTGGAAAACACCATTTTGTTTTTCACTCTATTTGTAACCATAGCATGGGGGACTCCCCCACACTTAGGGTGAAAACCCTATATGCATGCTACTGTTTTTGTTTACCGAGTCGCTAGCTTGACTCGACCCCTAATTCATTTGTCATTGGGGAATGTGGAAGACGTGATCTCCATCGGACTTTTATTCAAAATGTTTGGACAAACATATGAAGCACGTGAAAGTTCCACACCGATGAGATAAGTATCCGGCTCAAGATAATGATACATGAAAATGCCGGGATCAAAGATAGTGTCTTCATTCCCGAAGGAGTGAAGAAGAGAAGTCACCCTGTAGGTGAAGAAAAGGAAGAAAATCATGAGTTGATCTTCTTCCTCAAGAGGAGGCTCAATAGCCTGAGTTTGGATTTCTAAGGTTAAGCTCGTAAACAACCCGGGAGGGTGGGTGGGAATTTGCAAATTCTCATGATTGAGAGCATCTCCCCCCGGGCAATCAAACTGATGAGCGAGTTCACCGGAGAACTCCTCATGAAGAGAATCATTCACAAGATGTGAATCAGGGAACTCATGTTCCGGAATAGACTCATCACAATCCTCGTCAAAGATTGGATTGTTAGAAATCATAGTGAATTCAGCTTCGAATTCAAATAGAGGATTGGTGAGAGTCGTATTGAATGTTTCGGGAACAAAGTGAATATTATTCTCTGTTGGACTGCTGGGATTAGAAGTGAGTGACGGATCATGAGATAGGAGACTTTCAATTTCTCCCAGATCGGCTTGGAAATCAAGGAGACCATCATCACTTTCCAAGGAAAGTGGATCGATGTGAGCAAGTTCATCAGCGAACTCCTCAAGAAGAGGATCAACATCAGAATGAGGCAGTGGTGCCTCAATATACTCAATGTCTCCATGATATGTACAATCATCATTAAAATCTGAGAAAGTCTCAAAATGATCGTTTGAACACTCAAGAGGTGAAGGAATATCACACATATCATCCAAAGTTCCCTGTGACTCTCCTGGGATTGGGACAAGGATCTCAACACTAGACTTTATTAATTCGTCCGATTCCTTATCAGGAACAGTGCTAAGATGCTCATCCCCCATGATCGGAGGGTGAGTGTGAACTTCGGGTGTGATAATAGACTGAGGGAGATAAGAAAGACTAGCACACATAGATTTTATATTTTTCATGTGTTCTTCTGCTAGCAATTCTTGCATACTCTTATCTCCTTTTGCTTCCATGGAAGGAATCTCAACTGATGAACTGGATGAATCTTTGTAATATTTCTTCATTTGAATAGAATCCTCATCATCATCGTCATCATGAAGAGCAGCATAGCGAAGATTGGCACGTATTTTAGCCGCTCTTTGCTCAGCAAGTAATTCTTCCATGCTCTTTTCGTTTCTAGCTTCTCGTTCTTCAGCAAATAATTCTGCCACGGATTTTTGACGAGAATCTTGAAACGAAGTAGTAGCTAACTCCTCCTTAAGCTCTTTCAATATCTCAAGAGCCTCTATTAAAATGTCTTGCTCAGTAACAAGAGGAGTTGCTTGGGACATCTGGTATTGTGGAGGTGGGTCTGAAAACGAATAGTCGTAATTGTTACAAGGAAACGGATTCCCTGTTTGACAATCAGAGCTAGTGTGTGGACCTCCACAATAATCACAACAGTAAAACTGATGTGGCTGTGAGTCGTGTGTGCTGTAGTCATAATTGTTATCAGGAAACTGCTCATAGACAAGCGTGTTTCCCGATTGACAATCAGAACTGTAGTGTGGACCACCACAGTACTCACAACAGTAAAACTGTTGAGTCTGGCTTGGTGTAACTTGATACGAAGCATCATTGAAGTTTGGATAATATGATTCTTGCTCGTATGAATGTGATGGGTAATCGGAAAAATTTGAAGAGTCGTTGAATGAGTCTTGATTAGGGTCATAAGCAAATGAATTACTCGACCCACAAAACAAACAACTCCCGTTTTGAATATCGTTACCACATTGCACACATGTACACCAACGACATGGCAAACCAAAAAGAGGCTCACCACAACCAACACAAGGAATAAAAGCCGGAGGTGGGACAAGTGGTGTGCTCTTAGAGCTAGCAATTTCCACCACTTCCGTTATGGTCTCGGGTTTTGGTTCTTGATAAACGTGAAGATTGGGCAAGTCGTTCTTTTCAGTCACTGCCCTAAGCTCTGTACGTTTGCTTGATGACCTTATAACCTTATATCGTGAAAGATCAGGATTGATTCTTGAAGGTTTAGGAGCATTAGTGAGCTTAGGTTCTTGGACAACCGTAGGTTGGACGTATTTAGCACTTTCAATGTCAGAGGAAAGTACCGGGTCCTTTGTCACCTTGGTTTCTCGTTCCATTTCCCTCACCGGAGAGGGAATATGAATCGATGGTCCATCATAATCACTACGACATCTCGATATTTTTGATAAGGCCATAAGTTTTTCAATTTTGCTTTGAAAGGCCCATTGCTCAAAGAAATCGTCATCGAGAGATGTCATTCAGAATTATACATGAGAGGGGTATAAGAAGGTAGAATCAAACTGATAGAGGGTAAAGGTGATTATTTTTGGATTTTTGGGTGAACATTTTGTACAAATGAGAAAGAAAAATATTTTTGGGTTTTTGTTTTTATGAAAATATGAACAAGGATGGATAAATGTACAATGGAACGAATTCCAAAGACACTAATCAGAAAAACCGTTTAGATAAACGCGCACAACCTCCCCGGCAGCGGCGCCAAAAATTGATTGGCTCTGAACGGTCAACCTAATTGACCAGGTGATGGTCAAGAAGGTCAAACAACTTAGAATCAATCTCCGTGGAAGTACAGTGTTTCCCCGGGTCGTTATGTCCCGACGAGGTGTGGATGGTTATCAAACGGTTTCGTGATCGGGTGAATTTGGATGAAAAGGGGTTTGTGATTGATTTAGCTAAGGAATCTACAAAGGAATAGCTTAAATAAGCTATATGAATAAGACGGGAAAGTAGGAAAAACCAGAAACGATTTAAACCTAAAAACGCGTACGTTACGTTTAAATAAAACGTAAACGTACGAAATAAAAAGTAAAAACTGAAATCTGAAAACACCCAGGGGGTGAAAATGACTTTTTTACAAACTAAAAGTTAAAAGAAAATTTTTAGAAAAAGAAAATAAATTTTAACACTAATTAATTATTTAATATTAACTAAATACTAATTAATACTTATTATTAATATTTAAAACACTTAAATACAATATTATATTAATTAAATACTAGAAAAGTGAAAATAAAATTTCTAAAATTATAAAATAACTAAAAATAACTTTTAAAATTAAAAATAAGTATTTTTGTCTTTTTGTGATTTTTCTATTAATTAATTACTAATTATCTAATTAACTGTTTTAAATTAAGAAAAATACTAAATGAACAGTAAAAATTATAAGAAAATTTCTAAAATTACTTTACAACATATAAAAGCTATAAAAAATATAAAAACTAAGTTTTGCTTAATAAAAACTAATTATGCTATTTTAAACTAATTATTAATTAATAATTAATAAAACTAAGATTAATTCTAATTAATACTAAATGATGAAATGAAAATCTGAGAAAATTATTATAACTACTTTAATATATAAGGAATTTAATAAAAATATAAAAATGACAAGTACTTAATTAAAATTTAAAAATGAAAAACAAAATTTAAATAAAATTAAATAGAAACTATCACTTAAAATTACATTTGATTTTCTGGATTTTCTTTTTTGGAAACTTGATTTACAGCTAAAAATGAAAGACTTTTACAAAAACAAACTTTTTAGAACTTAAAAATAAGCACTATGGAAGGTAATAAGCAAAACAGTTGACTTTTGTTGACTAATCAAGGGAAATAGGCTAAACCAGCTTGTGTGGGACCCACAATGGGTAAATCTGGTGTAAATAAGTTAGATAAACTTATTTAAGCAAGAAAAAGCACAATTAGTCCACAGAATAAGCCAATAAGCTGATTTAAGCACTTTGGAACTTTGAAATTTAACTAAAAATGGGACAGACTTATGTGGAGATTCCAAGTGGGACCCAGGGTGTTTCAGGTCAAACCACTGGTCAAACATTCAAGCCTACCAGGGGGAGGGTTGTTAGGAACAAAAAGGGAAGGTTGTGGACCACTGTAGTGGCCAGAAAACCACCACCAAGGTGGTGGTGTGGAGTGGTGGTTCTGCTGCAGCAGGGGGTGGCTGCCCTGCAGCCCACTTTGGGTGGCTGTGGGGCCCACAAATAAATTCCTAAAAATCAAGTGCAGTAAGAACCTCAAAGATGAGCTGGTAATCTACAAATTAGAACAAGTTTCAAGCTATGAAAGCTAATACAAAATTCAAAATAAATGTGTGAATTTTTGGAAAAAACTGAAAGGTGCTATTTTGACTTTTGAAGATAACTTAAAGTTTTGACTTTTGTGAACTTGCAATGATCCAAAATGACAGATGTTGCTATGTTAGGCTGAAATAAGATCAAATAAGCAAATTTCAACAGCTTATGCAAGGATATGTGGATTTGTAGACCTCAAATCCCCAACAGTTGACTGTTGGGGGACATTTCCTTGATTTTTGACTTTAGGTTTAAATATGACCAAAGTGATGGTCAAACTAACCTATTATGAACTTAAGTGACTAACTGGGACCAAGTTTTAATATATTAAACAACTAGAACACATCAAGAAAACATGATCCAAACACCCCCTTATTGGTGACTGTGATGAGATTTTCACTACTAATGATGGATTTGGATCATGCAACTGATTCAAGAGGTCATAATATGACTTTACAAGCTTGACTGAGCAAATAAACATAAATAAAAACAACAATTCTTAGAATTACTACTAGCCTAATTTGACAGCTAAGTTATGAATACTAGTACCAACTGAATCTAACAAACTAACATGGTATTCTAAACCATAATCTCACACTGTGGCATTGAATTAAACAGTAAAAACACAGCTAAGTAATCTTAAGCTTATGAATAGTGATATGCTCAAATTAACAGAAAGCTTACAAAGGGCTTCCAAACTGCAACTGAGAACCAATGATAATGAATTCCTCATACACCTCCCTTGAGGTTTCTAAACCCAATTTTAATCCAAATCACCACAGCATTCAGCTTCCTTCTTCATTAAACACCAATTTTTTTATTTTTCTTTATTTTTCTTTGATTTTTGAATGTTTTTCTGATTTTTAATATCCTTTCTGATTTCTTACTCCCTTTTGATTCCAATCACTTTAATAAGCTAAAATCATTCTATTGAGATCAGTTTAAACAACATTTAGCAACTTGGAGAAATTTGAGCAAAAATACACATTTTTACCAACTGAGTTGAACATTTGAATTGAACATGGAATTTAATTAAACTTAAATTTGAGATTACAATATGAAAAATGAGGATTACAAAGCTGAACTTAAAAGATTACATTAATTTAAACCTAATTCATGACCTAATTTACATTAAAAACTAAAAAAACTAACTGACTCCCTTAGCTCACTTTTTCTTCTTTTATATTCCTCAAATAGGGTTTCTGGATGCATTCTTGTCTTTTCCCAGCATTCATATCCACCATTGGATGATTAGGTTTTGATCTTGGCCTTTTATTACTTTTGGCGGGAAACTCAATTTGACCACTTGGGAGATAACGTGTGGCAGGGGTGGGATTTTTGGCTTATTGTGTTTGTTTTGGAGCAATTGGAGGGATAAGGTGTAGGGGTGATGATGGAAGGGGTGGAGGTAGAGTATTGGCAGGGTGTTTGCAGAAATGGCAGGGGTGAGGTGGAGCTGTGAGGGTCAAACGAAGGTTGACTGGGTGAGGGTATTATAATAAAAACGGGGCTATTAGTTTGTGGATGTGGGCTGAAAATCAAATTGGGCCAAGGGTTTATGGATCAGGGATGGTGATGGCTTACATAATACAAATGGTCCATTAGATGTGTAACAATATTAAGCCCAAGGATTATTATTGTAAATTCTGAAAATCAAGGGACTTGAGTCGTAACTTCCCAAACTTATCCAAGGGACTTAACATGCCAAGTTTTATTTATCAAGGACCATGAAAGTTAAATTTTCATTTAAAAATACCCGGGGACCAAAACTGTCAAGTCACCAAACTTGGAGGACAAAAACTGTAATTTTCCCAAACTTTTCCCCCAGGGACTGAAAGTGGCAGTTTATGAATTCCATGGACCAATGTTGACTTGTCCATCCAAAATAATCCACTAGGGATCAAATCTGCCATTTTATCTGAAACTCCAAGGACCATTTTTGTACTTTTTGAAACTGCAGGGACTAAAGGTGTAATTTTCTCAAACTTATTACCCAAGGATCAATTTGATAATTTTTGACTTTATAAAACCTTGGGTTGACTTTTCTTTCGTTTTAAAACTTCAGGGACTAGTTTTGTCAAATTTTGAAACTTGAGGGACTGAAACTGCCAATTGTGCAAACTTTGTTCGTTTTTCATTTGTTTTTAAACATTTTGCATCAGAAACATATAAAACACGATTTTGGAATAATTTCTGTATTTTGATGCGTATTGGAGTGTTTTTGGATGTTTTGGCAGTTCGTACAAGACAAAAATGATGAGTATTTACACACTCATCAGTACTCCACCAAAGTTTCCCTTTGAAGAAGGGAATACCATTTCACCCCCTTCTTCATCATCTGATATGCACATGGCGAGCGAATTAAACGATCAAGTTAGACAATACATTAATCCATGATATACAAAAACAAAGAAAGCATTACTTATAGATACATCAGAACTGTAGCCATCCGTTAACCCCACTATTGGAAATGCAATGAATGATTCAAATTCTTGCACGATATCTATAAGGGCTGTTTGGATGCTCCCCATGAAAGTTATTATGTGATGCTCAATTATGTGAATTAGACAGGTAGTTCAAAATAGTGTTTTGATGAACTTGAAGTGTACTACTGTGAATGAAGTTGTGTTAGGGACAGGTGTTGATCAATTACTTGTTGATTAATCATATAGAACCTGCCACACTCGAGCACATGTTAGTCAAATTTTGGAAACACGTACTCTTTAGCATAATATTGAGCTATTAATGACATAAAGATGGAAACAGGTTACTTGTTGATGATAGTAGTTACCACCTGGATATGCTACATGAACATAAGCATTAAAATGATACCCTAAAATTAAACAATTCGCACCCATGTGGGTTATCTTTTAAGTTAAGGTAATTTAATTATCCATGAAACTGGTTTGGTTTGGATATGAAGAAATTAACTTTGAAATATTCTTTTACCCATTTTAAGTAAGCATTTCGATTTGATTGAAACCCAAATAGAGTATCCTGAAAAACAAATGGGTCAGAACTGCTACTTCAAGTTGTAGCCAAGATTTACTCAATAAAGAATGGGAGGTGGCGAGATGAAATGCACCAACTCCAAAGCAGTAGGCAACAAAGAAGCAAGTTACCTTAAATCCAATACCGATCAGCTTTTCAAAAAGAATTTGGCCAGCTGCCTGGAATCAAAAGACTTTCAAACCCGATGAAAATCCTTGTGGCTCCGTATAGCTCCAATACAGAAAATTCCGAATCCATCAATTCATGGATCAACTTGTTGCACCAGACTCTATACCACGCACCCCGCTCAAAAACCCTATATAAGTTCAAACACACAATTATAAGATTGTAGTTGAATAAAGAAGTAATACATTAATCTTTTGTACGATTAGCAAACCTGTCATCAGATGTACATGTAAAAAAAAATGGTTAAATTCAAAAGTACCACCACTTGAGTAATAGATTGTGAATTTCAATCACGTATCCAATCCAAACATCATCACTATCACCTACTAAGTTGCAGTAGTAAAATTCAAAATCTTTGTCTTTAGTGGCTAACTTTAAATAAAATACAACTAATCAAACAAAAGCACGATTTGATAGAACTGATCAATTAAATCAATGAAAGTTTAGATTAATGGACATTAAAGGGAGAACTCAAATTAACACAAAAATTAAAACCAACCTGCATAAAACTAACTGATTGTCATATTCGAACACCTCCTAAATTAATTGACTGCCAAGAACAAAACTATTTTTAAACTAACATTAGTCTTGGTGCTGCAAAACAGCTATCTCTATGATTCAAAGTCATAATATGTAACTCGAAAACCAAAAGAGATATATTATGAGCCTACCGACTGTCACATTCTTAGGGATGTTAGCAAACTACCTAAAATGTTAGCATGTAGTCTTCATAAGAGGAAATATATAATATCATGTTGTCACACCTGTAACAAAAATGGAGTTAATGGATATGTGTCAAATTAATGGTTTGCCAATTGTGTACTCTATTAGCATAAAAAAAATGCTAATACAAATGGTATCTATACTTTTGCTAAGAATCTTGCTTGAATTCATCTTGAACATGACAAATATAGAAAAAGATAGCAGTTTCATAATTTTACCTTGGAGATCCTTGTTTTGAGTTTAAGTTATAGTATACGTTAAATCGATCATAAAAATAAAACATTAAATTTAGTACCAATGATAAATGAAGGATTGAGGGCTACATGATATATATATATATATATATATATATATATATATATATATATATATATATTTTGTAGAAATTCGTCTCCATAACATATGTTCATGTTTTAGCTCTCTTGAGTAACACGGTGACATAAAAAGCATGGGTGGGTCAGCAGATCCTAACCAAACCCGTTTTGACCCGTGTGTACCAAATTACAAATAACTTCTAATTTATGTGTACATGCATCATTGCTAATAAAGATGGATCTAAATGGAAGATGAGTAAAGTACCCGATTAAGTGCATCCGATAGACAACCATTTTTTTACCCTTACTCAACCCATCTAGTTTTTGGCACAACAACAATGAATCTTGAACATACATGCAACATCAACTATGTTAAAATCTAGGTGTTGCATGCCATACTAACATTCTATCTCAGAATTAAAAATGAAAGAAAGAATACACATAGTTGTTAATCATCTTTGCTTCAATCCCTATATCTTATGGACAACATATGATTAATCCAACATTCCAAATTAATATTTGTTGGTCCCTTTTACTTGGTTAACTATAACTAAAGAGCTAAAGTAACCAAGTTCTATGACATTTAACAAAGATGTGTAAAATGATTAACAATAAAGTAACGTAAATATAAGAGACAATATTTTCCAACATTTAATTCTTTATTAGAAGTTAATCAAAAAGAATCGTACCCAAGTGTTTGCGGAATAACACTTGGGATTGAAAACGAAAAGTATGGTATAGACTCCTCACTAAACTCAAATCAATGTTGAGTAACAACTTTCAGGACCCACTGAGCTATCTCAGGGGTTATGTTGTTATTTGGAGGAGTAAAAGTGGTTTGTGAATGCTTTGCATTAATTGCACAAACTTGTCAACCTTTACTCCTCTCTTATGCTACCTATTTATACACAAATGTGAACAACTCTATTATACAATGGACCTAAGTGTTCCTTAATAAAATCTTGATAGATTTTATTCTCTGGCAAGGGAAACTTCTTTGGGTTAAGTCCAAAAGGCACTTTCTGATGACAGCCTGGTTTTAGCCATTTGAAGAAAGTTTGACCTTAAAGTGATAAAGCACTTTAGTGAAACAGATCAAACTTTCCCGCCCAGTCCCGCCAAAACTTCAGTCTTCTAGTCATCAGTCTTCAGTACCATGAAGTTGTTGAGGAGTCATGGGGTTCAGTGAGTTATTGTCATCCTCACTGAACCCATCACCTTCTTCTTGGCTTAGATCACACTTCACTAAGTTCCGCCTCACTGAATGGAGAATCTTTCTTCTTAGGCTCGGTCTTAGCATCCTGAAGATGACTCACTGAGTTACTGTTCACTCAGTGACTTGTTTATACTTAGGTTATTTTACGTTCAAATCCTTGTTAGAAGAAGATTGGGGAATTCAGTGACCCAACAATCTCCCCCTATTTGAACATACAAATAGCCTAAGTGTTTCTTGATTCAGTGTGAGTTGGTAGGGGTCTTCATCTCTTACTGAATGTTGTTGTAATTAAGTAGGACACATAATTTTAAACAAAACATCAAAGTTTATTCATAGTTATTACAAGTCCTACAAATTACAAAAAAATAAAAAGATAGTTGTTGCAGTTCAGATGTTCAGGTGGTATCCAAGGTTTTCAAGCTTTGCTTTCTTTGATCTGAGTAGGTGTCTTTCAGGATGTTCATTGATCATTGCTTCCAAGTCCTGGCAGAATCTTTTGTTCTCATCACTCTGAATGGGGGATGCCAACATGAGATACATGAGCATTGCTTTGATTCCTGCCTAATCCATATCAGACCACCTTTGGAAAGCCAAGCTTCCATATTCATCAGTGAAGCACAAGCCTCTTTCAGGAGCTTCAAGGACCGCATTGTTCACGAACGTGATCCCTTCAGGAAGTGACCTGTCACACTCTAACCCTGGTACCTTGATCTCAGGCTCCAATTCTATTTGCTTCCTTTTCCTCTCGGAAGCCTTAGATGGAGCAGTCTCTTCTACTGAGTCAGGAAAAAGTGAGGGAATGTTAAGAGCCTTAGGCATTGCTCTCAGTCTGTCGTACCTATCCTTCAGTGATTCGAGAAGTTTAGGTACTACAACATTGTTCTTCTTGGCAATGATTGATCGAAGCTCATCAAGCTCAGTGATGCCAAACTATGCAAACTTGAAAGGCTTATGGATGTCCATTATACTTTTATCACGTCCCCTGAAGACGGTGACCATTGCAGGATCGGTGTTTCTGTGGATTTGAACGTCAGTGATGGTTTCAGGTCTTAACCTTTCTTTCATCACCCAAGTATACTTTTCGATCCTGTGTTTTTTGATTTGAGCATCCTTCCTGAGCTTGTTTTCCCTTTCCACTTTGAGAGCATTTAGCTCTTCTTCCTGAGCCTTTTTAAAGACAGCACCAACTTGTACAGTTGCTAGTGCCTCAATATTCAAACCAATATTTTCAGCTTCCTCATGAACAACCTTAATGATAGCAGGCTTGCTCATTCTCTCTTCCTCAGCCACCTTGAGTAGTGTCTCAGTCATTTCCATGTGAGCTTGAATTTCGTCATTAGTGAGAAGTTGTACCACTCAATTGGTTTCAAACGGGACCCTGATAGGTGCATCAGGATCAAATCTGACCATGGTTGAGGCTGGCTTGAGAACATTTTCAGGACTTGAGGTGGTAGCAATACTTTTGCCTCTGTCCTGTCCAAGAGAAGAGGAGACTGGTTCCTCCTGTGGTGGAACTTCGGTGATTGGTGTTGCTTCAGTGACATGCTCCCCCTCAGTGTGAGAGGGCTGTCCAGCTTCTTGTTCAACAGTATTAGGGGCTTCAGTAGCATTCTCCCCCTCAACATTTGCCTGAATGTCAGTGATGGCAAGTGTTGGCTGTACTGAAGAAGTAGATGCACCCTTGAAGGCTTGAAAAATTTCGGTCATCATGGACTTGATCTCCTGAGTATCTTGTTGAATGATGGACACCCTGGAGTCAAGTGCAGCCTGTGCATTTTCAAGAGCTGTCATCCTGGAGCCCAAGGTCCATGCCAGAGAAGTAGACCTTTGGGACTGAGCTGTCACTGATTCCTCCATTTTGATGAAGGAAGATTTGAGAGACTCCACAGCGGTGGTGAGACCCTGAAGATTAGAACCCTTCAGCAAGTCAAGTAATTCAGTGAGAGCCACTGAGTTCACCTGATACGTCTCGGATGCCTGAAGTAGCTTCCTGGTGAGTTCATGATCATCCTTGACTGATTCTTGAACCGACTGAACCCCTACATTTAGCTGGTTGAGGGTTATCAAAAACTGGTTCAAGCGAGTGATCATCTGTGTCAGGGAATGGTTGACTGAGGAATTTTGTTCCCTGACATCTTCATCAAAGTCTTCGACAGCATCTTTGAGATTGTGAAAGTGAACCGCCTGTTCAGTGTGCATGTCAAAGACCTCATCAGTGATCCCCCTGTACAAAATGTTAGTAATCTTTTTGATGAATTTGGTGAAGGTCTTCACAGTGAGAGGAGCCTGATCATCTCCTGAGGACTCTGGCTCGGACTGAGTGTCAGCATCATCATGGTTTGAAGATTGAGGAGACTGAGGAATTGGTTCAGGGACTGTCTCCTCAAGCTCCATTTCTTCTCTGGCCTTGAAGACTTCCTCATCACTGTTGAATTCATCATCAGAGTACAAAACAGCATGAGCTTCAGCTAGGGACTGAATCTGCAAAATAGGGTTAGCCGGCTCCTCTTCATAAGAAGACTCGCCTTTGTTTTGGCCAGGTCCTGACCCCTCAAATCCGGTAAGTTGGGTTTTACCTACCTGGTCTTCAGGGTCAGTTCCCGAGTTATGCGCTCCTTCGGGGTTGGTTGTGAGTTCCATATCAGCGGGTGGTATGTTTCCCTCTGAGTCTTTGTCCCTCGTGACCCCTTCAGGCACTGATGGGTGTTTTTCAGTACCATCACTAGGAGCCGTGATTGTTGTGTCCCTATCAGCGGGTTGTATGTTTCCCTTTGAGTCTTTAGGATGAGTTGTTATTCCCTCAGACAAAAGCTTTGATTGGCGAATGTCCTCATCAGGCACCCGAGTGGTTATGCCCCCTTTCCAACCGGCTTGTACTGGCCTGTCAAAGATTTAGGGGCGAGAACTCCCTGTTGCTTGGGTTGTGATTTACCCGAGCCTTTGGCAAGATGTGAGTGTTTGTGGGTCCCCTTCTCAGTGGAGTAGTGCAGCCCCACCGAGGGTATAGGACCCCTTACTCCCTGATACTCTGGTTGTGATTTGCCAGAGTCTTTAGCAGGATGTGAAGGTTTAGTTGGTTCCGAACCTACTGACTTGTTTATGCCAGCAGGGCCTTTGGGAACGGGTTCGCCCGAGGACACTGAATGTGATGTCTCAGTGCCCTCCGTTGGCCGTTGTTTTAGGGCCAAAGATTGGCTTATGATCCTGAGGGTGTCGGCATTCAGGGTCTATTGTTGTTGCCCCCTTATGTCAGGCTTAGGGGCAGAGGTCTCAGTGGCGAGTGGTTTGGGTTGAGCCACCTTCCTGGACCCCTGTCCCTTCTTCCTCTTCACCTTTTTGGTGGGAGAGGGAATGGTGAAACAATGTTGTCACCCTGGATAGCAGTCAACATATATGTGGTCAGGGCGACATGTATAACCTCATTAGGGTCACGTGAGTAGTTTGCCTCATGCAAGACATAAGGTTCAAAGCCGACACTGTCAGGCTTGAAGTACTCAGACCCTAGTAGGTCATTCAGGGCGCAGGAAATGAATCTAGGGTAAGACATGTGTTTTTGCCTAGACTTCCCACCCAATTTGCCTATGAGGTCCCTGAAGATAATTTCTCCAAGGTCAATCTTTTTACCCTCAATGAGACAGTACACTATCATTGATTGAGTAGTGTTCAGTTGCTCAGTTGAGGACTTATTCCCCCCAAGGACCTGAATAACGAATGTCATCAGGATCCTCCAAGGGGCAGGGAACCATGTTTTAATGATGGGGGCTTTGTTCAGTAGGGCCCCTGGAGCAATATCAGGATGATTCTTAACATATGGCCCTAGTTCTAAGAGGAGTTGTTTAACCTCCTCTTCAGTGGGTGGGGCAACAAAAGTCTCAGTGTAGTCAAGGCCAGTGGCTTTGACAAAGGTTTTATAGTCAAGAATAAGGGACTTTGTCCCATTCTTCACTGAGAACTTAATTTTGGCCTCCTTTGGTGCATCAGGGTTTTCAACCACCGCTGAGCACCAAAATTCCCTCAAGTAGTCATGATAGATGACTGAGGGGGTCTTTGTGAATGTGGTGGTGAGAAAACAGTTTTGTAGAAACTTCACCACATCCCCGTAAGCAGGGAACCCTTCAGGGTAGGCAAAGTTTCCCACCACATTGTTTTTGGTAAGGTCTACGCTTTCCATTTGGAATTCCACATTTGGTGCGTATTTTATGACCTTAGAAGATGCCATTATAGTTTTAAAAGGTCTGGTTTTGAATAAAGAAGAAGCACACACAGATTTTTGAAAGCAAAAAGTTCTTGAAATAATTTTGCAAGAGTTTTGTAAAGATTTTAAAGCGTGTGTGTGTTCTTCTTTGTGGGGGTATTTATATGGTAGGAATTAAGGTAGTGATGTTGCGGATACCAAAGGTTTATTTTATTTAATTGAAATGGCATAATAATGTTGGTTTGATATCCGCATTAAATATCACGATTCCCATTACCCTATTTTTTCTCACATCGTGGGTGAACAGTTGTGCGGCTCTGCAAATAATGCACTTTTGCAGAGTAAAAATCATCACAACTTTTGTGTGTGAGGGAGCATTTAATGCTCAGTGGTGTTTGGTGAGAGAGATGTGGGGCCCAAGGAGTGGATGCCAGTAGTGTAAGTATATTCCTATATTTAATAGGATTCAGTTACCTACCTGGGACATTAACTAACTAAGTACTTAGAGCATTTAGTTAGGGTATTCAATGCCATTTTTCATCCTGAGCCCCCTGAATGAATTTTCATTCAAAAAAAACTTTCAGGAAGAGTGTGATCAGGGACCTAGAGAATTTACATCAGGTTGGAACACATTTGATCAGTTTCCTGATTCTATGTCCAACATGCCCAGTTCAGCTTTCAATCTTGTGAAAGTGGGTTCATCCAAAGGTTTTGTGAAGATATCAACTAGCTGATATTCAGTGGGGATGAAGTGTAGTTCAATTTCACCACTAGTGATGTGGTCCCTGATGAAGTGGTATCTGATGTCAATGTGTTTGGTTCTTTGATGAAGTACTGGATTGTTTGAGATGGCTATGGCACTTGTATTATCACAAAAGATAGGTACCATCTTATACTGAATGCCATAGTCACTCAGTTGGCTCTTTATCCATAGTACATTTGCACAACATCCTGCAGCAGCCATATATTCAACTTCAGCTGAGGACATGGCCACTGACTGTTGTTTCTTTGTACTCCAACACACAAGTTTTCCACCAAGAAATTGGCAGGATCCTGAAGTACTTTTCCTATCCATATTACATCCTGCATAGTCAGAGTCAGTGTACCCTTTGAGATCAAATCCTGAACATTTTGGGTAATACAAACCAAGGTTTGGAGTACCCTTCAGGTACCTGATGATTCTCTTGACAGCAGTGAGATGTGATACTTTAGGGTCAGCCTGGTATCTTGCACACAGGCAGACTGAGAATTGGATATCAGGCCTTGAGGTAAGTAAGTACATCAGGGAGCCAATCATTCCTCTGTATTGGGTTTGATTCACTAATTTTCCAGTGAGATCAGGGCCAAGGTTGTTTGGAGGAACCATAGGAGTTTTTACTGAAGAGCAGTCAGTGAGCTCATACTTCTTCAGTAGGTTCCTGAGGTATTTTTCTTGGCAAATGGATATTCCTTTTTCAGTTTGTTTAATTTGGAGTCCAAGAAAGTATGTGAGTTCACCCATCATGCTCATTTTAAACTTTGTGGTCATCAGTTTCTCAAACTATTTGCAAAGTTTGTAACTTGTTGAGCCAAAGATGATGTCATCAACATATACTTGGATAAGAATGACATCATCCTTTGTTCTATAGATGAACAGTGTGTTGTCAATTCTTCCTCTGACAAACTTGTTTTGAATCAGGAAGGCTGAAAGAGTTTCATACCATGCCCTGGGTGCTTGTTTCAGTCCATAAAGGGCTTTGTTAAGCTTGTAGACATGGTTGGGGTATTCACTACTTTCGAAACCAGGAGGCTGTTGCACATAAACATCTTCTTTGATGTTACCATTCAGGAATGCACTTTTAACATCCATTTGGTAAACTTTGAAGTTCATGTAAGTTGCATAGGCAAGGAAGATCCTGATGGCTTCCATTCTAGCAACAGGTGCAAAGGTTTCCTCATAGTTTATACCTTCCTGTTGATTATATCCTTTGGCAACCAGTCTTGCTTTGTTTTTGATGACTGTGCCATTCTCATCAGTCTTGTTCTTAAAGACCCATTTCACACCAATGATTAAAACACCCTGGGGGCATTCAACAAGGGTCATGACATCATTTCTGTCAAATTGTTCCAATTCATCTCTCATGGCCTGAACCCAACTTTCATAAGTCAGGGCTTCTTTAACATTTTAGGCTCAATCTCTGAGAGATAGTCAGCATAAAGACATATATTGGCAGTGGCAGCCTTGAGTTTAGTAGCCTTGCTTCTTGTGAGCATGCCTTCAGTGGGTTCACCAATGATGTTCACAAGCTCAATGATTTTGGATCTAGTCCAGCTATCCTGAGGTTTGGGATAAGAATTTGAGCTTGAAGGAGCCTGATTAGGTTCAGACTCAGGAACATGAGGTAACTCATCATTATGTGCTTCAGTGACAACTGTAGGAACAATTTATTCTGAGGGTTCCTGAACAATTTGTTCAGTGGTGTCAGTCTCATTTGAGACAGGTTGAGTTTCAATGAACTCACTGATAGGTGGTTGGGGAAGGTTGTGAGGGATGATGTAATAGGAGACGTCAGCATCAGCTTGGTATTGGGTTGAGGGATTGTTCTCAGGATGATACTCATCAGGAGGATACCTTGATGAGTCATCAATACCAATTTCATCTACTGAGGAATTTGAGAACCTGATGGATTCAGTGCTCTCATCAACAGTAATGTGATAAGTTTCCTCAGTGTGTTGTCTCCTTGTGTTGAACACCCTGAAGGCTTTAGAAACCAGGGAATATCCTAGGAAGTATCCATCATCAGCTTTGGCATCAAATTTACCCAAGTGATCCTTGTGATTATGTATAAACACAGGACACCCAAATACATGAAAGTAGCTGATGTCAGGAATCCTTCCTTTGAATATCTCATAAGGAGTCTTGTTATGCCTTTTCACAATGATTGACCTATTTTGAGTGTAGCGGGCTGTTTTAACTGCCTCAGTCCAAAAATGTTTTCAGAGGACTGAGCCATTTAACATTGTTCTTGCTGCCTCAATGAGTGTTCTATTTCTCCTTTCAGCTACTCCATTTTGTTCAGGAGTATAGGGAGAAGTGAAATTTTGAGAAATTCCTTTCTCATCACAAAAATACTCTAGGTCTTGGTTTTTGAATTCAGTGCCATTGTCAGTCCTGATCTGTTTAACTTTGACATCATTTTGATTTTCAATGTTCCTAACAAATGACATGATGGTATCAGCTGCCTGACTCTTCTTGGTCAGGAAGTAGACCCAAGTGTATCTTAAGTATTCATCCACAATGACCATAGTATACTTCTCATGGTGAATGGACATTGGACTGACAGGTCCAAAAAGGTCCATATGAAGAAGATGTAGGCAGCTTTTGATGGAAAAGGTTTGTTTGGTTTTGAATGATGCCCTGTGGTGTTTTCCTTTTTCACAAGCAGAACAAGGCTTGTCTTTGGTATACACCAGGGATGGAAGGCCCAGAACTTTGTTCTGTTTGGCCAGGTTGTTGATGCTCTTGAAGTTCAGATGAGAGAGTCTCCTATGCCATAGCCAGTTGATTGTCTCACTTGCCTTTGAGAATAGACAAGTCCCATTCTGAGTCAGGGATGACATGTCAAGGACATATACATCATCCCTCCTAGGGGCAATCAACACAACTTCCTTATTGGCATTAAAGATGGTCCCTCTCTTGTCATCAAACTGAACTATGTATTTGGCATCACATAGTTGGGAAACACTTATCAGGTTATACTTGAGACCATTAACATAAGCTATTCTTGTAAAAACTATACCATTGCAGTTTACTGAACCATAACCTTCTGTGGGAGCTGATGAGTTATCACCAAATACTACTTTGGGTCCTGGTTCTTCCACATATTTGTGCAGAAAGCTTTTCACACCAGTCATACTTCTGGAGCATCCACTGTCAAGATGCCAAGTAGGATCCTTGATGTGTTTTTGCACAAACAGTAAACTGGGTTAGTTTTTCTTGTTGACCCACTTTCTAGTGGGCTTGATCCTCAGGGACTTTTTGAACTCAGTTAGTGAATCATGGTCTGAAGTTGTGTGACCTGAGCTTCTACATGTTTTACATTTTGTGGAGGTTGATGCCTCAGGTGACTGAGAGGTGTTGGTTTGGTTTTTCCATCTGGACTGAATCACTTTGTCATGTCCCCTGGTTTCATGGGAGGGATCTCCACAGATGTCACAGCAATCTTTCATCATACAATCATTAGGAAGATGATCATTGAAACCACAATGAGGACATGGTGAGAAAGGCTTGGCCTTCAGTCTTTGTTTGGAAGGTGTGGCATACTGATAGCCTTGGTTTTTGTAAAGACCTCTTGCTTTTAAAGAAGCAGTGTGAGAGATGTGATCACAAGTTCTGTGGTCGTCTTGTTTGCATATCGTACAAAACAAGACTCTGTAGCATTTATCAGTGCTGTGATTTGGATAATTGCACAGCTCACATCTCCCTGAGGGTTTGGGTGTGGTCTTTGGTTTGGAAGAACCTGAGGATACTGAGGGCTTTGTAGATTTTGAGTCAGAGTTTTTCTCAGTAGACTCAATTTTCTCACTCAGCATCCTGACAAGTTCAGCAAGCTGATCAACCTTTGAATCAGTGCTTTCAAGCTTCACTTCAGTAGTTACTGAAGGTTTTTGGTGTTCAGTGGGTGCAGGAGTAGGTCTTTTCAGAATAGTCCTTCCTAACCCTGATTTCTCTTTAGGAGAATGTCGTTGATAGACTAATGGTGCAAGGTCAGAATTGGGTTCCGCTCCCTGAAGTTGTTTCAGTGGAGGGAGTGGTGAATCAGACTTAGACTCAGTGATGGACTTAGTAGGACTAAGTTCATCAGTGACTCCTAGCAGCTCCGTAATAGCCTGACTTTCAGGCTCCAGGATTCTTCCAGTATTAAAATTTGGCATTTTACTGTCAGGATTGTTTCTTTCAATCCAATCACTGGGTTTGGGAGCAAGTTCTTTGCTAGAGAGTATGTTGGTTAATAGAAAAGTTGTAGAATGGCTACTCTCCCCAGAAACTTCAGTGAGTTGATCATCACCCAGACCTGCCTTTTTGGGGCTGGGTGTGAGACTCAGTGTTTCATAAAGTTTGGGGTTTTTCTGAGTCCATTTCCAAATAATTTCCTTTTCTTTCTTAATTTCTTCCTGAAGAGCTTGATTTTGTTTTACAAGTTCAGAGTTTTGAATTTGAAGTGTAACACTTTCAAGCTTGGGTTGTTTTAAAGCAAGTAATTCATCTTTACAATGATTTAATTCAAAACTCAGTTTGTTAAATTTTGAAAACAAACTAAGTCTTTGCTCTTCAACATACTTAAGATCAACATTAATATAATCTAAGTAAGATTTCCAATCATCATTATCATCCATAGAAAGTAAAAGATTACCTTCCTCATAGTGATGTTAACCCATTCACCATTTCTCGCATGACTTTTCCCCACATCAAGCTTGTTGTCATCTGATAGAGCCATCAGGGCACTGATGTGAACTTCATCATCATCAGAGGACACTTCAACCTCATCTCAGTCATAAGTTTCAGCAACAAGCCCTTTATTCTTGGCTTGAGAAGGCTTTGGAGCCTGAGGAGGCTGAGAGACTGTTGAGGATGATTCAAGAAGGGCAAGTTTAGCTTTTGCCTTTTTATACTTGGCTTCAAAGTCAATTTGAGGGACTTTTTCAAATCTCTGACTAGACTGAAGCATCTTTGGTTGAAATTTGCTGGGGCCTGAAAAAGAGTTATTTCCTGAAAATTTGAAGGATGGTTCTGAGGTGGTTTTTGAAAGATAATCTTTAGCAAAATGTCCCATTTTACCACATTTGAAACATTTAGTATTATCATTTACTTTTGAAGGGAATTTGTTTTTCTTAAAAAACCTTTTTGAATTAGCAAGGAGTGCTCTTTCATGAAATTCAATTTGAAGATCATTCAGGTACTCCTCACTGGTTCTTTGGTCAACCTCATCATCAGAACCATCCTGAAAATCCTGCACAACACCTTTAGAATAGAAAGCAGTTGATATGGGTGAAATTGTCAAGGCCTTTTTGGTCTCCTGATCTTTACCAGGGTATCTCCTGGTGATAAGATTGTCCTCATAGACAAACTTCCCATAGATGGCAGGGAGCTCAAGGTTCTGAATGTGGTTTGCATTTCTCAATCCCTGAGAGAAGTTTAACCACTTCTCAGGGAGACTGTTGACAAAGCCAACATTGATCTCATGTTTTGACAGTATAACACCATCATTGGTCAGCTCATTCAGGAGGGTCTTATACCGAGTATAATTCTCAGAGAGACTTTCAGAATCCTTGGCCCTAAAGGTATTGAATTCAAGCTTCAGGTCCATGATTCTATTCTCTTTGGTATCAGAAGGCCCTTCATAGCTATGAACCAGGTCAGTCCATGTCTGCTGGGCAGTGGGACAGTTGATCACTGATTCCATTATATCATCAGGAAGGCATGATATAATGATGCTTTTCAGGCGCTGGTCTTGATTGACCACCCTCCTTTCATCTGGGGTCCACTGAGCTTCAGGTTTAATTAAACATTGGGCAGTTGTTGGGACATATGGACCATCATTAATCAACTTAATGTAATAAGGTTCCATCCCAGTTAAGTAGCAAAGCATTCGCTTTTTCCACTTATTAAATTTGCCAACTTCAAGTCGAGGGGCAGTTGCTGAATAACTTCCACCCTTTTTGTCGACAAGTTGGGGAACATCTATGTCAGTCATAGTGGGATCTTGATTTTAAAAACTTGAGCACTCTTAAGTTTTGGAAACAGGTTTAAGTTTTACAAATCAGAGGCTCTGATACCACTTGTTGGTCCCTTTTATTTGGTTAACTATAACTAAAGAGCTAAAGTAACCAAGTTCTATGACATTTAACAAAGATGTGTAAAATGATTAACAATAAAGTAACGTAAATATAAGAGACAATATTTTCCAACGTTTAATTCTTTATTAGAAGTTAATCAAAAAGAATCGTACCCAAGTGTTTACGGAATAACACTTGGGATTGAAAACGACAAGTATGGTATAGACTCCTCACTAAACTCAAATCAATGTTGAGTAACAACTTTCAGGACCCACTGAGCTATCTCAGGGGTTATGTTGTTATTTGGAGGAGTAAAAGTGGTTTGTGAATGCTTTGCATTAATTGCACAAACTTGTCAACTTTTACTCCTCTCTTATGCTACCTATTTATACACAAATGTGAACAAGGCAAGGGAAACTTCTTTGGGTTAAGTCCAAAAGGCACTTTCTGATGACAGCCTGGTTTTAGCCATTTGAAGAAAGTTTGACCTTAAAGTGATAAAGCACTTTAGTGAAACAGATCAAACTTTCCCGCCCAGTCCCGCAAAAACTTCAGTCTTCTAGTCATCAGTCTTCAGTACCATGAAGTTGTTGAGGAGTCATGGGGTTCAGTGAGTTATTGTCATCCTCACTGAACCCATCACCTTCTTCTTGGCTTAGATCACACTTCACTGAGTTCCGCCTCACTGAATGGAGAACCTTTCTTCTTAGGCTCGGTCTTAGCATCCTGAAGATGACTCACTGAGTTACTGTTCACTCAGTGACTTGTTTATACTTAGGTTATTTTACGTTCAAATCCTTGTTAGAAGAAGATTGGGGAATTCAGTGACCCAACAATATTGGAACATTAAAGGTAACTTACCATTCAAGATTGGAGTTGCATTCCATCTCTACCACATACCTCTTCATCTTGGTTTTTTTTATCCTGTACACAACATTACAATACATTACCATACAAATTGAAACAACCTAAATTTTAAGCAGGTTGATTTAATTCTGTACAATACATCAGGTATGAATAAAAACATTCATCCTGTACAATACATTACCATACAAACTGATTTAATTTATATTGATTTCATATTTTTATCCTTTACACAACATTACAATACATTACCATACAAATTGATTAACAATAACAGATGTAATTGCTCCTTATTCGAGCTCACATTGAAACTATATGAAATAGTTGGCTTAGGAACTGAATAATAAAGTGTTAATCAAGTGCAAAATGTTAGTTCACTACATGCCATTAATTTCATAAAGTTAAGCTGCAGGTTAGCAAGAATACGAAATTTGGGCTGAACTTTTGCAAGGTCGTAGTTTTGTGGTTAGTAAAAGCAATATATACACGATAAACACATAATAAAATTTGGGCTGAACTTTCTATTCAGAACTCATGAGGCTCGATAATAAGCAAATTGTTTTCATGTAATCTTATACATTCCCCTATTCCTTTTCAATTGCAAACAAAACCTAATCTAATACTCCAATAAGGAGGTTTTTTTATGCAATCCTAAACACAAACGAATCTAATAATAAGCAATTTGCTAAATCAAAAATTGTCAACCACTAACAGAATACATACCTCCAAATCTTCTTTTTTAAATTAGAGAGATATGTTGTAGATGCTTTAGATTTGTGTTGACTGCTTTACATTCTGATACATTATTCCTGCAATACAAACCAAACATATCGTATTATCATAAAAAAAGTTACAATAAAAACTAAAAGAAAATGATCAAAGTTACTAACATAATGAGCATCGGTCCTTCAGTCTCAACATTCATGGTTCCCTCTTCTACCTCCCCACTGCTAACACACATGTATCAGATACGCAGTTAATTCTTAATAAATCAAGAGTAATCATATATTTCTTATATAAATTAAATTAGTTAATAAAAAGTTATAAATTACAATTAATTTATGAAGACCCAAATCAATTTAAATTAAATCAATTTATAAAAAGTTAGTTATTGTGTACAAACTGCCAAAGTCATCATCGCAACAACCTGAAAAGGAAACACAAAATGAAAAAAAAAACCCAAATCATATAAATATAAATTAAATAACAGAAACAAAAATTAACTACCTTTCTTTATAAACTGAATTGATGCACAATTATATTGATTACTGAAAAAACAGTATATCAGAATAGATGTACCTTGGAATTTAAATCGGAACCCTAAAAAACAACTACCTTTGTTTTAAGAACCATATAATTTTAACATTCAAACTGACGCTCCTCAAGGGTTGAGAAGAAGTCATTGAAGATACGGTTATTGCTATTCAATACCTTACAAAATCGTATATAAATATGAAAGTGATGATTGACTGGACCGAATCAAAACAAATCGTTTAATTTTTGAATGGATTAATGCTTAACAAAACGTAGAGAAGAAGAAATAGTGGGATTGAAACAGATTTTGAAGCAATAAATTTATGGAGGAAGAATCGGGTGTGACTGAATCAAAGCGTGGAGAGGAAGCTGATTGAAGAATGATAACTAAAGATCGAGTGTGTAGAGGAAGGCTTATACAAAATTGGTGCTGAAATCTCCAAAGCGTTTAGAGGAAGATATGGAGGAATTAATGGTGTTTATTGTTTTTCAAAAATAAGATGAAGAAGAATGGGTCGTGTAGAGGAAAAGGTCATACAAATGTGTTGCAGCAAAAGACTTGTACTATGAGCCTAAATAAGGCAATCCACCTCATAGTATTAATTGAGTTTTTAATGAGGCGCGCTTAGGAGGACTTGTACAAAACCTTTGTTTATTATATATATATATATATATATATATATATATATATATATATATATATATATATATATATATATATATATATATATATATATATATATATGTTGTATGTATATAAGTATACGTATATATAGACGAATGATATCTATGAAAATCTACAAGACGAGCTATAACAACTATAAACTAGATACTAAACTAAACATGCAATCTTGACATGAAAATAAAAAGAGACGTGTACCTTTTTTTTTCTTCAACAAGCATGACATCAAAGTCTTCAAGAGATAGCAAGATCATGTGGAAGCGAATAGATAACCGTGTTTGCCAAGGTATGACGATTTCATCTTGTTGGTCCCCATTGTCTCATTTGACCAAAGTTGTTTGGTCCAAACATGTTATGCATTTGACTTGGGTGCATATATGGTGGAATCATTCCCCAAGGATTGAAGTTCCACATTTGATGATTGTTGTGAAAGTTTCGTCTATTTTGGTTTACTCTAGGTAGAGGAGTTTTAGACCTAGGATGAAGACTATTTGGTTTTCTAGGAGGCGGAGTTTTAGACCTTATTTTTGGTTCAGGGGTTTCGACTTCGGGTTTTAAAGATGATTTACGTAAGCTTTTAATTTCTTCATCACTTGCAATAGGTACTAATCTATCTTTCAAAAGTATATACTTTGGTTTTGACTCTACAGGTTTTAGTTCACTAGTTTCACCTTGAAATTTTATATTTTTAGTTTTACTAGTTGATGCTTCGGTTGAGTTATATCCTAAACCGGTTTTATCTTTGGATATTCTTTGAGTGCTAATTATTTTACTAAGTGATTGACTACTATTTTCAAATTTCTCAAACCTAGTGATTTCTTCCTTAAGTTGTTCATTCTCATTTTTAACAACTAGACATTTTTTACACTCTATATGATTTTCTTTTCCTTTTTCTAGGTTGTGTAGTTTTATTTTTAATTCAAGTATTTCATCCTTTAATTTATTGTTGGTGTGTTTTAGTATTTTATTTTTAGCTATGACTTTTTGTCCTAGTTTGCATAATCTACTATATTCGCTATCTAAATCTTTTTCGTCTAACGATAAATTATCATCACTATAGTATTCGGTTTCGGAACGTACATCATCGGAAGCCCTTGCAATGAGACATTTTTCTTCTTTTGTTGTGTCTTTTTCATCATTGTCACTATCACTCCATGCTCCTCCTACAAAGGCCTTGTGGTTTTGACTTCTTGACAATTTCAGACATTCTCCAATAAAATGGTTTGAGTCTCCACACTTGAAGCACTTTCTTTCATTCTTGCTAATTTTGTCATCTTTGTTTCTTTGGAATGTTTTTCTTTTATCAAGTGGTTGTCTAGCATATCTTCCTCGTCTTTTGAAGAATTTCTTGAAATCTCTTATGGCCATGACATACTCTTCATCGTCACTTTCGGAGGTTGAGCATTCTTCGTCGCTAGAGTCCTTCTTTGCTTTCAAAGCAATTGATTTCGTTTGCTCCCTTTTTCCTTTGACCATTTCGGAGTCTTTCTTTATTATCACTTCATACACTTTCAAGTTTCCAATTAACTCGTCAAGTTGTAGAGTTGATAGATTCTTTGATTCCTCAATAGCCGTCACCTTAGCACGGCACTTCGGATGGAGAACCCTAAGAAATTTCCTTACAAAATTCTTGCTAGAGAAATTCTTATCAAGTGCTTTTAAACTTGTGATGATTGTGTTAAATCTAGCAAAAGCATTATCAATTGATTCCTCTTCCGGAATCATAAATTGTTCATATTGTTGTACAAGAAGATCTATCTTATTAGCTTTGACTTGACTATTACCTTGGTGAGTGATTAGTAAAGAGTTTCAAATATCTTTTGCGATTTTACACATAAAAATTCTTTCATATTCTTTGCGTGATAACGCATTATAAATTACAATTTTAGCCTCATTATTTTTAGCAAGTTTCTTTTTCAAATCATCATTTTGTTTTTCAAAAGGTACAATTTCATCCCTTTTGGTTTCGGGATTATTTTGTATAGGAGGAAAATCACCATTAGTAATAACATGCTAAAGATCTAGATCTTTTGATTTCACATAAGTTTCAAATCGATTTTTCCAATAAAGAAAACCATCACTTTCAAATACTGGTGGTCTTTGCATAGATTGTCCTTCTAAATATTTTTCAGCTTCCATAGATCGTTTTGTGGAAAACTAGAAGGGGGGTTGAATAGTTTTACGTCTTTTTAATTTGTTATAAAAGATTGTTTGAAAGTTTTCTTTGTTTTCAAATATATAGATTCGATGCTATATGAAATCAAGTCATGCACAGTATGAACAACACTAAATATGTACTATAAAGCAATAATAATGTAAGTAAAGAAATAGATGAGAGTTGGAAAGATCGAACCGCGAGACAAGAGATTTATAGTGGTTCGGCTACAAGGTTACCTTCCTTGCCCTACTCCACTCCCCGAGCACTTAACTCGAGAGTTTTCTTCACTATGTCAACAAGCTCCTTTATGGCGGAGAAAACCTTACACACCAATTTACACACCACAACTACGTCACAACTTATTTACACCTTCTACACACCTATTTCACACCTATTCACAACTTAATCACACCACTTCTTCACACCTATCTCCTAAACACAAATCTTCTTCACAACTATCTTCTACACACCAATCTTCTTCACAACTATCTTCTACACACCAATCTTCTTCCTAACTTTTCTTCTTCACAACTAACTACTAACCTATCACACACTATATATATATATATATATATATATATATATATATATATATATAGCTAAACTATCTTCTAATAAATATTCACAACTATTTACACAATGAGATGTATATGATGATGATGCTCTAACAACTTAGATGTGGAGATCACAACAAGTTGTAATACTTCTTGTCTTGAGGGATATAAGTATTCTTCTCTTGCAATTGATGGGATGATCTTTGGATCACTTTGAAACAAAGATTTAAGAATGTATGATCAAAGGATTTAGAGATGGGAAATGGAGATCTAGAACAGAAAGTTTAGGAGTGCAAAAGGTGAGAAAAATTCCAGATTTGAAGTGGTATTTATAGGCAACAAATTCTGACAGAGGAGCGTGGCCGGTCCCTTTAAATCAAGGCCCACCCCCTTAAAATTAAGGGGACTGCCCTTTGTAATTAAGGGGGCCGCCCAGCTGTAACGGCCAGAAATTTTGTTTTCTAGTGGGGAAAGTTTATTTGGTGAAAAACTAACTAATTTTGGTTAAAAATTTGAATTCATATATTTAGTATGAATAAAACATTTTTCTTTATTACCAAAAGTGTTTTTCAAAAATATATAATATGTTTATATAATTAAATAAACTTTGTAATACTTAATTAAATTTCCCTTTGATCATAAATTGCACTAAACACTTTGTTTATTCATACCTTAAGTGATTTGGATGTAAAGAGAAAATGTTAATCACTAAATACTTGTTTAAGTCACAAGTTTTAGTTCTATGAGTTTATATTTTGTAATAATCAAAACATAGAGATATTGATAATATGTTAATAATGTTTTTAGGCATTCTTTATGTCAACAATCTCCCCCTTTTTGATTATTACAAAACCTTAAACCGAGTAAGCTTCGTGAAAGAAGATTAAACGGGTAGAGTGCTCCCCCTAGATGAATGCTCCCCCTCGTTTGAGAGCATCAAGGGAATGAGCTATGGAAATCTTGGCTACACAAAATATTTGAAGAGAACAAGACACATATACATGCAAAGCAATAATTATGCAAATAAAAATAGATTCATTCGAGCATCATAGAAATGATTAACATTACAACATTCAATATGCTTAAAGCATATTGATTACAATAACACAAAAGAAAAGACATAGTCCTATATTGCCTACGAGAGCACTTGGACTTGCTTGCAACCCATGGTTGATTGTTTTATTTGCTTGAAGGAAAACATAAGCATAAAGCTTAGTTGTTAGATGGAGAGGGATATGGAGTGGGGCATGGAGCAGAAGAGGTGGATCTTACGATGTTGTATCGTATTAAGGGTGGTATGGGATGAGGACGAGTGAGGAGATATTCAATCCAAGAAATATCTTCACTCAAGTATAGGATTTGTTTTTGAAGGAAGATGCAACAAGGGCAATAGTGAGTGTGGTTTGTAACTTGATCCAAGTTAAGAGAGTGAGGAAGGCAATTGTTGTAGGGTGATGATGGAGGTTGCCTTTTGTTGCGTTGTGCAAGATGCATGGCATTGAGATCACTAAGATCATGGATTTGGGATATTTCATCACGGAACTTTTGCTTTTCCGTGGCAATGCGGAGAGAGTCATTGTGTTGATATGGATGAATTGGGTTTGTGTAGTTGGAATTGTAGCTGGATGGTTGATCAAGTTTGTATGGATCATTATAAATGGTTGGAGGATGAGATGAGTGGTTTGGCATGAAGGAAGATGTTTGGCCAATGTTATATGGTTTGTAGAGAGGATCAAATGAATGTCCTTGTAAATTTGGTGTAAAGTTTGGGAAGTAAGTGGTTGGAGGTGTTGAGTGATTTCCAACTTCATTGGTTATGATGGATTTGTTTCGAGGGCTTTTTCTTCGCCAAACGGGTTTTTCCGTCATTCTTGCAAGCCTTGAGGCTTTTGGTTTTGGTTTGTTTGGAGAAGTCATGAAGGGATGAATGGAGAGTGTGGAAGATTTGGGATATTTATAGTGTAAGATTTGTGTGTTTATGGATGGATAAAGTTTGTTCGGGAGATTAGGACAAAACGTGTTGGTGAAAAATGGGAAATGTAGGTTGAAATGGGCTAAAAAGCAGAAAAGATTCTGTAAATCCGTCCAGCAGATGGCCGGTCCCCTTAATTAGGGGGCGGTCCCCTTAAAATTAAGGGGGCCACCTTACATAATTAAGGGGGCCGCCCATCTGATGGTTCCCAGATTGCCAGAAAAGGGTTTTTAGCAGGAAATTTGTAGAAAGGTTGTGTTTTTGGATTTGGATTCAAGCAAGTTCAATTCCTTTAGGAAATATAGCATCTAATCTAATCAAGATATAGCATGCATGCAAAAACACTTAAGCAAAAGAGCAAATAAGCAACATATATTAAGCTAAAAGAGATAAATGAAGGCAAGAGCACTTAAGCTTCCTAAGGCAACTATCTTAGATCAAAGGCAAAGGCAACTAGTGAGTCAAAAATCTAGTGATGAAAAAAGATGACAATGTTATGAGTGATTATTGTCCTAGCGTGTGCCTATATACAACAAATGTGGAGTTGTGATTGTTTCGACTTCTAAACAAAAAAAATTTCTTAAGAAACAATCCAAAATCTCCTTGATTCGATTTTTGCTCGATCATTAATGTCAAAGATATATATTAGATTATATACCTTGACAATTTATGTGAGAATTTATGCATGATTTTGGAAGAAAATGTTTTTAGCATTAGTCAACAATGCAAGGAAAATGATGTTCATGTGATTCCTAGATGTGAGAATAATTTTAAAGAAAATTGATTGGGTTTTACAAAAGAGTTTATGCAAAGAAAATAAAATTTCCCAATCTTTAATTTTGTGCGAAATAGATTCCTAGACTCAAAAATGGAGAAGTAAAAAAAATCTTATGCAAGAAAAACAAAAAAATTTTCTAAATGCAATAAAATTCAGTCAACTTGTTCCATCATTCCTAATCCTAAACGCAAGTGGTTGAATAATTCACGCTTAAGGGGTTTAGTGAATATGTCCGCTATGCTATCTTCCGATGCAACCTTTTCTATAGATATGTTCCCTTTTTGTACATTATCCCTAAGAAAGTGGTGGCGTATTTCTATATGTTTAGTCCTAGAGTGTTGCACCGGATTTTTACTTAAATCTATTGCACCTTTGTTATCGCACATAATGGGAACGTTTTCTAACCTAATGCCATAGTCTATAAGAGCTTGTTTCATCCATAGTGCTTGTTGACATGCCTTTCCAGCGCTTACGTATTCGGCTTCGGTGGTAGAAATAGCAAGAGCGGTTTGCTTCTTCGAAAACCAAGATGTTAGACAACATCCCATAAACATGCAAATACCGCTAGTGCTTTTTCTATATACGTAGTCTCCCGCATGATCTGAATCCGCATAGACGATGGTTTCTATGCCGGATCCCTTAGGATACCATAATCCTAAGTGTATAGTGCCTTTAATGTATTGGAAGATACGCTTAACCGCTTCTAGGTGAGAGGTTTTGGGATCCTCTTGAAAACGGGCACAAAGGCAGACACTAAACATGATATCGGGTCTACTTGCCGTAAAGTATAGTAAACTACCTATCATTCCTCTATACTTGGTGTTATCTACGGACTCACCTTCATCATCCTTCGTGAGCTTTACTTCCGTAGACATGGGAGTTTTCATGGGTTTTGAGTCTTCTAGGCCAAATTTCTTAATCATTTCCTTAATGTACTTAGATTGGTTAAAAAATATTCCATCTTCTAATTGTTTTATTTGTAATCCTAGGAAGAAGTTAAGTTCACCCATCATACTCATCTCAAACTCATCATGCATGATTTTGGCAAATTCATCACACATGTCTTGACAAGTCGATCCAAATATAATGTCATCAACATATATTTGAACAATGATAAGATTTGGGTCTTTCCTTTTAGTGAAAAGAGTGTTATCTACCATTCCCATGGAATAATCATGTTTAATAAGAAAAGCTTTTAATCGATCATACCAAGCTTTGGGAGCTTGTTTGAGTCCATACAAAGCTTTCTTTAACTTATAAACATAATCAGGTTTTGCGAAGTCAATGAATCCTGGAGGTTGTGCCACATATACCTCCTCATTGATAAAACCGTTAAGGAATGCACTTTTCACGTCCATTTGGAATAACTTAAAATCTAGGGCGCATGCATATGCAAGTAGTATCCTAATTGATTCTAATCTAGCTACGGGGGCATAAGTTTCGTCATAATCAATTCCTTCTTGTTGATTATAACCTTGGGCAACTAACCTAGCTTTATTGCTAGTAACTATTCCATTTTCATCTAATTCATTCCTATATACCCATTTAGTTCCTATGATGGTCATATTCATTGGATTTGGGACTAATTCCCAAACATCATTTGCCTTAAATTGATTTAATTCTTCTTGCATAGCTATAACCCAACTTTCATCTTTTAAAGCCTCATTAATATTCTTAGGTTCTATTGCTGAGAGGAAACAAAAGAAATTATTTTTATCTTGAGCTTGTGACCTAAGGGTTCTTTGGTTAAGATGTCCTATTATATTATCTAGTGGATGTGATCTAGATTCTTTAACATTTACAATTTCGTTATTTCCTAAGTTAATGTCTTCATTATCATTTCCTATGGGTTTTGTTTTACTAACCTCAATAGCTTCTTCTTCAACTAAGTCATCATCTTCTAAAGGTAAAGTTTTAGGAGGTGGTGGTGTTTCATCAAATGTTACATTTAGTGATTCTTCTACTTTCGTGGAGTGTTTGTTAAGTATTATATATGCTTTACTATTTTGTGAGTATCCTAAAAATATTCCTTCATATGATTTTGGATCAAACTTAGTGAGGTAATCCTTAGTGTTTAGAATATAGCATTTACTTCCAAATACCCTAAAGTAGCTTAAGTTTGGTTTTCTACCTCTTAGTAACTCATAAGGAGTTTTTCCTAGAATTCTCCTAATTGATACCCTATTAATAATATATGTTGAAGTATCTACGGCGTGGCACCAAAATTTTTGTGGGATGGATTGTTCATTTAACATTGTTCTACTCATTTCTTGTAGTGACCTATTTTTTCTTTCTACTACGCCATTTGATTGAGGAGTACGAGGAGCGGAGAAATTGTGAGATATTCCATTTAAATCACAATATTTTCCGAATTGTACTTCATTTTCAAATTCCCTACCATGGTCCGTCCTAATGGCTACTATTGTGCATCCTAATTTATTTTGAATCATTTTACTAAATATTTTGAATTTTTCAAAGGCTTGGGTCTTGTCACTTAAAAACCTAGTCCACGTGTATTGTGACTAAGGTATATTTGTTTCCTCCATAGCTCCGCACAGCGTATGGACCAAAAAGATCCATATGTAATAATTCTAGGCACCTAGTAGTGGATACTATATTCTTAGCTTTATGACTAGCATGAACTTGTTTTCCAATTTTACATGCGTCACAAAAATGCTTGTCATATTTTAGATTAGGAAAATTTCTAACTAATTCCTTAGAGGCCAAAGATTGTATTTGTTGCATGTTAGCATGTCCTAATCTCCTATGCCACAATGTGGAGTTTTCATCTAGGGTCGTTAGGCATATTCTATCCTCAGGCTTGTTTCCTAGTTTCATAACATATATGCCTTCTATCCTAATTCCTCTACCTATAATTTTTCCATTCTTAACTATTTCGCTATCCTCTTTGGTAAAAGTGACTCTACATTTATTATCACATATTTGTCCTATACTAAGCAAGTTATATGTTAAATTATCTACATGCTCTACATTTTCAATAGTAAGTGAGTCTTGAGAAATCGTACCTTTGCCAATGATTTTTCCACGTAAGTCACTACCGAAAATAACGTTACCTCCATTATATGCCTTGTATGTAGAGAATAGTGTTGGGTTTTATAATTGAGTTGATAAATACAAAACTAAAAGTGAAGAATGAAGACAATACAAAATACAAGGGACTTGCTTTACAAAGAAGTTATTTCAATATAGTCCTTCGTAGTATTTTGTAACCCTAGTTCTCTATTATATAAAGAGAATACAGGGAATAGGTTTAATTATTCATGTGTGTCACAATGTAAACCTAGAAAGGTGTGTGTGTGTAGAGACGTTTTATGGGAAAACGTCTAGGGTGATTAGTGTTAAGCCTCAACGATCTTAGATCGCTGTTAGAGTGTAACCTTGCTACACTTGATCACGTAGCATTGGGGCTTTGGTGTTTGTTAGAGTAGAGATGATGACGAGAAACCTTGTTTATAATATTGTTCTTATTCCGCTATGTTTTATCTTATGAACATTATTATTCCTAGATTAAGACTTAACAAGTCTTGAGCCAAAACGGTCCTAGAAACTATCTTTATTGTGGCGTTATTAGTTTCTAACATGTGGTATCAGAGCACAGGTTGGCTTGTGATTTAGGGATCTTACAAGGTTTGGTTTGTCGAAGATGGAAGAAAATTAGTAACAGGTTCGTATCTTCAAAACTCACTGCAGAGCAGTTTTCAAACATCGATATCTCCTTCGTTAACCGTTGGATCGGGCTGAAATTTTTAATGGAGGTTCTGAGCATGTCAAGGAAGAGTTCCACCAGAGGGCTCTTCGATCTGAGCTTCCAATAAAATGATAAAAATTCTTGAAAACTGCTGCGCAGAGAGGTATATTGTTTCGAATTTTTAAGGTTTTTTTTTGATGTTCAACGTCCTGAATTCGTGGTTTCTTGTTTATTCATCATGGAAGTTGGGCATATGCTGTTAGTTTTTGATTTTACGCTTAAAAGAGTAGATTTGGAGGTGCATATTATCAGTTTAAGGTTTTTTAAACTTTCAAGATCTGTTCTTTTTATTTAAAGAAACCCTAGGTAGACAGAAACCCTAATCGATGGGAGGTGTTACTAATAGTTGCTGTTTATAGTACGATTGTGTGAATTGAATATTATGTCGCATATTATTTGCAACACCCTCAATTCATGTATGCAGCGGAATTCAAACTGGGTGTTACTCGATGGCACAATAGTCACAATAATAGAAAACGAACTCTAATTGAGTCGTTTTAAAAGATGTATCATTCAAATTATATAAATATCAGAGATTACAAAATGAGGTCCCAGATGGTTCCATGTTTACAAATTACATTAATTAAGTCTTTGAATGATAGTAAAAATTTATAGCCCTCTGGAATATCCGTGCCCTCCGATGCCATCCTTGATCGTCATGAACCTGAAATACATGCTTAAGAGGTCAACACAAAGGTTGAGTGAAATTCGTAGAGTTTAGTTAAATCGTTTGAACACAATATTCGTAGTGTGAGCTATAGACTCACACTCATAGTTGGAAAACAAAATCGTTATTTATTGCACTAAGCTCATGCAACCAAAACATTAACATCGAACCAAAAATTGGCATTATAAAAGCCCTATCAAGGTACTTTTGCCATTATACCGCTAAATCTCAAATATAGTGCATTTGTGTGAACTCGTAGTTGTTCAACACAAATGGGATCCGTCAATCCCAATAGATCTATTCACAATATTCGCGCTCACTATAGGTAGTGACTAATGGTTCATGATATAGGGACTTCGAACATGGCAATCGTTACTTAGTGACAATAAAACATAGTCAGGTAGCATACAGTAGAAAGCATTGTGTTCGAGTAGAAAAATAATAGCATGTATTCCCCCCATGGGTTTGTAAAATAGTTAAACAATAGAAAGTGGGGCTACGAACTCACCTTAAGTTATGTAGTAAGTAGTGAATGTGATGGTCGAATCGCGAAGGTTTCTACGAGCAACCTATAATAGAATGTTGCGACTTAGGATCAGAGTAAAGAATATGAATAAGTGCCTATATATATATTTTGCATCTAGTCCATGATGTGGTATGATGTATATTGTAAGTCTTTGAAAGAAAAGATTCATGAAACATGTATGTTTTATATATCGTTTACTACCGTTCGGGCCGACATAATTCAGAAGTCATGTTAGTAAGTGTTCGAGGAGCCAGGACACTTTAATT
Source organism: Artemisia argyi (assembly GCA_030686995.1). Taxonomy (NCBI): domain Eukaryota; kingdom Viridiplantae; phylum Streptophyta; class Magnoliopsida; order Asterales; family Asteraceae; genus Artemisia; species Artemisia argyi. Next base: position 216,746,594 of record CM060709.1, on the reverse strand, counting down.
CGTAAATCCACAACTTATCTCGACGGCTTACATAATGAACTCCTCACATGAGGCTCCCTACTATTGTAGTAGTTGATAAAATATATAGATATAAGTTTCGATCCGAAAAGTTACATGTCCAATATTTGAATAAACTTAGGAAAGTTTATTCTTACATGAAGATTGTTATTAGGGTAAGTTTCATAAGTCTTGTATGACCATTTTTCTTTGTATTATCTCATGGTTCTTCTAAGTGAAGTAGATCCAAATTGTTTGTTCAAGTTATCGCCAATTCCTTGTTTCATGTTTACGCCTAAGTAAGCTTACATGGTCATTTCGTCATGGCCTTGCCATGACCTTTGGTCCTTGTTCAATGGTCATGAGACTCAACCTTGGCTCTAGCCATGGTTGTGGTCTTGATTATAGGTCATAAGACCTCTTGTTCCTTTTAAAACATAACCAATATATAGTGACTTATATATATATGTAAATAGCTGTTAAGAAACTGAGAAATATCTCATTCGTTATTGATTTTTTGGAGACGTGCCCTTGAGTTTTTGAAGAAAACGTGATTCCGGACAACTTTCGTGGTTTAACTTTTTCATGAAACGGACCAGAAAGGCCTCATTTTTCGTGTTTTAGGTTCTGTCACAGAAACTATTTTGGCAGTTTAGCCGCAAAGTTTTGGTAACTTCAAATCGTCATAACTTTTGACTCGTATACTCGTTTTAGGTGGTTCAAATTGCTATGGTTTCCTTGTTAGGTCCTCTACTATAATATGTAATGATCCAATATCATAATTTTACCATTTTGATCTGGTTATACCAAGAAAGTCACTAGTTTACTTGTTTTAATAACTTGTCTTAACAATCATATACAATAACTTGTTTTACTCACTTTTATACATCATGGACATGAATACAAGACATAATATAGCATGAGTAATATGTAAATAACATGAACATGATATTTAACAAGAAGCATGTTAGGGTTTGACTTACAACTTTTGGCTTTCAAATAAAGAAAGGAAGTTAACATGTAAGGATAGGACTTTGATAGACTTTAGCTTCAACCCACTTCACTTCATGCAATCTTTCTACTTTTGTAATCTTGAAAGATAGATGATGAAAGTTTAGGTGACTTGAGTGGATTCAAACTCAAGAGAAATAACCAAAGTATATGAGGTTTGGAAGTGTTTTGATAACCTAAAAATCAAACTAGGGTTTCTATCTTGAACTTGCTCTTGAATCTTGCATAAAATTGGAAGATAATTAGCTAAGTGTGAGGTGATGGGGGTTGTGATATGGGACGGCAAAGGAAGGGGAGGGGGGTATTTATATGGGCTTGAGGAGGTTAGTTTACATGACTAGTCAAAGCTTACAAAGGAAGCTTGAACACATGTATGCAATCTAAGGCCTTAAGCATGAGATCAAGAAACCTAAAGGGTGACTCCCCCCCCCCCCTTAGTCGGTTTGGAATGGATAAGGGGGGTGAGGTGTGCCTTGCTTGACATTATCCAAGATATTGGATGAGTTTTGCCTCCGGGAAATGGCAACCGTAAATGATTAAGCCTCAAAATGTAAAACCGTGTGTCGTAAAAATGTGGAACTTGAAAGTATGGTTAAACATGTCAATATGTTCCATAATAAAATATAAAATGAGTGGTAGGTTCCATTGGGGTGGTAAAGCCCTGCTAAAACTGGAAACACGGGTCTAAAACGCGTAATACGTAAAACGTACGAATATTGCGTAAAATTGAGAAAAGTAAAAGGTTACTTTTCTAATAGGATAAAAATGATTTAAAATGACTTATAATGTCTAGACTGGGCTCAGTCTAGTGTCGGTTGGTATTAAATGTCTTTTAGACATCAAACCGTAAACCTAAAAATCAAGGAATGACTTATAAAATCAAGGAATGATTTTTGGTCAAAGGAGGAGGGAAAAATATGTTGACTTTTTCTAATAAGTTGAAAACTCAAATCGTCTTAGAAACGCGGTGTAGGTATAGGCTAAAGTTATGGCTGAGTAAAAACGCTTAAAACTGAAAATTCCAGTTTTTCACGGCCGATGCTTATTTTGGTCAGGTTTTTCTCGGTCATGATTAATTCTCAAATAAATCATGAGTGTGTCAAACATCTTTCTGATGCGGGGTCACTTAACGCGGTCGAGTTTCGTTGTGCGTAGAATTTTTGAATAACGTTTTACCCTAAAATGTGTAATTCCTTATTAACTTTCGTGAAAATGAGCTTATGAATGTCAAACTTTTAATTTGTCATGGAAATGATTTATCACTCGAGGCCAAGAAACAAAAATAAAATTTCAGGAAAAATTTCGGGAAAAATGAATAGTGAATTTTTTTGAGAATAGTAATTATCCTGAAAATGCGAATTGTTACAATCGCTACCCCTTACGGGGAACTTCGTCCCGAAGTTCTATGTGTGTTATACGTTGGAGTGGTGTCGATGAAGAGGTGTGGTTACTTATGAGGATTAAAGTGTTGTAGTTTGATTTGTCGTTTCAATGTATGGCGTAGGATGAGGTTACTTATGAGAAGTTTGTTTCTAAGAAAACATACGGGTGACTGCTCCCAGCATAACATGATCCCTCCTGAATTAGACATAGGTGATCAGGCTATGTATAATTTAGGACCGATAATGTGATGTTCGGTTTAGTCAAGTAGTATTGTGTTTCTTAAAAGTTTTAGATGGTATTCAATCTTGTAAAGCTAATGAGGTTGCTTGTGGTGTAACTAAGGATGATTTGAGCTTTAAAAGTGCATCAAGATTGGATAATGAGCTTGTGGTTGCAACGGTTGTGAAGATAATGATGGTGAAACAATAAAGTGGTAACAAAATAGCTTGAAGTAAAATTTGTGGAATGGTTTATAGGACAACTTGGTAAATCTTATAGGATGGTAATAGTCTATTAATTAGTCAAATTGGTTTGGAGATAGAAAGTACAATTGATGAGAATTATCACAAAGAGTTGTTTATTGAACAGTAAATATTCTTAAGTCATAAAACTCCCATTACTAGGGATGACATACACGTAGTACAACATAGTGCATAAATAAATATGACTGCTAAGTTCTAAACTTCATTGTTCTGCAGTGTTGTTAAGATTCTGATAAGCTCCTTCTCCTCTTATCATATATGCTCACCCTTGGTTGACTTCAACTTGTTGACCTTGGTTTTGGGGACATCGGTTCTTGTAATGTCCACTTTCTCCACACCCGAAGCATATAACTATCGGTTGTGTGTTGCTACCGGTAGCTACAGCCTTGACTCTACAATCTCTGGCAAGGTGTCCAGTGTTTTGACAGTTGCGACACTTAGCTGGGAAGGACCAGAGTGATGGAAGTTACACTTATTGCATAGTGGAGCATTCCCGGTATACCCTGCGCCTTTAGTTGGTGCAGCCACATAAGCCTTTACAGCCTCTTGTCTTTTGTTTTGCTGGTTATGATGGTTGTTGTTTTGAGTTTGGTTGTTGTTGTTGTTACTTCCATGGTTACCATCCCATGGTCGCTTGTTGTTGTTGTTCCTATTGTTATTGTTGTTATTGTAGTTGGAGTTGTTGGTGTTGTTTTGTCTTCGGGTTTCTGCCGTACGCACCGCTTGATCCATGAGGCTGCGAGACATCCGCATAGCTTCATCAAGTTCCTTGGGATTTGTTGAGGTTACATTCCCTTGTATACTTGGTGGAAGTCCCCAGATATACAGTTCCAACAATTTTTCTTTTGTTGAAACCATTGTTGGACACAGTATCCTCAATTCTTGGAATCGACGGTTGTAAGTTATGATGTCATTTCCCTTAACAGCATGATCCCAGAATTCTACCTCTAACTTCTGTATTTCACTGCGGGGGCAGTACTCTTTGATCATCATCTTCTTCAAGTTATCCCAAGATATCTTATAAGCATTTTCAATGCCTATTGGTTGAGATATTGAATTCCACCATGATAATGCTTCATCTAGCAGTGTACTAGTGGCATATTGAACTTTATCGCTCTCGATACATTTGTTGACAAAAAATACCGACTCCGCTTTCTCAAACCAACGGGTCAAACCTACGGCTCCTTCAGTACCTTTAAACTTTATGGGTTCGCATTTCAAATAGGAAATGAATGAGCAACCCTTAGGTACTGAAGCAACATTTGTCACTGGAGGGATAGTTGGGATTGGTCCTCCAATGTTAAGGCTGGCAATTCGGGTAGCTTCTGTAGCTATAGTAACTTCCGCAGCAGTGGCGGCTTCAGCGGCTGCTGCAGCATCAGCAGCTGTAGCATCTTCAACGACTGCTGCAGCACCAGCAGCTGTGGCGGCTTCGGCAGCTACGGCTGCTCGTTCCGTTGTGAGTGCTGCGTTGATACTGTCTTTAACTAGTTTGCGAATAGCAGCTTGAGTCATTGCTGGTGGTGTCTTCTTCTTTGGCGCCATGATTCTATTATATAAAAGGTATGTCATGAGTAGAGAGTTGTGAAATAAGCATGATTTTTGATGGGAAATGATAGAATAATTACGTTGAAGATTTAAAGGCATAACACATGATAGTATAAAACAAGAGTTTTATTCGTACAACGTTGGTTGATTTACAAAATTGAAACCTATTACAAGCTTCTTCAAAATTTACTAACTGATACTTTCAGTTTAGTAATTACAACGTTTTTACTATCGCTAGTTATTACATAGATTTCGTAACATTTACTAACTGAGTCTAATCAGTTTAGTAGTACAAAAGTTAACTAGTATCATCACACTAGTCTATTGTGGGTTAGAAGGTCCGAGCAGCTCTGATTGATCGGCAACTTCTTGGTTTAGTGTGTCATAGAGGTACGAGTCGATGAAGTTTGAGAAGCTGTAGTTTTCATGTTGACTTTCTTGTTGGATCAATGGTGGTCGAGGTACGATCCATAATGAGTGATCCAAATCATCACATGTAGGGATATCAAAGGGAAGTGATAGTGATGGTGGTAATGGCTCTAGTACATATTCATACTCATTATCCTCCTCGGAGTCTGCCTCAACCCAATTTTGTTCAAAATAATTAGAAATATTCAACCCAAAATTAGTTGGCATTGGTTCATCCTCTTCTTCGTCGGTTGAATCTTTGAAAGGTTCTTCTTCGTCATCAGAAGCGAAGGCATTTACGAAGTCAAATCCGAACTCGGGTGAGGGTGGTAAGACTTGGAAGTTATTAGGTAGAGTGGGCACATAATCGGAAGAAGTGGGTACGCACATGATTTCTATGAGAAGAATTACAATGTTAAAACAATTCAATGTTTATGGGAAGTGCTCAAAATATGGCAAGCATATATATAGCAATACACTAATATGTTTATGTAGCATAACATGCATAATAAGTCCATAATCGTCTGGAGGATGGAAGGCACGAAGAGCGGAAGGCTATAAAATGTTTTTGCTTGTAATCGTAGTTATAGTTTAGGTCTCAATTAGACCCGTTTCTCTATAACCATGGCTCTGGTACCAATCTGTAACACCCCCAATTCATGTATGCAGCGGAATTCAAACTGGGTGTTACTCGATGGCACAATAGTCACAATAATAGAAAACGAACTCTAATTGAGTCATTTTAAAAGATGTATCATTCAAATTATATAAATATCAGAGATTACAAAATGAGGTCCCAGATGGTTCCATGTTTACAAATTACATTAATTAAGTCTTTGAATGATAGTAAAAATTTATAGCCCTCTTGAATATTCGTGCCCTCCCATGCCATCCTTGATCGTCATGAACCTGAAATACATGCTTAAGAGGTCAACACAAAGGTTGAGTAAAATTCGTAGAGTTTAGTTAAATCGTTTGAACACAATATTCGTAGTGTGAGCTATAGACTCACACTCATAGTTGGAAAACAAAATCGTTATTTATTGCACTAAGCTCATGCAACCACAACATTAACATCGAACCAAAAATTGGCATTATAGAAGCCCTATCAAGGTACTTTTGCCATTATACCACTACATCTCAAATATAGTGCATTTGTGTGAACTCGTAGTTGTTCAACACAAATGGGATCCGTCAATCCCAATAGATCTATTCACAATATTCGCGCTCACTATAGGTATTGACTAATGGTTCATGATATAGGGACTTCGAACATGGCAATCGTTACTTAGTGACAATAAAACATAGTCGGGTAGCATACAGTAGAAAGCATTGTGTTCGAGTAGAAAAATAATAGCATGTATTCCCCCCATGGGTTTGTAAAATAGTTAAACAATAGAAAGTGGGCTACGAACTCACCTTAAGTTATGTAGTAAGTAGTGAATGTGATGGTCGAATCGCGAAGGTTTCTACGAGCAACCTATAATAGAATGTTGCGACTTAGGATCGGAGTAAAGAATATGAATAAGTGCCTATATATATATTTTGCATCTAGTCCATGATGTGGTATGATGTATATTGTAAGTCTTTGAAAGAAAAGATTCATGAAACATGTATGTTTTATATATCGTTTACTACCGTTCGGGCCGACATAATTCATAAGTCATGTTAGTAAGCGTTCGAGGAGCCAGGACACTTTATTTCATAAATCCACAACTTATCTCGACGGCTTACATAATGAACTCCTCACATGAGGCTCCCTACTATTGTAGTAGTTGATAAAATATATAGATATAAGTTTCGATCCGAAAAGTTACATGTCCAATATTTGAATAAACTTAGGAAAGTTTATTCTTACATGAAGATTGTTATTAGGGTAAGTTTCATAAGTCTTGTATGACCATTTTTCTTTGTATTATCTCATGGTTCTTCTAAGTGAAGTAGATCCAAATTGTTTGTTCAAGTTATCGCCAATTCCTTGTTTCATGTTTACGCCTAAGTAAGCTTACATGGTCATTTCGTCATGGCCTTGCCATGACCTTTGGTCCTTGTTCAATGGTCATGAGACTCAACCTTGGCTCTAGCCATGGTTGTGGTCTTGATTATAGGTCATAAGACCTCTTGTTCCTTTTAAAACATAACCAATATATATTGACTTATATATATGTAAATAGCTGTTAAGAAACTGAGAAATATCTCATTCGTTATTGATTTTCTGGAGACGTGCTCCTGAGTTTTTGAAGAAAACGTGATTCCGGACAACTTTCGTGGATTAACTTTTTCATGAAACGGATCAGAAAGGCCTCATTTTGCGTGTTTTAGGTTCTGTCACAGAAACTATTTTGGCAGTTTTGCCGCAAAGTTTTGGTAACTTCAAATCGTCATAACTTTTGACTCGTATACTCGTTTTAGGTGGTTCAAATTGCTATGGTTTCCTTGTTAGGTCCTCTACTGTAATATGTAATGATCCAATATCATAATTTTACCATTTTGATCAGGTTATACAAAGAAAGTCACTAGTTTACTTGTTTTAATAACTTGTCTTAACAATCATATACAATAACTTGTTTTACTCACTTTTATACATCATGGACATGAATACAAGACATAATATAGCATGAGTAACATGTAAATAACATGAACATGATATTTAACAAGAAGCATGTTAGGGTTTGACTTACAACTTTTGGCTTTCAAATAAAGAAAGGAAGTGAACATGTAAGGATATGACTTTGATAGACTTTAGCTTCAACCCACTTCACTTCATGCAATCTTTCTACTCTTGTAATCTTGAAAGATAGATGATGAAAGTTGAGGTGACTTGAGTGGATTCAAACTCAAGAAAAATCACCAAAGTATATGAGGTTTGGAAGTGTTTTGATAACCTAAAAACCAAACTAGGGTTTCTATCTTGAACTTGCTCTTGAATCTTGCATAAAATTGGAAGAGAATTAGCTAAGTGTGAGGTGATGGGGGTTGTGATATGGGACGGCAAAGGAAGGGGAGGGGGGTATTTATATGGGCTTGAGGATGTTAGTTTACATGACTAGTCAAAGCTTACAAAGGAAGCTTGAACACATGTATGCAATCTAAGGCCTTAAGCATGAGATCAAGACACCTAAAGGGTGACTCCTCCCCCCCTTAGGTGGTTTGGAATGGATAAGGGGGGTGAGGTGTGCCTTGATTGATATTATCCAAGATATTGGATGAGTTTTGACTCCTGGAAATGCCAACCGTAAATGATTAAGCCTCAAAACGTAAAACCGGGTGTCGTAAAAATGTGGAACTTGAAAGTATGGTTAAACAAGTCAATATGTTCCATAATAAAATATAAAATGAGTGGTAGGTTCCATTGGGGTGGTAAAGCCCTGCTAAAACTGGAAACACGGGTCTAAAACGCGTAATACGTAAAACGTACGAATATTGCGTAAAATTGAGAAAAGTAAAATGTTACTTTTCTAATAGAATAAAAATAATTTAAAATGACTTATAATGTCTAGACTGGGCTCAGTCTAGTGTCGGTTGGTATTAAATGTCTTTTAGACATCAAACCGTAAGCCTAAAAATCAAGGAATGACTTATAATATCAAGGAATGATTTTTGGTCAAAGGAGGAGGGAAAAATATGTTGACTTTTTCTAATAAGTTGAAAACTCAAATCGTCTTAGAAACGCGGTGTAGTTATAGGCTAAGGTTACGGCTGAGTAAAAACGCTTAAAACTGAAAATTCCAGTTTTTCACGGCCGAGGCTTATTTTGGTCATGTTTTTCTCAGTCATGATTAATTCTCAAATAAATCATGAGTGTGTCAAACATCTTTCTGATGCGGGGTCACTTAACGCGGTCGAGTTTCGTTGCGCGTAGAATTTTTGAATGACGTTTTACCCTAAAATGTGTAATTCCTTATTAACTTTCGCGAAAATGAGCTTATGAATGTCAAACTTTTAATTTGTCATGGAAATGATTTATCACTCGAAGCCAAGAAACAAAAATCAAATTTCGGGAAAAATGAATAGTAAAAATGAATAGTGAAATTTTTCGGGAATAGTAATTATCCTGAAAATGCGAATTGTTACAGTCTCTACCCCTTACGGGGAACTTCGTCCCGAAGTTCTATGTGTGTTATACGTTGGAGTGGTGTCGATGAAGATGTGTGGTTACTTATGAGGATTAAAGTGTTGTAGTTTGATTTGTCATTTCAATGTATGGCGTAGGATGAGGTTGCTTATGAGAAGTTTGTTTCTAAGAAAACATACGGGTGACTGCTCCCAGCATAACATGATCCCTCCTGAATTAGACATAGGTGATCAGGCTATGTATAATTTAGGACCGATAATGTGATGTTCGGTTTAGTCACGTAGTATTGTGTTTCTTAAAAGTTTTAGATGGTATTCAATCTTGTAAAGCTAATGAGGTTGCTTGTGGTGTAACTAAGGATGATTTGAGCTTTAAAAGTGCATCAAGATCGGATAATGAGCTTGTGGTTGCAACGGTTGTGAAGATAATGATGGTGAAACAATAAAGTGGTAACAAAATAGCTTGAAGTAAAATTTGTGGAATGGTTTATAGGACAACTGGGTAAATCTTATAGGATGGTAATAGTCTACTAATTAGTCAAATTGGTTTAGAGATAGAAAGTACAATAGATGAGAATTATCACAAAGAGTTGTTTATTGAACAGTAAATATTCTTAAGTCATAAAACTCCCATTACTAGGGATGACATACACGTAGTACAACATAGTGCATAAATAAATATGACTGCTAAGTTCTAAACTTCATTGTTCTGCAGTGTTGTTGAGATTCTAATAAGCTCCTTCTCCTCTTATCATATATGCTCACCCTTGGTTGTCTTCAACTTGTTGACCTTGGTTTTGGGGACATCAGTTCTTGTAATGTCCACTTTCTCCACACCCGAAGCATATAACTATCGGTTGTGTGTTGCTACCGGTAGCTACAGCCTTGACTCTACAATCTCTGGCAAGGTGTCCAGTGTTTTGACAGTTGCGACACTTAGCTGGGCAAGGACCAGAGTGATGGAAGTTACACTTATTGCATAGTGGAGCATTCCCGGTATACCCTGCGCCTCTAGTTGGTGCAGCCACATAAGCCTTTACAGCCTCTTGTGTTTTGTTTTGCTTGTTATGATGGTTGTTGTTTTGAGTTTGGTTGTTGTTGTTTTTGTTGTTGTTGTTGTTACTTCCATGGTTACCATCCCATGGTCGCTTGTTGTTGTTGTTGTTCCTATTGTTATTGTTGTTACTGTAGTTGGAGTTGTTGGTGTTGTTGGTGTTGTTTTGTCTTCGGGTTTCTGCTGTACGCACCACTTGATCCATGAGGCTGCGAGACATCCGCATAGCTTCATCAAGTTCCTTGGGATTTGTTGAGGTTACATTCCCTTGTATACTTGGTGGAAGTCCCCAGATATACCGTTCCAACAATTTTTCTTTTGTTGAAACCATTGTTGGACACAGTATCCTCAATTCTTGGAAGCGACGGTTGTAAGTTATGATGTCATTTCCCTTAACAGCATGATCCCAGAATTCTACCTCTAACTTCTGTATTTCACTGCGGGGGCAGTACTCTTTGATCATCATCTTCTTCAAGTTATCCCAAGATATCTTATAAGCATTTTCAATGCCTATTGGTTGAGATATTGAATTCCACCATGATAATGCTTCATCTAGCAGTGTACTAGTGGCATATTGAACTTTATCGCTCTCGATACATTTGCTGACCAAAAATACCGACTCCGCTTTCTTAAACCAGCGGGTCAAACCTATGGCTCCTTCAGTACCTTTAAACTTTATGGGTTCGCATTTCAAATAGGAAATGAATGAGCAACCCTTAGGTACTGAAGCAACATTTGTCACTGGAGGGATAGTTGGGCATGGTCCTCAAATGTTAAGGCTGGCAATTCGGGCAGCTTCTGCAGCTATAGTAACTTCCGCAGCAGTGGCGGCTTCAGCGGCTGCTACAGCATCAGCAGCTGCTGTAGCATCAGCAGCTGTAGCATCTTCAACGGCTGCTGCAGCACCAGCAGCTGTGGCGGCTTTGGCAGCTGCTGCAGCTACGGCTGCTCGTTCCATTGTGAGTGCTGCGTTGACACTGTCTTTAACTAGTTTGTGAATAGCAGCTTGAGTCATTGCTGGTGGTGTCTTCTTCTTTGGCGCCATGATTCTATTATATAAAAGGTATGTCATGAGTAGAGGGTTGTGAAATAAGCATGATTTTTTATGGGAAATGATAGAATAATTACGTTGAAGATTTAAAGGCATAACACATGATAGTATAAAACAAGAGTTTTATTCGTACAACGTTGGTTGATTTACAAAATCGAAACCTATTACAAGCTTCTTCAAAATTTACTAACTGATACTTTCAGTTTAATAATTACAACGTTTTTACTATCGCTAGTTATTACATAGATTTCGTAACATTTACTAACTGAGTCTAATCGGTTTAGTAGTACAAAAGTTAACTAGTATCATCACACTAGTCTATTGTGGGTTAGAAGGTCCGAGCAGCTCTGATTGATCGGCAACTTCTTGGTTTAGTGTGTCATAGAGGTACGAGTCGATGAAGTTTGAGAAGATGTAGTTTTCATGTTGACTTTCTTGTTGGATCAATGGTGGTCGAGGTACGATCCATAATGAGTGATCCAAATCATCACATGTAGGGATGTCAAAGGGAAGCGATAGTGGTGGTGGTAATGGCTCTAGTACATATTCATACTCATTATCCTCCTCGGAGTCTGCCTCAACCCAATTTTGTTCAAAATAATTAGAAATATTCAACCCAAAATTAGTTGGCATTGGTTCATCCTCTTCTTCGTCGGTTGAATCTTCGAAAGGTTCTTCTTCGTCATCAGAAGCGAAGGCATTTACGAAGTCAAATCCGAACTCGGGTGAGGGTGGTAAGACTTGGAAGTTATTAGGTAGAGTGGGCACATAATCGGAAGAAGTGGGTACATAATCGGAAGAAGTGGGTACGCACATGATTTCTATGAGAAGAATTACAATGTTAAAACAATTCAATGTTTATGGGAAGTGCTCAAAATATGGCAAGCATATATATAGCAATATACTAATATGTTTATGTAGCATAACATGCATAATAAGTCCATAATCGTCTGGAGGATGGAAGGCACGAAGAGCGGAAGGCTATAAAATGTTTTTGCTTGTAATCGTGGTTAAAGTTTAGTTCTCAATTAGACCCGTTTCTCTATAACCATGGCTCTGGTACCAATCTGTAACACCCCCCATTCATGTATGCAGCGGAATTCAAACTGGGTGTTACTCGATGGCATAATAGTCACAATAATAGAAAATGAACTCTAATTGAGTCGTTTTAAAAGATGTATCATTCAAATTATATAAATATCAGAGACTACAAAATGAGGTCCCAGATGGTTCCATGTTTACAAATTACATTAATTAAGTCTTTGAATGATAGTAAAAATTTATAGCCCTCTTGAATATTCGTGCCCTACCATGCCATCCTTGATCGTCATGAACCTGAAATACATGCTTAAGAGGTCAACACAAAGGTTGAGTGAAATTCGTAGAGTTTAGTTAAATCGTTTGAACACAATATTCGTAGTGTGAGCTATAGACTCACACTCATAGTTGGAAAACAAAATTGTTATTTATTGCACTAAGCTCATGCAACCAAAACATTAACATCGAACCAAAAATTGGCATTATAGAAGCCCTATCAAGGTACTTTTGCCATTATACCGCTAAATCTCAAATATAATGCATTTGTGTGAACTCGTAGTTGTTCAACACAAATGGGATCCGTCAATCCCAATAGATCTATTCACAATATTCGCGCTCACTATAGGTAGTGACTAATGGTTCATGATATAGGGACTTCGAACATGGCAATCGTTACTTAGTGACAATAAAACATAGTCGGGTAGCATACAGTAGAAAGCATTGTGTTCGAGTAGAAAAATAATAGCATGTATTCCCCCCATGGGTTTGTAAAATAGTTAAACAATAGAAAGTGGGCTACGAACTCACCTTAAGTTATGTAGTAAGTAGTGAATGTGATGGTCGAATCGCGAAGGTTTCTACGAGCAACCTATAATAGAATGTTGCGATTTAGGATCGGAGTAAAGAATATGAATAAGTGCCTATATATATATTTTGCATCTAGTCCATGATGTGGTATGATGTATATTGTAAGTCTTTGAAAGAAAAGATTCATGAAACATGTATGTTTTATATATCGTTTACTACCGTTCGGGCCGACATAATTCAGAAGTCATGTTAGTAAGCGTTCGAGGAGCCAGGACACTTTAATTCGTAAATCCACAACTTATCTCGACGGCGTACATAATGAACTCCTCACATGAGGCTCCCTACTATTGTAGTAGTTGATAAAATATATAGATATAAGTTTCGATCCGAAAAGTTACATGTCCAATATTTGAATAAACTTAGGAAAGTTTATTCTTACATGAAGATTGTTATTAGGGTAAGTTTCATAAGTCTTGTATGACCATTTTTCTTTGTATTATCTCATGGTTCTTCTAAGTGAAGTAGATCCAAATTGTTTGTTCAAGTTATCGCCAATTCCTTGTTTCATGTTTACGCCTAAGTAAGCTTACATGGTCATTTCGTCATGGCCTTGCCATGACCTTTGGTCCTTGTTCAATGGTCATGAGACTCAACCTTGGTTCTAGCCATGGTTGTGGTCTTGATTATAGGTCATAAGACCTCTTGTTCCTTTTAAAACATAACCAATATATAGTGACTTATATATATGTAAATAGTTGTTAAGAAACTGAGAAATATCTTATTCGTTATTGATTTTCTGGAGACGTGCTCCTGAGTTTTTGAAGAAAACGTGATTCCGGACAACTTTCGTGCTTTAACTTTTTCATGAAACGGACCAGAAAGGCCTCTTTTTGCGTGTTTTAGGTTCTGTCACAGAAACTATTTTGGCAGTTTTGCCGCAAAGTTTTGGTAACTTCAAATCGTCATAACTTTTGACTCGTATACTCGTTTTAGGTGGTTCAAATTGCTATGGTTTCCTTGTTAGGTCCTCTACTGTAATATGTAATGATCCAATATCATAATTTTACCATTTTGATCAGGTTATACCAAGAAAGTCACTAGTTTACTTGTTTTAATAACTTGTCTTAACAATCATATACAATAACTTGTTTTACTCACTTTTATACATCATGGACATGAATACAAGACATAATATAGCATGAGTAATATGTAAATAACATGAACATGATATTTAACAAGAAGCATGTTAGGGTTTGGCTTACAACTTTTGGCTTTCAAATAAAGAAAGGAAGTTAACATGTAAGGATATGACTTTGATAGACTTTAGCTTCAACCCGCTTCACTTCATGCAATCTTTCTACTCTTGTAATCTTGAAAGATAGATGATGAAAGTTGAGGTGACTTGAGTGGATTCAAACTCAAGAGAAATCACCAAAGTATATGAGGTTTGGAAGTGTTTTGATAACCTAAAAACCAAACTAGGGTTTCTATCTTGAACTTGCTCTTGAATCTTGCATAAAATTGGAAGAGAATTAGCTAAGTGTGAGGTGATGGGAGTTGTGATATGGGACGGCAAAGGAAGGGGAGGGGGTATTTATATGGGCTTGAGGAGGTTAGTTTACATGACTAGTCAAAGCTTACAAAGGAAGCTTGAACACATGTATGCAATCTAAGGCCTTAAGCATGAGATCAAGACACCTAAAGGGTGACTCCCCCCCTTAGGCGGTTTGGAATGGATAAGGGGGGGGGGGGGGTGAGGTGTGCCTTGCTTGATATTATCCAAGATATTGGATGAGTTTTGACTCCGGGAAATGCCAACCGTAAATGATTAAGCCTCGAAACGTAAAACCGGGTGTCGTAAAAATGTGGAACTTGAAAGTATGGTAAACATGTCAATATGTTCCATAATAAAATATAAAATGAGTGGTAGGTTCCATTGGGGTGGTAAAACCCTGCTAAAACTGGAAACACGGGTCTAAAACGCGTAATACGTAAAACGTACGAATATTACGTAAAATTGAGAAAAGTAAAATGTTACTTTTCTAATAGGATAAAAATGATTTAAAATGACTTATAATGTCTAGACTGGGCTCAGTCTAGTGTCAGTTGGTATTAAATGTCTTTTAGACATCAAACCGTAAGCCTAAAAATCAAGGAATGACTTATAAAATCAAGGAATGATTTTTGGTCAAAGGAGGAGGGAAAAATATGTTGACTTTTTCTAATAAGTTGAAAACTCAAATCGTCTTAGAAACGCGGTGTAGGTATAGGCTAAGGATACGGCTGAGTAAAAACGCTTAAAACTGAAAATTCCAGTTTTTCACGGCCGAGGCTTATTTTGGTCATGTTTTTCTCAGTCACGATTAATTCTAAAATAAATCATGAGTGTGTCAAACATTTTTCTGATGCGGGGTCACTTAACGCGGTCGAGTTTCGTTGTGCGTAGAATTTTTGAATGACGTTTTACCCTAAAACGTGTAATTCCTTATTAACTTTCGCGAAAATGAGCTTATGAATGTCAAACTTTTAATTTGTCATGTAAATGATTTATCACTCGAGGCCAAGAAACAAAAATCAAATTTCGGGATAAATGAATAGTAAAAGTGAATAGTGAAATTTTCCGGGAATAGTAATTATCCTGAAAATGCGAATTGTTACATTATTGGTTGAAGTTTGATTATTACGGTGGGTCGATGGCTATTTTATCAAGGATCATGGTTGGATGTCATCTTTTGCAAGGGATTGTGAAGGTAACCTCGTATTTATTGTTAGTCATATATTGGTTATTAAATTCCTATCATGGGACGGTGGTTAAATTGAAGTATAATCATGGGTCGGTGAGTATATGTTTTAATTCTTGTTCGCTTGTGTACATGATGTTGGGGTAAGAATTGTTTATTCATTCAACGTCTTTGCATGATAACCAACTTAATAATCAGCAGACGTATCACCTTTTGCTGTGATAAAACGAAAACCCTAAGTAATTATCTATTGGTGAAACAAACTCAGACCTGTAATAAGTTTGGTGCTAATACGCTTAAAGGGGTCTGATGGATATGCATATATTTGATATTCGTTGCTGTTAAAGTTGATGTTACGTATTGATGGAAGCTGTTTGTTTACAACTGTTGAAGACATGAGAATGAACGTGGGGTTTGCAGGTGATGTTTAAGGTTACTGGTCCTATAGATTACCACTGCTCATTAATGGTTTCCACTGGTAGTTCAAAATTTACCACTACTACGCTTCCCGTTACCACTGCAAGTTGTTCGTTCCCACTGCTAGTACAAAGATAAATATAGAAAATATTTGGTGTATGTTAGAGTAGAGATGATGACGAGAAACCTTGTTAATAATAACAATTATGTTTTGATTATTCCGCTGCTTATTGTTATTGTTATTATTATCTCCTACACAGCCTAGATCAGTTTATAACAAATAGCTTGCGGTTCCCCATCATGTGCCTCGAACATCCGCTATCCTTGATCCACTCGTCAGGCTCTAAGTCAATTCCCAAACATATTTCGTCGGTTCCTTTTTCCATAAAACACTTTTCATCTCTTGACTTTTCTACTTCTTCTTTGTCACTATCACTCCATGTTCCACTAACAAATGCGCCTTGATTTTCATAACCCGGTGGCTTTAGACATTTGCCAATGAGATGATTTGGACTTCCACGTCTAAAGCACTTTCTTTTCCCGTAGTTGTTGCTTCTATTTCTTTGGAACGGTTTTCTTTCGTCTCGTGATGATCTAGTGAATTTTCCTCGTCTCTTGAAGAATTTTTTGAATTCTCTTACGGCCATTGCATATTCTTCGTCTTCACTTTCGTCACTTGAATCATCATTATCACTAGGTTCCTTTTTGGCTTTTAGAGTAATGGATTTGGTTTGTTCTTTCTTGACTTTGACCGTTTCTGAATCTCTTCTTATAATTTCTTCATGGACCTTCAAGTTGCCAATGAGTTCATCTAGTGATAACGTCATCAAGTTCTTTGATTCTTCAATTGCCGTGACCTTTGCTCGCCATTTCGGATGCAATGCCCTAAGAAATTTCCTAACACAATTTTTACTAGAAAATGTCTCATCAAGTGCTTTTAAACTTGTGATAATAGTGTTAAATTTTGCAAAAGCATTATCAATTGATTCCTCTTCCAGAATCGTAAATTGTTCATATTGTTGTACAAGAAGATCTATTTTATTATCTTTAACTTGACTATTACCTTGGTGAGTAATTAGTAAAGAATCCCAAATTTCTTTTGCGGTTTTACACATAAAAATTCTTTCATATTCTTTGCGTGGTAACGCATTATAAATGACCATTTTAGCCTCATTATTTTTTGCTAGTTTCTTTTTCAAATCATCATTTTGTTTTTCAAAAGATACAATTTCATCCATTTTAGTTTCAACATCATATTGAATAGGGGGAAAATCACCAAAGGTAATAATATGCCAAAGATCAAGATCTTTTGATTTCACATAAGTTTCGAATCTATTTTTCCAATATAAAAATCCATCACTTTCAAATAGTGGTGGTCTTTGCATAGATTGCCCTTCTAAATATTTTAAAGATTCCATAGATCGTTACAAGTTTTAAATACAATATATTTTAAAAAATCTTGCTAAACCTGGCTCTGATACCAATTGTGGAAAACTAGAAGGGGGTTGAATAGTTTTACGTCTTTTTAATTTGTTATAAAAGATTGTTTGAAAGTTTTCTTTGTTTTCAAATATATAGATTCGATGCTATATGAAATCAAGTCATGCACAATATGAACAACACTAAATATGTACTATAAAGCAATAATAATGTAAGTAAAGAAATAGATGAGAGTTGGAAAGATCGAACCGCGAGACAAGAGATTTATAGTGGTTCGGCTACAAGGTCACCTTCCTTGCCCTATTCCACTCCCCGAGCACCTAACTCGAGATTTTTCTTCACTATGTCAACAAGCTCCTTTACGGCGGAGAAAACCTTACACACCAATTTACACACCACAACTACGTCACAACTTATTCACACCTTCTACACACCTATTCACAACTTAATCACACCACTTCTTCACACCTATCTCCTAAACACCAATCTTCTTCACAACTATCTTCTACACACTAATCTTCTTCACAACTATCTTCTACACACCAATCTTCTTCCTAACTATCTTTTACACACCAATCTTCTTCCTAACTTTTCTTCTTCACAACTAACTACTAACCTATCACACTATATATATATATATATATATATATATATATATATATATATATATATATATATATATATATATATATATGTATATATATATAGCTAAACTATCTTCTAACAAATATTCACAACTATTCACACAATGAGATGTATATGATGATGATGCTCTAACAACTTAGATGTGGAGATCACAACAAGTTGTAATACTTCTTGTCTTGAGGGATAGAAGTATTCTTCTCTTGCACTTGATGGGATGATCTTTGGATCACTTTGAAACAAAGATTTAAGAATGTATGATCAAAGGATTTAGAGATGGGAAATGGAGATCTAGAACAGAAAGTTTAGGAGTGCAAAAGGTGAGAAAAATTACAGATTTGAAGTGGTATTTATAGGCAACAAATTCTGACAGAGGAGCGTGGCCGGTCCTCTTAAATCAAGGCCGGCCCCCTTAAAATTAAGGGGACCGCCCTTTGTAATTAAGCGGGCCACCCAGTTGTAACGGCCAGAAATTTTGTTTTCTAGTGGGGAAAGTTTATTTGGTGAAAAACTAACTAATTTTGGTTAAAAATTTGAATTCATATATTTAGTATGAATAAAACATTTTTCTTTATTACCAAAAATGTTTTTCAAAAATATATAATATGTTTATATAATTAAATAAACTTTGTAATACTTAATTAAATTTTCCTTTGATCATAAATTGCACTAAACACTTTGTTTATTCATACCTTAAGTGATTTGGATGTAAAGAGAAAATGTTAATCACTAAATACTTGTTTAAGTCACAAGTTTTAGTTCTATGAGTTTATATTTTGTAATAATCAAAACATAGAGATATTGATAATATGTTAATAATGTTTTTAGTTATTATTTATGTCAACACATTTCAAGTTTTAAAATACAATTTATTTTAAAAGCCTTGTTTAACGTAGCTCTGATGCCAATTGTGGAAAACTAGAAGGGGGGGGGGGGGTTTGAATTGTTTTACGTCAATTTAGTATTTTAAAAACTATGTTTTCAAAAACTTCGATTCTTATTTATGTGAAATTCAACACTTGCACAATGTAAACTATTTAATCTAACTAACTAAACAATTATAATGTAAGCTTAAAAGTAAAGAAAAGATAGAGATAGAAAGATCAAACCACAACACAAGGATTTATAGTGGTTCGGCTACGAAGCACCTCTTCGCCCTACTTTACTCCCCGAGTTACGTACTCGAGAGTTTTCTTCACTATGTCAACAAACTCCCTTGTAGCGGAGAAACCTTACACAACTTTTGCTTACACCAATTTACGACATTAAGCTAAATGTCGAGTTCTAATAGTAGCTACAACCAATCTCACGACTTCTTAACAACTAGACACACCTTCTTCACAACTTGTACACTCCACTACTACTTCACTACTTCACACAACTTCACTACTTCTTCTTTACACCACTACTTCTTCTATACTAGATTCACAAACCCACCTAGATCTACTTATTACAATCACTACACAACTTTACAATAAATATATACAAACTACACAACTTTACAATAAATATATACAAACTACACAACTTTACAATAAATATATACGAACTACACAACTAATCTTCAATACTTCTTGATTCGATAATAAAGGAGTATTCTTCTCTTCCACTTTGAATAATGAGGAAATGAATCACTTAAAAACAAGAACTTAATAAGTTTATGATCAAAGGTTTTAGGAAGATGATTTGAGAGGATTTGGACAGAAAGTTTTAGTGCAAAAGGTGAGGAAAAATTACAGATTTGAACCAGTATTTATAGGTAAAAGATTCTGACACAGGAGCGTATGCCGGCCCCTTTAATTCATGGCCGGCCCCCTTAAAATTAAGGGGGCCGCCCACCTGTAACGGCCTGAATGTTTTGTCTTTTCTGGGAAAGTTTATTTGGTGTAGATTTAACTGATTTTGGTTAAAAATTTGAATTCATATATTTATTATTAATTAAACATTTTCCTTTAATTACCAAAAGTGTTTTTCTAAATATATAAAATGTTTATAACATTTTATATAATTTGTAATTAGTAAATAAACCTTCCTTTGATCATAAAATATATTAGGCAATTATTTATTTATACCTTAAGTGATTTAGTTGGATATAATGATATTTTGTCACTAAATACTTGTTTACGTAATGATTTTACATTTTGTGATCGTCAAAACATAGGGATATCGAGAAATATTAATAACGTTTTTACGCATTATTTATATTAACAAATTTGAAAAGCTAGTCTTTTAAATCTTACAGAAGAATTTTGGAAGATACTTACCAATTTGCGTTACCATTGATGAATTTCTTGAACAAAAAGAAATGACTTAGTTTGATTGAGAACGGAGTTTTGGGAAAAGCTGAAATGGAAATTAACTTACATATTTTTTAGGAAGAACAAATTTTGGGACATTTTAGGAAGAAACTCAGTTATACTCTTTTAAAGCATAGAAGATTTTGCGTATGCATCAAGACAACTAAAAACGTATGAGAAGATTAACTTCACTGCCTGACCTGGAATTGACAACAACAGTGGCTACCATAAAGAGTGAAGACACTCCTTACGAGGCAAAAATGTTGGCGATACAGGGGACAAGAAGCTAGTCAAGGTGGCAAACCTGGAGCTGATGAAGACATGCAGTCTCACTTCCCTATTCATCTTGGTTGTACTAAGATGAATTTAGAGCGGAAGCAGACTGGATGAGGAAGGGATTTAAAGATCGTGTCAGGAATTCACATTGCTCCATCGCATTCCAGGAAGAACTGCAGAAGGCTTGATAAATCAGACTCAAGTTCACAGTTTTGTTTCACTCCCAGATTGATGGACAAAATAAGACAGATTACTTGAACTTGAAAAGATTTGACGTTTTGAATGGATGGTTTTGGAACAAACCTTTTGTTGTTTGGATGAGTTGATTCTACGAGGGATGAAGTTAATGATGACTAATTCTCACTCTCATTAATTTCTTGAGTTTTGTTATCTGGTAATGTGATCCTTGGATGATTTAGGTTCTCCAATATCATCTTTATTCCGTGTTCATTCTGTGTATGTTTGGTAATGGTTTTGTTTGGGAATTTTGGCAAATTTTGGAAAATTGATGCTTTTGAAATGACGTACCTAGATTGCTGATATGTTAAATTTCCGTTACTCTTGCAAGTAGTTTTGTTTTCCTTTAGTTATTCATTGAGACTTCCGCTGTTTTGTTATTGAATGTTCCTGTTGGTTATGACGTTTGATTTTGGTTGACCCCTGGGATGGTAGAAGTAATAGGCGAACTAAGATTGGTTTGTTTTTTTTACGACTCTTGATTAAGTATGACCATCATGAGGGCATATTTATGTGGTGCTAGTATTATGACGCCTGATCAACGTGATAATACTTACACCATATAACGTGCACTTATTGTGGCCATAGGATATCTTGGGGAGTATCTAAGAAGCTTAAAATTTGATCTCCATTGGATTTTCTGCAATTTGTGAGACTTTAGGTTCATTCTACTTGTGCGTTTACTCTGCATTCCTTCGTTAGATAATTGGATAAGTTTGAACTCTTGATTTTGCATTCTTTTAACCTCGATACATCTGTCACCAATCTCAAGCTCTTTGTACAGATCTCTACTGTTTGATACAGTTAATCTGATTTGAAATTTTGTTAGTATCCCATATGAGCTTTCCAGAAGATACAATTATCATCCTCTACATATGGTGTCATACCCTTTCGATCAGATTCAACCAGATATGTCACTTTCAGAAAAAAAAAAAAAAAAAACTAGAAGCCATTCTTGATAGACAGGAGAGAGTCAAGAGAAATAAAGTTATTCGTTTTGTTAAAGTTCTTTGGAAGGACCATCCACCACGTTAGGCGACATGGGAGACCGAGGAGTCTATGCGTGCCAGCTACCCTCATTTTTCCTTTGTAGTCTGGTAGGCGTTCATTTTGTTTCGCTACCTTATTCCTTCCTTCATTTTCGCAGACAAAATTTTTTTTTGAGGGGGGAATAGTTGTAAAACCCACATTTTCATGACGTGATTAAATTACTAAAATACCCTCCAATTTGAAATTTTGAAGAATTAAGTACGTTTACCAAACAAGACCGAAATCAAAAACGGTTATCGTACGATCACAAACATGCACATGTAACTTCAAGTATATCACAATTGAACTACTACAACATTATGAGAACTCAAGAATATGAAAATTTGATTAAGAAACGAATATTGCACGTTACGTGACTTAACGGGTCCAAAAACCTTAAAACTTGTACACTACTTATAAAAATAAATACCAAGATATATCCTAAGTATATTTTATGATGTAAGTTACAAAAATATTGACCCTATCCTCTATTAGGCCGGTCAAGGGGGGGGGGGGGGGGAATCCCTTGAATGGTGCTATTTTTCATTTATTGTCATTAAGGGTGATTTCTATCTCCAAAAATAGCACAAACCAAATTTTAAAGTTTCTTCTTCCTTCTCCTCTCACTTTTATGCCACACATAACACCACCACCATCAAAACTTTGTTTCTTGATAATTGATAATTAATTGTACGTGTTCGTGGGAGAAATTGGTGCACATCGGGGATTGTTTGGAGGCTTGTTCTTATGCTTTCTTGTCCCATTTGAAACCTACAACACCCTAGTAAGGGTTTGGTATTTTCTATTTTGATTATTGCTTATCTCCTTCAATTCCTTTCATCACGAATATCATTATACGCATGAATCAAAAAGCTACGAATTGATACACATATGTTATACAAATCGACCCATAATTAATTTTATAAGGAAATTGATAAACTTGGATTACCTTTGATGATATGATGATGATAACATGTTTATAATGATGATATGATATGAATTAGATAATTAGTTTGTTAATTTTGGATTAAAAGGGGTAAAGGAGTTAGGGCTTATGTCGTTGCTGATTTGGGACAGATTTGTTAGCTGAATATGTATGCATCAGCAAACGAGTTTGGTAAATGAATAATTCATAATTTTTGTTTGTAAACTTATTTTAAGGTCCTAATTAAGTTTTCCAATTGGTTTGGATGTGATTGAGGTTGATTTGGTCATGTTTTTGAATTTTATGTGATAATATGTCAAAACTGTGATTGCAGAATTTTATTTCGGTCTTGGTTTATGATTTTTTTCATTTCCAAACCATAAGGATTTAGAAGCTCTCCTTTTACAGGAGTTATATTTGGGTTATGTGTGACTTCCTGGAATTTTTGTGTATTTTTCTAAGGCGTTTAAATAGGTATGTTAAGTGCAAACTTTCTGCATGTTTGTGCAGTTAATTTTCTGGGTAGGTTTGGGAAAACGATTTTTCATATGGAGTTACACTTAAAAATAAAATCTGGGAAAATTCATGTAGACTCTAAAGAAATATGTTCTTCTGTTAGAATTTTGGTGATTTTATTTTATGCTTATGATACATTTGAAAAATTTGTTTAGTGGGCTAAATTCTGTTAGAAAACCGGTCATTTTATATGCATGTGCCAAATGTATGTTTAATGTGTTATTTTGATGGTTTGGTGCCCTAATGCATGTCCTACATGGAGTGTGTTCTTAAATGTCGTGTTGACTTAATGGTGTGTATGTTTGGCCTATGTGGTAATCCCGAACCTAAAATCTTGTTAACGTTATGCATTTAACCCTAAAACATATTGTTTGACCTAAAGAAACCCTAATTTCACAAAATCTCTATAAAATGGAATTCTTGACATTTATGAACATAGGAACTTGATAGTATGATAAAATTAACTTATAAGAATACGTTAACATTTGGAAACTTGCTAATTTTGGGAATCTGCTAATTATGGAAACATGATATTTTTGGAAAGTACTATTTATGGAAACCTTCTAAAATTGGGAAGTCTCTAAATAAGGAAACTGTTGATACAAAAGTTGGGCGTACCTGGTTATTGGGCTCTTGCTCTCGTACCAATTTGCTTCTTAGCACTCGTTACCTGTGTACTAAGAAAATAAAACAACACCGTTAGACTTATCGAGGGATTGTCTCCCCCGATTAGACTCCGGCGTGAGAGTAAGTAACCGATTTGGGGTTCTCGTAAAGAGTTAGAGTTTGTATATCGTACCTTTGAATGAGAATATATCATTCCTTTTATAGGGGCTGAAACCGCATGGGTTTCTTGCTCCTTACTCTTCGCACTCGTTCCAAGGAAAGGATATCTATTCTATGAATAGATAATCCTTATCGTGTACCCGGTGGGTTTAGTTGGGCTTTGGGCCTCGTGGGCCCAAGCTAATGATACTGCGGCCCAAACCATTGTCATGGCAGCCCACTTGTGGTGGACTTAGGCGCTAGTAGTATATATTATTTGGACTCGTGGCCCAAATATAGACTATACGTCATCATGTCCCCCCAGTCTAGTGTGCGTGGCTCGTAGCCACGGATACTAGACTTAATATCGTCAGCGGTAAGCGTGGCGGGAGATCAAGTAAATATTACCGCCTATTTTTAAGTGCAATGCACCTAACTAAAAAATATTTCAAATGGATACCTCGAAAATCGGGAGTGGTGTCCACGTAGCCCTCGTAATTCGGAAAAAGTGCATGTACCCGTTCACCTCCTATCCATACATTTTCTGTGAGTGGATTCCACGTGGAGAGAAACTAGGGTTTTTTCCACTCCCTATATAAGAGTCACCGCCCCACTTTTTACAGTCACTCAGTAAAACACACACTTATTCACTATTCACCTTCCTTGAAAGCTTTTTTGCAAATAAAATACCACATTTTCGTAGGTAATTTGTGTGCGTCTTACTTAGTATTTTGATGAAGATGGTTGCACAGTTAGAGGATTTTCGCTCTGCGATGTCCATTGAGGATGTTACTCAATTTTCGTCTGACTATTTCGTGCCTCTGGATGTCCATCCAGAGGCTCCAGATGTGGACGCGTGTATAGCTGATTTCCCCGAAGGGAAAATAGGGCTATACACGAAATTCTTTGAGTACGTGAATTACCGCGTACCCATATCTATTTTGCTGAGCAATTTGCTCAATCATTATCGCCTTCACATCTCTCAGCTGCACTGTATAGGTGCGGCTAAGGTGTCGAATTTTGAAGTAAACTGCCGTTTACTTGCGATAGACCTGATCGTGGCCTTGTTCCGCTCCTTTTACCACACGACGTGGTCAAATGGTTGGGTTTCTTTTGCGAAGCGCCAGGGGGCGCTTCAGTGTTATACTGAGAAAGTAGACGCCCTAAAGAATTGGAGGGAATACTTTTTCTGGGTTAACGATGTAGTCTTTCCCTTTTCCTATGAGTTTTATACTCAGGATACATTGCCAAGGGATGGGCGTCCCGCACCCGGTTCCTACAGGCTGGCTGACGCGCAGATTCTGGATGCCAACCGACTGGCCATTAACCCCTATCCAGAGGAGTTTTTGGTGCATATGGGGTTGAGCCACGCTTATTTTGGTGCTGCAGATGAGGTGCCTACTTTCCTGAGTGAGGATGGCCGGGGTGGGTGTTCATCCCTTCTACTTCAAGCTTTGTAAGTCTTTTTGTGTATGTGCGCTTTTAATAACTAATCCCTTTTTTCCTTTCTTGCTTTATTGATGTTCGCAGAGATGGATCTATTTGCTGTGGTTAAGCTGGACAAGCCGAAGCTAGTAACTATAGGGGTGCGCCCTCTGAGGGAAGGTGAGCAGCCCCTACTGGAGGCGACAGAGGGTCGTTTGACCGCCCTGCCAGAGGCGGTTCCTGAGAACACACCACCGCTCCAAGTGACGCCTGTTCAGAGCGTGGCGCCCGATGCGGAGGTAGCGCCCGCTGTGGAGATGGCGCCCACTATGGAGGTGGCACACAAGGAGGCGCAATCAGGGTCGTCTGACAGCATAAAAATCCTTAATCCTGAGGAGGTGCTGAAAGAGGAAGTTGCACAGAATGTTAAGCGCAAGGGAGAGGCTGGAGGCAGTGGCACCAGGAAGAGGCGTCGACACGTCATTAGGGACGCGGAGTCGAATGCGGAAGAGACATCTACTTCTGGTGCACGGTTGAAGGTTGATGAGGTTTCTCCGTTTCTGTAAGTGTCTGCGTTTTTATCATCATTCTCCCTTTTTTTATCATATTACTTGTTGTAATATTTACTAACTGTTTTTTGTTGCGTAGGGATGATGCTGCGAAGAATGATGGAGTCTTCGTTGATGAGGTTTCCTCTCCACATAATGAAAACAGGGAGGGGAAAGCCAAGATTGCTGATGGTGGTGAGGCGCAGCAGCTGATGGATGAGCTGGCTGCGACTGCTGCGCGCCAAGCTGAGCTGGTGGCTCAGCTAAAAGAGAAGTATGTCGGGGAGAGCAGTGCTCTTGCCCAGAAGGATGAGGAGTTGGCGAGACTCCGTGCACAGTTGGCTAATGCGCAAGTGGAGTTGGAGGCCTCGCGGGCGTATGCGGAAAAGATCGCTGGGGATAAGGTGAGTATGCTAGCCGACCTTAGGTATGCGAGGGCTAAGCTTAATCAAATAAAGGCTAAAGCGACCTGGTCGGTGGCGTACCTTGATGGGAAGAGGGCTGAGCATCATGCCAGCGTCCAGGAATTCCAGGAGCGCGTGGAGAAGATGATTGCGTTGCAAGAGGAGAAGCTGCGCGCCCTCAGTATAGAGTATGACGAGGAGCTGTATCCACACTTGATGTCTACTATTGCTGAGCTCAAGTATTCTTTTTATTTTATTCTCTTTTTAGAGTAGCTTTATCGCCATGCTTTTTTACTAACACAAATTGTCTTTGTGAATGTAGGTGGTTGATTAGCCATGGGCTGCGCCTGGCAGCCATGGGCACGCTAGAGTCCCAAGAGGTGAAGGACGCCTTTGGGAAAGTGGTGCATTGCACGATGGCGCGTGGTAGATCACAGGCTATGGAGGATCTCCATGAGGCCAAGTTGCTGAAGAAGGACCTGGCGGAAGTCCCCGGGTACAGCCCTACTGCTTATGATGAGTTGCTGCAGGCAATGGCGGGGTTGAAGGTTCTTGAGCTGCCGCACATTGGGAGGCTAGAGCGCGATCAAGATGACCCCATTGATGTACTGATGGCGGGATTGACGTTGCAGCGCCATCTTGGGGAGAATGGGGAAGGGGAATCAAATTACTATTTGAAACCTGATGTTTCGCAGCTTCAAGTTCCTGTGTTCGCGCGGCCCCGCGACATCCTCAAACCCTTTGCTCTTGAGAGGGAGATTCCCTTGAAAGAGGTGCTGGAGCGACATGAGCAGAGGGTTGCTGTGAAGAAGGGTATTAAGGGTAAGGCTGTGATGTGTGGCATTGGCACTGCACACATCCCCAGGTCAGATGGTGTGCCTGTAAGCCTTCCTACCGTATCTATGCAGGATGCTTTAACTTTGAGGAAGCTGCAGGAAGCGGGGAGTTCCGCCGCTCCGGATGAGAGTCCTGAGCATCGCCATAGCATATAGGCTTTTTGTATATTATGTATCTTTTCCTTGTAATTTGTATGAATGAATGTGGAATAAGATACTACCTCCGTCCCAAAATTATAGTCCCCTATTGACTTTTTCGGTCTTTACCTTTCAACTTTGACCTTAAGTATTTTTGTTTATATTACATAATACTTGATACAAAATATATGAACGAATTGAGTTTTAAATGTATTTTCATTTGGTGTAATTTTTATCAAAAATTGTATAACACAAACAAAAATATTTATAGTCAAAGTTGAGGAAAAAAGACCGAAAAAGTCAATAGGGGACTATATTTTTGGGACGGAGGGAGTACTTTTTTGCTTAAGTTCGTGACTTGAATATACCTGCATTGTTTGCCAATTTATTTAACCAAGTGTTTTAAGTGCGTGACTTTAAAAATTATACTTGCATTGTTTGCGAAGTTTTGTCCAAGTGTCTTGGCTCGTTAAGTGCGTAACTTTAAAAATTATACTTGCATTGTTTGCGAAGTTTTGACCAAGTGTCTTGGCTCGTTATGTTGCTAAGCTTTGTACAGTGTACTTAGTATGTGCGCATCCGTCGTGGGGTGCGAACGCAAAACTTACCTCGACGTCTCAAGAGTAAGGCGCTTAGCAAGGATACGTGATCCAATGTTGATGGGTTTGCAACCCTCTTACTCAACGAGTGAATTAGTAGGTTAACTCATCCTTTATGCCGTCGTGGGTCTTTAAGTGGTGCATGCACGCCATGTAGGCAAAAAAAAAAAATATAAGATAGACAATATTGACATATATGCAATAAAGTAAAATACGCTATGGAGTTAGCTAGAAACCATAACATTTGATTGATACTTGCAAGTTTCTGAAAAAATAGAAAATACAATTCCTAGGAAAGAAAAAACAAACACTTATTGGGCATCACGCAGGATGCAAGGGTGTCTGTGTAAGGGCCGTAGCCTAGAAGTAACATTTTTTAAGATTGCAGATGTTCCAGGTGCGCGCTAGGTCTTGACCTTCCATATCGCGCAGTCTGTATGTGCCGTTACCGAGCGCGTCTGTGACCTCGTAAGGTCCTTCCCATTTGGGTCCGAGCTTGCCTGTATCTTCTGCGTGGCTCGCGTCGTTGGCGCGGTAAACAAAGTCTCCTGGTCTGAATGAAGTGTGTCTGACTTTTGCATCATAATACTGCTTCATTTTTGCCTTAGCCTTTGCTTCGCGTATAGCTGCGCGTTCGCGTCTTTCTTCCAGTACGTCTAAGTCTATGCGCCGTTCCTCGTCGTTTGTTGTGACGTTGACCTCTGCTGTGCGTATAGTTCGCATTCCTATCTCAGCTGGTATGACGGCTTCTGTTCCATAGACTAGGGAAAATGGCGTGTCGCCAGTACTGGTTTTGATTGTTGTGTGATGTGCCCACAAGACATGCGAGAGCTCGTCTACCCACCTTCCTTTGTGTCTGTCAAGGCGTGCTTTTATTCCTTCGCCTAGACTGCAATTTGAATGCTCGACTAGGCCATTGGTTTGTGGGCGTTTGACTGAAGCAAAGTGTTGTGTGATGTTCAATTGTGCGCACCAATCTTTGAATGGGTTATCACAGAATTGTTTTCCGTTGTCTGATATGATCTCACCCGGTAGTCCGAAGCGACAGACAATGTTGTCCCAGATGAAGCGTTTGACTTGGTTTCCCGTGATGTTCACCACCGCCTTTGCTTCGATCCACTTCGTAAAGTAGTCTATGGCTACGATGAGGAATTTTACTCCTCCCGCTGCGACAGGGAAAGGTCCTGCGATGTCAATACCCCATTTGTAAAATGGCCATGGTGAGGTAATTGGTGTTAGCTCTTGTTGTGGTCGGCGCGGAATTGGCCTGTGGACTTGGCAATTGCTGCATTTTCTTATCAGATCGCGTGCATCGCGATGCATTGTTGGCCAATAGTACCCTGACCTTAGAGCGCTTGCCACCACGGATCGTGGCCCTGAGTGCATACTACATGATCCAGCGTGAATTTCGCGGAGTACGTAGTCTGCTTGAAGGGGTCCAACACATCTGAGCCATGGCTGTAAGAAAGACCGTCGATAGAGTACGTTGTCGCGTAATTCAAATCGCTGCGCTGTGCGCCGTATTCTTCGAGCGTCTTTATGATCGTGGGGTAGGATTCCCTTGCTAATAATTCGATGATAGGTGTCATCCATGTAGGATCTTGTTCCTCTATCACCGTTGATATCTCCATTTCCAAGATTGACTTGTTTTTTAGGGTTTCTACCAATACCTGTTTTGAGAGGTGTGCGAAGCTTGTGGATGCGATCTTGCTGAGTGCGTCCGCCTTCCTGTTATCTCCTCTAGGCACCTGTTTTATTGTGAACCTATCAAAGTTTTTGATCAAAGATTTTGTCTTTTCCAGGTATTGGATCATGTGTTCATCCTTGGCGTCGTATTCGCCTAGCACGTGGTTAGCAACTAGTCGCGAATCTACGTTTGCTTCTAGGTTGCGTACACCCATTTGGATTGCGATACGTAGTCCGGCTAGTAGGGCTTCGTATTCTGCCTCATTGTTTGTGGCTGTGAACTCAAAGCGTAGCGCGTAGGTGAATTCCATACCTTATGGATTTGTAAGAATAAGGCCTGCGCCTGATCCATCTACACATGAGGACCCATCTGTGAACAGAATCCAGGGTTCCTGTAGATCTGTTTTAGTTGCGGACGTTGGGCTATCGCTGTCTGGCTTCTCCATGATGAAATCGGCTAAGATTTGTCCTTTGATTGCAGTGCGCGGTCTGTATGAGATGTTATACTCACTTAGCAGTACACTCCACTTTTGTAAGCGTCCTGATGCGTCAGGCTTAGAGATAACTTGTTTGATTGGCTGATCAGTGATTACAGCTATTGGGTGCGCTTGAAAGTATCTGCGCAGCCTTTTGGCTGCGAACACTAGAGCTAAGACCAGCTTTTCCATAGCACTGTAGTTAGTCTCTGTTTTCTTTAGGGCTTTGCTTACAAAGTATATGGGTGTCTGGACGGAGTTCCTATCTGTCAATAGTACTGCGCTGACTGCTCCATGGGTTGCCGATAAGTACATGATTAGTTCTTCCCCTGGTCGCGGTGCGACAAGTTTGGGAAGGGATGCCAGATGGTTTTTAAGTTATTGGAAAGCTTCCTCCACTTCTTTAGTCCAGCGGAAGTCTCCCTTTTTAGTACACTTCGTGAGTGTCTTAAAGAGAGGAAGAGATTTGTCTGCTGACTTAGATAAGAAACGGTTTAGCCCTGCTAGCTTTCCATTCAATGACTGGACTTCTTTGAGTGTGCGCGGTGAGGGAAGATCAATAACAGCCTTTGTCTTTTCTGGGCAAGGCTTGATTCCATCGGGTTCTATCAAGTATCCAAGGAACATGCCTTCGGTTGCGCCAAAGGTGCACTTCTTGGGATTTAACTTCATGTTTATTCGCCCTAATGTTCTGAATGTTTCCTCAATGTCGCGCACCAACTCGTCCTCTGTGTGGCTTTTTATGACAAGGTCGTCAACGTAGACTTCCAAGTTGCGGCCTACTTGTTTTTCGAAAGCTGTGTCCACTAGTCGTTGGTATGTCGCGCCTGCGTTCTTCAAGCCAAAAGGCATTTTTGTGTAGCAGTACACTCCTTGACTGGTGTGGAAAGCTGTTTTTTCTTCATCTTCCACTGCCATCTGTATCTGATGATACCCTTTATATGCATCTAGGAAGCATTTGAAAGGGTATCCGCATAAGGACTCGACCTTCCAGTTTATCTCTGGCAGTGGATAGCAGTCCTGTGGACATGCTTTGTTGAGGTCCGTGAAGTCCACGCACATCCTCCAACTGCCATCGCTCTTCTTTACCATAACTGGGTTAGAAAGCCAGTCGTGATAGTATACTTCGCGCATGATGCCTGCATCTACGAGCTTGTGTACTTCTTCCAGAATAACTTTTGCACGATCTGGGGCCTGGCCGCGTTTCTTTTGTCGTATTGGAGGGTATCCTTGTCGGATTTGTAGCTTATGCTCTGTGATAGAGCGCGGTACTCCCGTCATATGCTTTGGTTCCCATGCAAAGATGTCTAGGTTCTTTTGCAAGAGTGCGCATATAGCTGCTTTACCTTTGTCAGATAAAGATCCTCCAATCGAAACTTGTTGTTCCAGATAATCTGGATGAATAGCGACTTTTAAATTTGGCGTTTTTTCCGTACGCTGTTCTAGAATAGTCTCTGCTTCAGTTGTTACTGCGATGCATTCTTTTGGTGGTACTGTTGTGTTATAGAGAGTGACAACTCCTCCTTCCACTGGAAATTTGAGCATTTCATGCGCTGTGGATGGTACTGCGCGCATGGATGATATTCTCGGTCTTCTAATGATACCATTGTATGGCGAAGGAGACTTTATTACCATAAAGTTTATCCATGTTGCTGTTGAGTGTTCTTCATCTCCTACGACCACCAACAAGCGTAACTGCCCCATGGGCCAAATCTTTTCTCCTGTGAACCCTGTTAATGACGTTGTAGCTGGTATCAATTGACTTTGGATTTCAGGTCGCAGTCTTTTGAAATAGTGGTCGTACAGGATATCTGCGGATGCTCCTCCATCGATGTACATACGGTGGATGTCATGTCCCCCTGTATGTATTTCAATGGTTAGAGGCTCCACGACTGCGTTGTCCGCAGCTATAGTAGGGAAAGATATCTCTTTTTTCGGAGAGAATTTTTGGCTGACTTTTTGCTTTATCTTGCGTTGCCATGATTGTATCATGTATATAGTATCAGCTTTTTCCTTGGGGGGCTCTTTTTTACCCTCGCCCATTTGTTTGTCTTTCCCTTCTTTGATATTTTTTACAAGGTGGTCCATTCTGCCTTCTCTTACTAACTTTTCAATTAGTTGTTTTAGCTGGACGCACTCATTAGTGGTGTGGCATTTTTGACCATGGTACTCGCAGTATCCACTCCCTATGCGCTTTTCTTCTGCGGTGCGCATTGGTGGTGGTTTTGGGAAGTTTGCGCCTTCTGTTACAAATATTTCCCTCGGAGTTTTTGTAAGGGGGGTATATTTGTCATTGTCTCTTCCACTGCGGTAATTCCTGCTGCGATTGTTATTCTGATCATTGGATTGTCTCTGAGGCTGCTCTTGCTGCCTATAGTTTGAATAACCCTTTTTACTATCCGCAGCGGCTGCTTCTCCTTGTATGAAGGACCTAGTGCGCTTTGTTAGCTCATCAAATGTTTGTTGAACTTTGTCGTTTAGCTTTCGGATGAGTTCTGGGTTATTGATCCCATTCATGAACCCTGAAATTTTTAGGATTTCAGGACATGCTTTGACTTGTATGCACTCATCCTTGAAACGTTCCATAAAAGCGCTGGTTGATTCTCCTTGACGCTGTTTCACTCTTGCTAGCTCCACAGGGTTTTTAGCGCACTTCTTTCATTGGGTGAAGTTGAGGCGGAATGCTTTCCTTAATTCCTCAAATCCACCAATGCTCCTACGTGGGAGTTTGTTAAACCATGTGCGCGCGTTTCCTACTAACGTGGAATTAAACATGTGGCACCACACAGGCTGTGGCCAGTTTTCAATAGTTGCGGCTGATTCGAAAATTTTTAGGTGATCGTCTGGATCGCCTGTTCCATCATATGTTTTCACGTTAGCGGGCATGCGCCTGCGTTTGCGGTCTGAGTAATCGCTGATGCGCCGTGTAAATGCATCAATTTTCTGGCGTCGCCATGGGAGAGACATATCTTCATTCTCTTTCTCGCGACGTCTTCCTCTTGACTTCTAGTGTCCTGTTTCTTTATCCTCGTTGTCCGAGGAATCACTAGAAGAAGGGTAGTCTCTTTTTCGGCGCTTGCGCCGGCTTCTTTCAGAAGAAGAGCTTGAGGGATCTCTGCTTGGGGATCTTCTTCTCCCCAATCTATCTTGAGTCCTCCTACTCCCAGGTTTGGAAGATCCTTGGCTTGGCGAATGTTGAGGCCCTAATCGATCTTGTATTCCCCGACTGCCAAGTCTGGAGTGAACATTAGTGCGCCTCTCGCTGTCTTCTGAGTATTGTGAATCAGATATCGTACCCAACCTATCATGGATAGTGGTACGTTCTGCGAGTCTTCCTCGTGGGTGGCGCAGTGGTGATGGTTCGCGTTCAGGACCAAAGTTCAGCCGAGCTTGTAGGCCCGTGCTTGCTCTTCTTGTTGCTTCTTCTTGCATGAGGACGGTTAGGGTTTCGTAATTTTGGGATACAAAGTTTCCCAAAGTTAGATCAGGTGCGTCCTCAGTTGTTGCAAGATTTTCTGCCTCAGTGTTAGGCGCCCTGTTTCGTTCAGGCGCGCCTGGCGGCGCAGTGTTGTTCATTGCGGGTGTAGCTTGATGAGGGGTGGTGAAGAGGGTGCGTTGGAGTTCCTCAACGCTTGGGACCACTGGTGTAACTTGGGTAGTTCTTATAGGTAGTTCTAGCGCTAGACGAGGTGAGGTTGTTCCTGCCTCGTGGTGACCAGGTGTGCTGGTTGTACCAGCAACTTGTCTGGAGGTCGGATCTTGTTGATTCTTCCTTTGATGGTCACACTTTTCTGACTGCGGAGTCCGCTGGCTTGAATTCTTATGTTTCATCATTCTAGTTCTTAGTCGGGTCCCACGGATGGCGCCACTTGTTGATACAAAAGTTGGGCGTACCTGGTTATTGGGCTCTTGCTCTCGTACCAATTTGCTTCTTAGCACTCGTTACCTGTGTACTAAGAAAATAAAACAACACCGTTAGACTTATCGAGGGATTGTCTCCCCCGATTAGACTCCGGCGTGAGAGTAAGTAATCGATTTAGGGTTCTCGTAAAGAGTTAGGGTTTGTATATCGTACCTTTGAATGAGAATATATCATTCCTTTTATAGGGGCTGAAACCTCATGGGTTTCTTGCTCCTTACTCTTCGAACTCGTGGTGCTTATCCAAGGAAAGGATATCTATTCTATGAATAGATAATCCTTATCGTGTACCCGGTGGGTTTAGTTGGGCTTTGGGCCTCGTGGGCCCAAGCTAATGATACTGCGGCCCAAACCATTGTCATGGCAGCCCACTTGTGGTGGACTTAGGCGCTAGTAGTATATATTATTTGGACTCGTGGCCCAAATATAGACTATACGTCATCAGAAACTTACTAAAAATAGAAAGTCTACTAAAATGCTTGAACTACTTAAAGTGGGAAGTTACTAAATATGGAAGTTACCTAAAATAGAAAGCTCCTAAATATGGAAAGTTACTAAAAATGGAAAGATAACAAAAAGAGGTAACTCACTTGATTTGGGACTCTTCTTGATTCGTATCCGTTCTCTTCTAGGTTCGGTGAAATGGGAGTGATCCGTCTCTCCTTGTTTGGTTTGTGACTTTGCTTTTGTAGTAGACTAAGGTATAGATATTCCGTACTCTTTCAACAAGAGTACAACTAGTTCTCTCTTATGACTTTTCTCTCTCTCTCTCTCTCTCTCTCTCTCTCTCTCTCTCTCTCTCTCCTTTATATTATTTGATTGAACCTTTGATATTGATCCTTTGATATTGAATCTTTGATTGACCCTTTGACTTTGACACTTAACATTGAACCTTTGATTTGAACCTTTGATTATGACTTGACACTTGTACTTTATATTGAACCTTGACTACTTGACCCTTCAGTATTTTACCCAGGTGATACTTGTTATGGAGTAGCCACAACCATAGCATTGATGCACCAATGTTATGTACTTTAGTGTTGTTGGAGAGATGTACCACACTGTCCCTACTTGATTACTGACTACTGCGATGATTATGACTTGTTTACAGGGGCGTATGGATGCATCCTAGATTTGACTTGCTTGATACTTGCATGGGCTACGGCCATTATGATAATGACATGTACTACATTTTATATTTATTTGGTGATTGGGCTTGCGTGCAATGCAACCCCTCACATCTTGGGAGTTGATCACTGATTGGCTCCAAACGGTCAACTAAATTGACCAGGTGAATGGTCAACAAAGTCAAACTGCTTAGAGTCAATCTCCATGGAAGTATAGGGGTTTCTTCGGGTCGTTATGTCCTGACGAGGTGTGATGGTAATCAAACGAGTTTGTGATCGGGTGAATTTGGACAGAAAGGGTTTGTGAATGGTTATACTATTGATGTGTAAAAGGAAATAGCTTAAGTAAGCTATAATAACATATACGTGAAATTAGAAAAACCAGAAACGTTTAAAACCAAAAAAACGCGTACGTTCAGATTAAAGTTACGTGAACGTACGAAATAAAACGCGAGTTTTGTACAAATAAAATACATACGAATATGAAAATTACATTTTTACAATCCTAATAATAAAAGAAAATTTTTAGAAAAAAGAAAATTAATTTTTTCACTATTTAATTATTTATTATTAATTAATTAGTAATTATTAATTACTTTTTAATTATTTAAATTAACCTAAATTATAACTAATTATGGAATTACACTAAAAATATGAAAATTAAATTTGGAAAAATCTTAAATATTATAAAACTAATTTTAAAATTAAAATTATATTTTAAGACTTTTTATCTAATTATTATTAATTAAAAACTAATTTAAACTATTTAATAATACACTAATAAATAAGAAAATGTAAAATAAGCCTAGAAAAATAAAATAATGACTTAGAAAAATCTAAAATATTATAAAACTTATTTTAAAACTAGAATTATATTTTTCACACTATTTATCTAATTATTATTAATTAATTACTATTTAATTATTTATTAAATACTTTTAAAAATAAATAAAAAGCTAATAAATACTAAATAAGCTAAGAAAAATCTGAAACTTTTTATAAAATTATTAAATAATTACAGGAACCTAAGAAAAATATAAAAACACTAAGTGCTTAAGGAAAATAAGCTAATAAGCAATAAGCTTCTTAAATAGAAGCTATCACTTCCTATATGTTGATGATTTTCTGGATTTCCTTTTGCAAAACTCTTAAAATACTTAAAATGTGAAACTTTAATAAAGGGAGTTGGCTGGAAGCTTAAAAATAAGCAAATGGGGGGCACAATGGCTTAACAGTTAATGAAATAAGCTTATTAGGACTTGTGGTGTGTGCAAAAGGTGACCAAAAGCTATCTCATGAATACACAAGGGTACAATAAGCTACTACAGGATGCAACAACTAGGAATAAGCAATAATTGTCCAAATAGGCACAAGAAATAAGCTGTGGAAGGCCAATAAGCACTTAGCATATGCTGAGCATAAATCAGCCAACCAGATAAGCTCTCCAAAAAGCCCAAGTTCAGCCCCTAGGTCCCACTAAGAAGCACTAGGGGGAGGGGCATGAACTTGGGTACAAAAGCTGATTATGCAGCTTTCACTAAGGAGATGGACAAAAGAGAAGAGACTTGCAGCCCCTCCTAATAAGCTAAAAAGCAAATAATAAGCTATGATCTATGAGATTGGGCTTATTAGCTTTCTAATAAGCCAGAAACCTCAGTGTGGGGCCCACAGGTGAGCAAGATAAGGACTATGGAAAATGGGGCCATTGGACTGAGTTGTGGTGCAGGGCATACCCTTGCCCTGCAGGCCTATATAAGCCACCAAAAAAGCAATAAGGAAAAATCACAAAAATAAGAAAAACATGGATTCTTAAAGAATAGCTGGGGGTCTTTAACTCCTAAAAGTTTCAAGGTCTAAAGCTAAACACAAAAATCAAAACAAATCTTGGAACTTTTGGATTTTCTGCTAATGGTAAAAATTGACTTTTCAAGTTAACACTAAGGTTTGACTAATTTGAACTTTTAATGATCCCTACTTGCTGAATATGATGTAATAAAGTAGAGTGGCCATGAATTAAGCTATTTTAAACACTAATAAACTGATTTGAATGATTGTGCAGTCTAAAATCCTAACAGTGAACCTGCAAATGAAATGTATGAGTGATTTTGACTTTTTGTAAATGAGGTATTAAGATTATGGTCAATTTAACTCAACATAACCTTAGGTGACTTGATACAACCAAAAACAACTACATTACACACCCTGAGCTTGTACAAACAACATGAACCAAACACCCCTTTAAATATATGAAAATGAGATTTTTAAAATGATTGACTGATTAAGCTTATGATTCTTGTTCCAATGGTTCTAATTTGATATACTGAGCTTGTAGAAGCATGAAAACACATAACAACAACACATACCTATGAATCCTAACTATGCTATATATGACAGTGAGATGTGAAAACTAAGCAATTATGCATTTCAAAGAACAATCATGACATTTGAAGCTATAATATGACTAAAAAACACCAAAGAAGCATAAAGACAGAGATATAAGCAGATAATAAGCTAATGTACAGTAACTAACAAAAGTGGATAAAATGGCTTACAAAAGAATTCTCAGCAAATAACCATGAACTAAGGACCAATAACACCACCTATTGCCTCCCCAAAGGCACTAATACCAATGGAATCCAGGATCAACCATGATTCTTTCCATCTTCTTCCACATAAACTGATTTTTCTTTTTCACCTATTAATTATGATTTTTGATTATTTTTGAGTTACTAACCTAAACTATTCTAAATGCTTTCCAAACTTTAAGAAGCTTATTAGTGAGTTAGAATGAGTCCAAAGAAACAGGAATTGACAAATTTTAACAACATAAAAGTCAAAACAGAATTTTCACTTAAAATGGTAAAGCTGAATTAACAAAGGAAACTTAGAATTAATGCTTGAATTAAGTCGAAATTACATTGAGAGAACTTAATACAACAACTGACAGCTAAAAAGTACACTTGAAATGGAAAATTTACTAGAACGAAATTTCAAAACTATCCTAAGCTACACTACTGCTAACTACTCCTCTTTCTTCATTTCTGCTTCACTTTTATAGACCTTTGGTTGTTTCTCTCTCTTTCCCACATGCTTGTGCGCCGTAGGATGAGTTAGGTTTGATCCTGGCCTTTAACTAATTTTTGGCGGGAATTTTGATTTTTGGCAGTTAGGGGTTGCTTGTGAGAGATTAAGGGCAATAAATGCCCCTTGGATGGATGTGTTGGTGGAGGGGACATGGTATGGGAGTGGGTAGTAGAAGGTGAGGAGGGGGGTGGAGTATGCAGGGTGTTTGCAGGCCAAGTGGGTGGGGAAGGAGGTGGTCAAAGGTTTGGGTTGACCGTTTATTATTTAAAACGGAAGGGAGTAATATTAAGGGTGAGGTTGGGCCTGAGGAGTGGGCTGGGTGGTGGATTGTGTGGGCTTTGGATTTGGTTTGGTTTATTAACTTATAAATCACAAGGACCAACTATGTAATAACTGAAAATTGCAAGGGCTGGTTATGACAACTTTCCAAAGTGTTCATAAGGGTCATTCCTGCTAAGTACCAATAACCCAAGGATAAAATTGCCAATTTTCCACTTTTGTACCCTCAGGGACTATAACTGCCATTTTACAAACTTGGAGGACCAAAACTGCAATTTCTCCAAACTTTTATTCCAAGGACCAATGTTGATAACTTCTGATTTTCCAAGGACCAAAATTGACTTTTATCTAAAAAATAATTTACCAGGGACCAATTTTGTCAATTTTGAAACTCTAGGGACTAAACTTGTAATTTCTCAAAACTTTTGAAATTTTTCACCAAAGGACTAAATATGACAACTTATGATTTCAAAAGGACCTTTGGTGACTTTTCTTTTAAAAGTTGGGGGACTGAAACTGCCAATTATGCAAACTTTGTACGTTTTTCATCTGTTTTTACTCATTTTGCATCTAAAACATATAAAACACAATTTTTGAATATTTTCAGTATTTTGATGCCTTTTTGAGTGTTTTTAAATGTTTTGCAGCTCAGATTTGACCAAAAATGATGAGTGTTTGAGCACTCATCAATCACTCCAATCTTGGGCTACTTGGTTTACTTGGATACTTGCTTGGGCCTATGGGGTTTAAATACTGAAAGCCTTGAAACTTGTTCTTTAACTTGTAAATCCTTGATACATAACTTGTTAATCCTTGATATATAACTTGTTAATCCTTGATATTTAACTTGTTAATCCTTGATATTCAACTTGATAATCCTTGATACTTAACTTTCATACTTAACTTTGATAACCCTTGATTTTCATTGAAACCATATGTAATCTATTATCTTGTTCCTTGATTATTCATTATATCTTGATTGTTTTGTTATCTTCATATCTGTTCACCTAGCTTTTTATGCTCAGTCGCGTTTCTTTTCCATGCGGCAGGTACTTAAGCTAGGATGCGGGGTTTAGCTTTGGGAATGAGAGAGTGTGGACCTACCCTAGAGTTCCTTTGAACGATGGACCTTGTCTTATCATCGCATTTTCCTTATTTGGAATTCATTTGTAATCCTTGTACTCATTGTATTGTTAAAGTATTAAGCTTGTGTTTGCTCTGTTTGAAACTATTTATTGTGATATCTTTACCCTTAACGGGTTGGGGTGTTACAACCAATATATTTCGGACATATACAATGTGCCTAATCTTAAAAGTAACATTCTAAGCCTAGGAAAACTTTTAGAGAAAAATTACGATATTAATTTCAAAGATCATAGTGCTACAATAAGAAATCTCGAAGGAAAGCTCGTAGAAAAAGTGCCTATTACTAGTTCCCGTTAAGCATTCAACATGATGAGGCTAAGTGCTTAAAGAGTTGTTTGAAGAATCATTCATGGTTGTGGCATGTGAGGAACAAGCACTTAAACTTTGGTGACTTAAAGTTATTACTGTCAATGGGAATCTAAAAGAGTTACATCAAACTGATCATACCAATCAAGTATGTGAAGGATGCCTTCTTGGGAATCATGCAAGGAGTTCGTTCCTGAAAGAAGTGACATCAAAAGCCAAGGAGCCTCTAAAACTAATTCACACAAATTTGTGAGGTCCCATTACTCAACTCTCTCATGGTAAAGATCTTTACTTTGTACTTTTTATTGATGACTTTTCAAGAAAGAATTGAGTATATTTTCTTAAAGAAAAATCCCAAGATTTTGAAGCTTTTAAGACACGTAAACCTATGATTGAAAAGGATAAAGGTTTAAAAATAAAATCCATGAGATCTAGTAAAGGTGGATAATTTTTATCAAAAGAATTTAACAAATTTTGTAAGGATAATGGGATCTGGAGATTTCTAGCAGCTCCTTACTCCCCACAACAAAATGGAATGGTGGAGAGAAAGA
Source organism: Artemisia argyi (assembly GCA_030686995.1). Lineage (NCBI taxonomy): Eukaryota > Viridiplantae > Streptophyta > Magnoliopsida > Asterales > Asteraceae > Artemisia > Artemisia argyi. The sequence continues at coordinate 216,705,932 of CM060709.1, read as the reverse complement.
ATAGAACCATCCTCAACATGGTCTGAAGCATGTTGAAAAGTAAGAAGATGCCAAAGGATTTCTGTGCCAAGATAGTTGATTATATGGTATATTTATTCAACCGGTTTCCATCAAAGAGTTTTGACAACAAGACTCCACAAGAAGCATGGATTAGGATAAAGCCTACTGTATATCATCTAAGGGTATTCGGAAGCATAGGGTATGTCCACATTCCAAACCAAAGGAGATCAAAGCTTGATGACAGAAGTGAGAAGCATGCATTCGTTAGCTACAACAAGCAGTTGAAGGTTTATAAGCTCTATAATCCAATCATAGGGAAGGTGGTAGTGAGTAGAGACGTGGAGTTTGATGAAGAAGAAGTACGGGATTGGAGCATTAAAGAAAATGAAAGGTATGACTTTCTTCCTATAACCGACGAAGAAGAGATATGTAAATTAAGTGAAGAAGTCTAACAACCGCAAAGTACAACTCCAAACCAAGACTCACCTTCAAGTTCAAGTGAAGGGGAACCAAAGACAAGAAGTTTGCAGGAGCTATACGAGGTAACTGACGAGATACCCCTTCTTTGTTTATACACAGACTTTGAACCTTTAGTTTTTGAAGAGGCTATAAAAAGAGATAAATGGAGACAAGCGATGAATGAGGGGAAAAGGTCAATTGAGAAGAATGATACGTAGGAGTTGATGACCATTTCCAAAGGCCAAAAAGGCTATTGGAGTCAAGTGGGTATAAAAGGCCGAGAAAAACACCAAAGGTAAAGTGGAGAATTATAAGGCAAGACTTGTGGCAAAAGGTTTCAAGCAAAAGCATAGGATCGGCTACGAAGAGCAAACAGATGAAGGAATTTTCATAAGTCAAGAAGGGTATGCAAACGAGATATTAAAGAGGTTCGACATGGATAAGTGCAATCCCATTGCCACCCCCATAGAATATAAGGCAAAGCCTTCTAAGCATGATGAGGAGAAGCGGTAGAACTCAAATCTGCAACAAAACATTTGGAGATTGAGAATAGGATCCTCCGTTATAAAATGAAGAAGCGACTAAGATTCTATGTGAATAATAAGTCAGCCATAGACTTAGTAAAAATTCCAGTCTCATGATAGAAGTAAGCATATCAACAGTCGTTATCAGTTTATTCTAGAGTGCATTGCACGGAAGGATGTCCGAGTGATACATACAAGGTCTGAAGACCAAGTTGCATATAACTTTACCAAACCGCTTAACGAATGAGATTTCTCAAAACTAAGGATGATTCTTGGAGTCGATAAATCAGTTTTAATGAGGGGTGTTGGATTGTAAACTTGATTTAGTCTAATAAAGATTAGTCTACCAATGAAAGCCCGAGCCCATGATGAAGAAGCTTCTAGAATAACGAAGAATTATACTAAAAAAATATCCATAAAAATGTGTAGAATATTATTATATATACTAAAAATCAACTGCTTAGGAACAGTAACCCGCTTAGGAACAGTAACCACGACAATTTACGAAATGGTCCCTCAAGTTAGCTGTAAATCGCACCGTTAGTCCCCCGTTACCTGTCTTTTGCAAATTTAGTCCTTAATAACAAAAATAAATTATTTTACGATCGTTCCCGCAGCAACGCGTAGGTGCTCCCGCTCGTTGCAGCTAAGTGTGAGAATAATATAGATAGTATGATGTTGGAAGTATCTAAAGATCTATGGAAGTATATCGGTTCTAGAATCTTCTGTGGACTAGATCTGGTGATGAGCATTATAAGAATCAATCAAAGTTCAAGCAATAAAAACATTGTAAACCTTCTCTTAAGTGTTTCTCTCTTCATTAATATGAGCCTAAAAGGGCTCGTGTTTCCAACACCAAACAAAAGACCTTGGGGACAAACCCAGAGTAGTAAGTTGGCTTAACCAAGGGTGCTTTCTCAAGTCAGCCACATCATGACCAAGCTACACTAGAAATATCTCCATCGACCTAGGCATGTGAGTGTCTCTAACCCAGGTAGCTATTATGGAAACATTCTATTCTCTTGACCCCTTTTGAGCATGGTATCAAAAGACAGTTAACACAAACACATGTCAGTAGAGTAATGGGCATCAACCAATATCGTTACCATAAATCCAACACTGGGGAATGATTCTGGAAGTCTTGTTATGCAAATAATAACTTCTACCTTGGTTGTTAGTTAAAATAGATGGTATCTAAATAGTCCTTTGCTTTAGGATTTGAAAGGCATTATAATCAGTGTTAGAGCCATAGCATGTCGGGATGTGATGAGTACGCATGCATCTTTTGGGATACGGATCCTTGTTGTGTAATAACTCGTCTCATTTTGGTTAGAAATAAGACATTTGAGTTCATTATAAACTTAAATATCTTTCTAACATGATTTTCAGTTGATTCCGAAAAGTATATGAGTATTCTATTGCTTTTATATAGGGATGAGCATGGTACCAGTCCCATACGAATTAGTGGTACCAATTTTTTCCCGAGCATAAATTAGTGGTACCGGTACCGTACCAAACGGGATTCAGATACTGATACCAAAAAATTGGTTTTTCCCCATTTTTTTTTGGGAATTTCCCGATTTGGTACCGATCCCGTACCGAATTAGTGGTCCCGAATTCTTTTTCACCTTATTTTGTAGTCCCGGTACCGTACCGTATATCAAGATCGGTACTGTTTCGGTACGGTACCGGTACGGTTCCGGGATTCGGGTAAAAATGCTCATCCCTACTTTTATATCATTATAATCTTGCATTTAATTTTTTTTTTTCTTTCAAATTTAATATTTTCAAAGATGATAGCATATAGGCTTTATATAATAATAATTGGGATAATCAGTATAATGTGTATTAAACTTGTCAAAAAATTGTATCTATCTTTTTTTTCTCTTTCATATTGTATACATCTAAATTACTAAACTTTCTAATTTATGTATCAAATACTAACATGATTACGGGCTGATGTTGACATGACAGTCACTAATCAGTTTTATACCGTTATATTGTATGCTTAGGTGGAAATTATATAATAAAATATTTAAAATATCTATTAACAAAATAACTTTATAGGACTTTAACACAAAGGATATATTTCGTTATATATATTTTTTGAACGGCTGAGTAACATTAATAATAAAAGCTTCTAGTAAGGCACTAGAAGCTAAAGAGTACAATTACAGTCTAGAAAACAACGAAACAACAATAACTAGACTCCACCCGAGACTTTAACTGCGAGGCCTACAAAAGGGATGAAAAAACTTTTCCCAATTACAGAAAACTGAGACAAGAGAAAAATCCCCACCCACGGAGGCCCTGCCACCGGTTTTCACTCCGAGGTGTTTTTTGATGTAGACCCAAACAAGCCTCGGGGGGGGGGGGGGGAAGGAAAAAATAACAGAACCAAAAAACATCATATGCTGACAACATCACTCAACTGCAATTCACGAGCAGCAAAGGAGACTTTAACCAATTTGACCAGCTGCAAGACATCTGACCCCTATGAGATAACCAAGAAAAAGAAGATGAGTGAATGTTGTAAAAAATGTCACTTTTCCTCAACTGGTTCGAACAAAAAGTTACATTGTTGCGATATCTCCAGATCCACAAAAGAGAAGAAGATACAATAACAGCAAAACGACGATATTTCTCTTTGGAAGCATTCCATGAACCAAACCAAGACTTCCAATGCTTAAATGACGTAAAAGGAGGAAAATAAATATCACACCACATACGAATAAGCCTCCAAACCTCCTTGGCAATATCACAATCAAAGAAAATGTGAGAGGAAGATTCAACATTACCATTTCAAGAAGGACAAGAGATCGAAGTTATGTCGATGCCGCAAGCCGAAAGATTAAATCTATGAGGCAATCTATCCAAAGCTAGTCTCCATATAAAGATATTGACTTTACGCGGAAGAATTTTATCCCAAGAATTCGAATGCGCCAAGGAAGGAAGGAGCTTAGAGTCAATGATGCGACGAGATTCTCCAACTGAAAAGATGCCATCCGGTGCCATTGACCACACACAAATGTCTTCATCAACATTTGAATCAACATGACTAATATCCAGAAGCATGTCTCACAAGTAAGCCAAATTACAAACTCCAGTATCATCCCTAGACCAATTCCTATTCCATTGACCATTAACAATACGATCAATAATCAAACATTCTTTATATTGATCTAAGCGATATAACCGATTTTAGCGAATATAAAGAGGAGAATCGCCAATCCAAATGTCGTTCCAAAAATGAATACGAGTGCCACAACCCACATTGAATCGAAAAGAGTTAAGCGGGATGATGTCTTTTGAATGAAGAAATTCAGAAGAACCAACTATTCTAGCCCACTTACCATTGAACTTACAACCCTTGTTATCGAAAGCACCCTCTTTACCATGCAATGACTTAATAACTGTAACCCAAAGAGCATTCGGGAAAGAAGACATCCTCCAAAGCCATTTTTGAAGATGGGCTGGATTGAAGGCTTTAAGACTACCTATGTTCAATCCCTCTTTATCATAAGAAGAGATGGTGTTAGCCCATTTAATCCAAGCAAGGTTTCTTTTTTCTTGAGAACCGCCCCAAAAGAAAGTAGCACGAAATCTTTCTAACAGGTTCAAAATAGTTTCAGGAGCTTTAAAGATCGAGAGGTAGTAAATACCAAGGCTATCGAGAACCACTTTAATAAGAGTGAGACATCCTCCAATAGATAAAAGGTTCGCTTTCCATGAAGAGAGCATTAAAAAATCGATCGACCAAAATTAGCCAACTAGATAAGAGGTTCATGTTGGAGCCAATCGGAAGCCCAGGTTACACGAAAGGGAAGGAACCCGAGGCATAACCTGTACTACTAGCCATATCATCAACTTCGACATTAGTGACTCCAATACTGTAAATGTCGGATTTTGAATGTTAATTTTGAGACCCGAAGCTAAGTAAAAAACTTGAAGAACACGAATGATGTTATCTAAGTCGCCAGAATTCCAATCCGTGGTAAAAATCACATCATCAGCATAAAATAGGTGAGATATCGTGATATCTGAAGAACCTAGCTGAAACCCGCGAATCAATCCAGAACTGACAGCATTTGAAATAACACAATGAAGACCTTCCATAACAAGGATCAATTAAAAAGGCGAGAGATGGTCTCCATGCCTTCAGCCTCGTTTAATAGAGAATTCTGAAGTAGGACTACCATTAATCAAAATAGAAGCTCTGGACGAATGAAGACAAGCTCTAATCCAAGATCTCCATTTGGAACCGAAACCAAGGCTTAGAAGAACAAAATCCAAATATTTCCAACTAACTGTATCAAGTGCTTTTTCGAAGTCCACTTTAAAGATAAGCATTTTTTTCTTCCTCTTTTTGTACCAATCAATGACCTCACTAAGAATAAGCGGACCGTCAATAATTTGACGACCCGAAATAAAAATGGATTGCTCAATGCTAACAATCTTATCAATCACTTTAGAAAGCCGATTTGCGAGAATTTTAGCAATGATCTTGTAGTGAATGCCAATCAACGAAATGGGAAGAAAATCTTTCATATATATAGGATTGCTAACCTTTGGAATAAGCTTGAAGAAAGAAGAATTAGCACCTTGAGGCATCGATCCAGTGACAAAAAATGATGTAACAAACTCAAGAATACCCATCTTAAGAAAATCCCAAAATTTCTTAATAAATGCAAAAGAGAAGCCGTCGGGACCAGGAGCTTTGTCACTGCCACAATCCCACACTGCCATCTTGATTTCCTCCAACAAAACGTGTGTCTCCAAGTAGTCACGATCAATGGAGCAAAGACCAGTAGAGTGAGTCAATGGAGAAAAAATCACCTGGGAGTCTTGAACCTGGTATTTGTCTTTGAAGAAATTAACGAAAGCATCTTTAATAAGATTTGGTTCCGAAATCCAAACACCATCATGCATAATACCGGTAATTGCTTAAGATCTCCTATTCTGATTTATCAACCCGTGGAAGAATTTGGAGTTCTCGTCACCTTCAATGTCCCACTTGATATGAGCCTTTTGAATTAAATCATGGGCTTCAATTTTGTCAAGAATATCAATATCTTGAAGGAGCTTAATGCGTTTGTCACAATCAATGTTGCTAGCACTTCCGTCATCAATCCTCTTTCGATAATATTAAGGTCATTCAAAGCCTCCTTTTTTTATTGCGATCATTATTCTTAACATTAGCGAGCCATTACTTGATAGTGGTTTTAAGATATCGCAATTTTTCATGTGACTTAAGAGATCTACCGTCATTATTTGCTTCCAAAGTAGACCAAGCAGACTTAATGACTTCATCAAAACCATCTCGAAGTAACCACGAATTATAGAATTTGAATGGAGTAGAACCAAAATCAGGTTTTGAAACATGAAGAAGGATTGGAGTATGATCTGACCATCCACGATTAAGAGCCATGATATGAAAATCTAGAAGAGCCTCTAAAATTTCTTCAGAAATAAGGAAACGATCCAGCTTGCTAAGTTTGGTTCCAGCTTTATTCATCCACGTGTAGTAACAACCTCTAATGTGAAGGTCAACTAAACCTGAAGAATAAATAAAAGAGTTAAAATGATCAACTTCATGTTGAGAAAATATGGAACCAAACCTTTCATGTTCATAACGAACAGAATTCATATCTCCAAAAAGAATGAATTTTCCATTATGGTGTTGCATGAAGTCTATAATTTTATTCCAAAGAGATATCTTAGCCGACGTATCTTGAGGACCATATATGTTTATCATAGAACAATCACCCACCGAGTTTTTCCAATGACCTTTCACAATAATAAATGACTCGTCACACCAAATGTTTTCCTTCTTAGAAATTTTAGGATCCCACATAGATATCAAACCACCCAATCTACCTCAAGCCATGCTACAAGCGTAATCTAAAATTAAAATTACCCCACATTGTCTTAAGAGGAAATAGCTCAAGGCGAGTCATTTTGGATTCCTGAAGACCAAGGATATGAATATTGTGTTTGAAACAAATTTTTTTTATCCAAACATGTTTACGCCTATTTTTCGTACCACAACTGTTTATAGAAAGAATATTCATTTATTCGCAATGTGTACGCCAATTCCATTAATCATTCGATTGAGGGATTTTCTACAACCTCTAACATCATAACCTAAAGAGTTTCCAACTTCAATTATCTTGTTAAGTTCATGAAATAACGAAACTCCTTTGATGTCTTTCATACGATGTCGAATAAAAGAGGTGGAACACTAACTTGTAAGAGGTGAGCATCATTTTACATGTTCAAAACCAGGTGGTCTACTTAGATCAGACGACTCATTAACATTTGTTGAGTTTATATCTTTGTTAACCTCCTCTTCCATGTGCACGTGTGGTTGAGTCAAATTATTAATATTATGATTTTCCATGAAACCTTCGTCTACTTTAACATCTTCATCCAGGTTGTTGAATTTTTCATTCAGCTCGTTCAAATCATGTACTTAATTCTCTTTGACAGAATCTGCAACTTTTTGTACCTCGTTAATATCTATATGGGATGCCGTATCAAGAGAGTTATCAGAAATACTTATACTCCATGAACCTAGTTCTTGAACATAAACTTGAAACAACTCCCCATGGACTAGAACTTGTATCGTTTTAGATATAAGTTTTTCTGATCTAGTTGCAATGCACACTCTACCCGCACTCATGGTAGTGGACTCTTCGGTTTCGAAAAACATGAATTTGCCAAACAATGAAGCCACAGTCTTAAAAGCATTAGAATCCCAAGCACATAGAGGTAGGCCGCTGATCTCGACCCATATCATGCGTTCATCTACTTTAAATGAAGGTGAGGGACATTTGGCTGATATGTAAAAGTTTTTCAAGCTCGCATTATCAAGAAAGATTGAGCAGGCAATCGTTGAAGGGAATGAATCTAAATCCAAAGGCTCCAACATGATGGATCGACAAGTCTATGAAACCTGCATTCTTACAGATCATGTGCATATTACTCATACTATCTACATCTCTTAATTTCTGAAGGAGAACCATTGATGCATCCTCAATGCTGATTAGATCATATTCTTTAAGGGTGATAGAACGCACGTCGACAGCAGGGGTGTGGAAAACTAAAAGGGGGGGGGGTTGAATAGTTTTCACTCTTTTTGATTTTATAAAAACTTGGTTTCGAAATGTTGATTTGAATTTATTCAATTGTTTGTTTGAAAAACTTTCAATTAGAGTTTATTATGAAAACAACATATAATCAATAGGATCAACTATATATGTGTGCTTTCGGATTAGTTATCAAAAACTTAGTTTTATGAATGGAGCTTTTGTTGATCGTTATGTGAATACGTTTTCCTTTTAAAATCTTAAAGCGTTTTGTATCAAATTATCAATTAAGTTAAACTCAACATGAGAAGTGTGAATAATACATCTAAGTCCATTAGACTATATCATATAATTATATATCCTATCACAATATTAACTTCTATGTACAACACAATCAACATCACAACAATATAAGCAACAACTAAGACATATAGGCAAGGATAGATGTAAAGAAATAAATGCAAGAATAAATGAAAAGAGATAAGAGAAAGGAAATGAAAACCGGACACGATGATTTATAGTGGTTCCGCTACAAGGACACCTTCGTTGCCCTACTCCACTCCCCGAGTCACCTACTCGAGAGTTTTCTTCACTACTCAACAAGATCCTTTTTGGCGGAAAAAATCTTACACAACTTTTACTTACACCAACTAACGACACTAAGCTAAATGTCGAGTCCTACTCGTAGCTAGAACCAATCTCACAACTTTGATCACTACACAACTTCTACACGACTTCATGACATCTTCACAACTACTCCACGACTTCTTCTTCACACCTACTTCTTCACAACTACATGACTTCTCCACACTACTACGTCTTCCCACTACTTCTTACTCACTCATTGACTCATTACTAAGTAAGATCATCTTGATCTACTGATTACATATACATACATAACTCACAACTTTACATCAACACTAACTAGACTCTAATACATCTTTGACTTTATGATAGAGATGATTCTTCTCTTGCACTTTTAGTGGTGAATGATTGGATCACTTGAAACAAAGACTTATAATCTTATGATCAAAGGATTTAGAAAGATGTTTTGAAAGGATTGGGACTGAAAATTTTCGTGTAAAAGGTCTGGAAAAATAGCAGAAATGAACCTGTATTTATAGGCAAACATTTCTGACAAAAGGAGCGTGCCGGCCCCCTTAAATGGTGGCCGGCCCCCTTAATTATTAAGGGGTCCGACCATAATTAAGGGGGCCACCCAGACAGAAAACGGTTTTTTTTTTTGTCTTTTTCCGGGGAAGGTTTATCTAGTGAAATTTTAACTGTTTTTGGTTAAAAATTTGAATTCATATATTTATTATGAATTAAACATTTTCCTTTATTTACCAAAAGTGTTTTTTTTTAATATATAAGATGTTTGTAACATTTTATAAAATTTGTAGTGTTTAAATAAAATCCCTTTGATCATAAATTGTATTAGACATTTGTTTGTACATACCTTAAGTGATTGTTGAAGCATACTCGAGACGTTGAGATGTCGAGGCTTGTTGACGTATGAATGCATAGATGAATTGTGATCACAAGTAACTTAAGCACTTTACGTTATATGTTGTAACTTACATATTTGTCATCATCAAAACATTAAGAGGATGTTTAGATTAAATATCATAATATTCATGCCAACAATCTCCCCCTTTTTGATGATGACAAACTATGTAAACTATAACTCATAGTAGAATGTATAAGTTACTTGTTTACACTTCTTCTCCACCTTTTGTCGAAGAAAAAAGGTGGACACCTGGATGAGACTTCTACTACACTTCAATCCTTGAAATAAAGAGGCGAGCTTGCATCATCGTAAGTGAAGCCTTGATCATATCAACCCCTAAAACATGACTCTAGCGAATCCATAAATCAAATAAATTGCAAACTTTTATCCTGCATCGAGAGTTAGTTTTGTGCAACAAAAATATATAGATAGGGATGAAATACACATAGCCAATGCTCCCCCTTGGCGTATGCTCCCCCTTGTTTAGAGCACCAAGAAATCAAGAAATGAAAGAGTGCTAGAAGGCAAAGTTAGTAAAAAAAAAGATGCACAAATATATAAAGATGATGATAGATATATGCATGACTCTAATCGGGGAACAAGATATGGATGTCTAAGGTATATGGACTAAAAATATGACTCATGCAATTATTGTTTTAAAAACAACAACCTAAATCCTAAAAAAAATTACCATAACCAATGCTTAAGACATGACAATGATTAGGACCTAATGCAAAGATTCGACCGACATATTTTGGCGAAAGATGCCAAAATATATATTCTAAAAGAGTTAATGAAAAATGAAGATGAGAATGATACGTTATTTTAAAAACGTGGAAAAATGAAGAAGGATGAGTGTGAATGAAAATGGAAGGTGATGACAAAAGGTTGACAAATATGGTTTAGATTAATATATCATTTGACAAGGGTGGATGATTGGGAATCATGGGATTTTTAGGTGTTTTGTTGGTTGACGACCGAAGGTAGATATGTGAAATGAGTTGGTGATGACTCGACAACACTTGAAGCTTGGATATCTTCTTTGTGTTCTTCTGATGAGGCGAAAAATGATCCATTTTTAGGGGGTCATTTAAGCCCGGAATTGAATTTATTTGATCAAATATTACCCTAAATCGTTCTTTTTGTGATTTTAGGTACTTTTGGAGTGAATTCTGGAAAAGGAAGCATTTTGGACGTTTTTGGAGCGTAAAAGTGAAGAAAACGGCAAAGTCTTAATTTTCCTTGCTGGGAACAGTACCTGACGGCGTCACAAGGTTCTACATGACGGCGTCAAGAGTAAAACAAGAAGTGAAGTTGATAAAGTCCATGACGGTACAGAGAGTTTTACACTATGGGCATGACGGCGTCACCATAGGCAGTCATGGTCCAATTGCATGTGACGGCCCAAAGTAACTTTGCACATGACGGCGTCAAATCTGAATCTAGGCAATCCGATATTACTATGGGCGGCGAGTTGACGGCGTCAGACATTTCTTCTTGACGCCGTCACGAAGGAAAATCTATATACAGTTTTGCAATTTTCATTCATTAATAGAGAACATAAGAGGGCATAACTTGGAGAAACCCTAGCACGATTTTTACTGTTCTTTCAAGGGTTTTTACCCTTTGAAACCTTTCATGTTCAATTAAGATAAATATCCTTTCAATTCATTCAATATGTCTATGTGTTGTTTGAATATATCTTACGCTTGTCTTGAATTTAACATGCTAGGCTAGATCTCTTGTGTGTTTGCTTAGATGTAGTGAAACCTAGATGTTGATTATGGGTTGATTGTTTGCTTATAGTTGTTACGGATGAATGATTTTGATGTTAGGCTTAAGAAAACTGGCAGACTTCCATAGGGTAACATGCTTGAACATCTTAGGAAACATTAACCAATGCGTACTAGGTTTTTATGGTTGTATTTAATGCATTTGCAAATTCTAATGATCCCATGTTAGGAGCTTCTTGCAGGCTCGACATAGGAGTGAAGTAGGAGCTTATAGAGTTGGGGAAGTACGTACGCCACCCCACGAATGGTATTAAGGAATATAACCCGTCATCCACGCAATTGTAACAAACTATCAACCTGTAAAAGATGTCTAGGGAGTAATGAAATCTAAGTAAACACAATTCTCCCCATTATTGTTAACATCTCTAGTTTAATTAGTTTTATTTTCATTTCTGTTATTTTATTTTGATTGCATCTTAGTTATTGGGTTAGTTGACTAGCAACTAATTCCGCCCACTCTTCCAAAAACCTGAGATTTTAATTGCTTTTATAAAAATATAAAAATACAAAAAGAATCATCTCTCACCTCTAGACCTAGTTTTTAGGCTTTCTAATCCTAGCGACACTATTCATGAGTTGAACGATCAATCCCCCGGTACTTGTCACTATACTATACTACAACGATCAGGTACACTGCTTGGTGGGGGTTGTAAGCTTCTCTAGATCCCTCGAGAGGTAAAGCCTGGTGCAATTCCCACGCATCAAGTTTTTGGCGCCGCAGCCTGGGGAATAGTTATTGTTTAGGTTGAATTTTATTTTTATTAGGTCTACTCATTAGATTCCTATCAAGTGAGATTTTTTATTTTTTTATTTTGTAGCTTTCTTGTAGTCTATCTTTTCTTTGTGATTTAGTTTGTAATTTGCTTCAAATGGACTTTACACTTAGACTTTTAAGATTGCAAGATAAGGTTGAGCGGCTAGGACACCAAAGAGTTCAAAATACCTCATTTAGAGACACCTATGAATCATATGAGCCTTCACCTAGGTTAGATTTTTATGAACAACCTCCATGTTTAAGATCTCGTTTTAGTGAGGCCAATAGGAAATGCAACCTAGTTTGCCAAGGAATTATGGAGAGAGCCGTTGCAACAAACCATAAGTTAGATGAAGCACTAGGTTTGCTATTATCACTACCTAAGAAAACAATTAAAGAGGATTTAGCCGAGCATGATCACATTGATCAAAAAGACCTAGGTTTTATGACCAATGACTTTGAATCTCAAGGAACACATGATGAATCCTTTAGGCAAATTGAATATAAGATTAATGAGGGAGATCCTTATGATTCGGACATAGAAGTTGAGATGCCTAGAGAAGCACGTGAGATACTTAGGAGAATGCTTAGGATAGATTCTACCAAAACACATGATGAGGATATAGGTGATCTTGACATCATTTGAGGCACACACACCGCCCGTGACTTACCCGGAAGAAGTAGAAGAAACTTTAGGAATTCCAATGGAGGTAGAACCCTTGGACCAGGCACCACTTGAGGAATAGATTTGAATACTTGTAGTGATAACCTTACTCCTAGTTCTAGGGAATTTCCTAGTGTTGATGAACCAGAACCTCAATCTTTACACACCTTTCCATCCTTAGATATATTTCTAGGAGACAAAAGAGGAACCGACACACCCATCAACCAATATTATCCGGGTAGTTTTAGGATGAAGGAAACCATTCACTCACCCCCTTCACCTCACGTGGCATATTTCCAGTCTAAGGGTGTGTATCGCTACTTCCACCCGCACTTAATTCAAAGTGTAGGGAAAACCTCCCCTATTTCCGTTAAATAAGGGTATAGTCAGGCTCGTGACTCGAACAAAAAACAAGCGCTTATTGGGAGACAACCCAAGCTTTATTTATTTATTTGTTTGTTTGTTTGATTCTATTTTTTTCCGTATGCATGTTTTATTTTTGTTGTTTGTGGCCCATGTTTCAAAGTAAATTGTGAAAATGTTTTATTTTGTTTTTAACTTCGTCTTAATTACATATAATGGTATTTTGCAAAAGCTAAGTGTAAGGGGAGATCCAAATTTATTTATAAGAATGAAATTGAGCATGAACCACAACAATATTAAATGGACATGTATATTCGTATTTGTTAGAGTCAAATGCTTGTATCGAGTCATAATGGTGTTTTACAGGATTTTCCAGGAAGTAGGACATAAGTTTTTCTAGAAATTTTCCGGAAACTTAACGTAAAGACTTCTGCAGGTCACTTCTGACGGCGTCATGAGTTAACTCCTGACAGCGTCACGTGTAAAATTCTGGAAATTTTGCTAGTTTTGTTTTTTCTAACGGAGTCTTGAAGTTTTTATTAATTCTTTAGTTTTATAAACTCCAAGAAATCTGCAAACATTCATTCCACAAGCATTATATCTTACATTGCTTTCTAGGATTTATTAGTATATATAGATTGCCGCCGATTTTACGCGAGGTTGCCTTGTTTGTTTTCTCAGGTTTAACAGGTTACATATGACAAGAAGATGATTTATTTTCTGGAAGGGAAGCTTTGATTGTTCATTTTCTTGGAGGAAGATCTAACCTTGTTACCACAGTATCCACACCGAACGAATCAGGGGAGTATTTGATTTCATTCTTTTACCTATTTCACTTTTACATTCTTTAATTGAACATTGTGGACAATGTTCATCCTAAGTGTAAGGGGAGGGTAAAGGATGATACCTTATAGGATACACTTTCACTTGAGTTTGTTTGTTTGATGGTAGGTGTGTAATAAAACTATGAGAAATACTTGTTAGTGTAATTTTAGCACCAAATTTAAATTTTTTTACAACATTTAGGAGTGAAACTTTAGCCTTAGCAAGCGTCTCATGGATAGGAGATTGTATGACTAGCACAAAACCGTACTAGTCAGAAAAATTTTCCACCCAAATATGTGAGGTTCGCCTTTAGATTTGATAGGAAAAGCATTTACTATTAGTGCTTATGAGTGTACCGGTAGCATTTAGATTCTAGAACTTGCGTTAGTGATGCATCCCGAGACCGCTAGTGAGACTACATTCGTGTAGTAGGACTTACTACATGATAAGAGGCATTAGGATCACCCTTGTGTTTAAACCCGTATCATAATTACTTGACCATTTAAGTCATATTACTTGGCTAGTAAAGTCAACTAATTTTTCCCTCACCTTAGCGTTGTACTCATTTTTAGTACACGAAACCCCTAGTACACCCCTCCGAGCATATCTTTTCGTTTCTAACTTTAAGCATCTTACTTAAAGGAAGAATTTGTTACAACCCACTTAAATGTACACCCAAATCGCCTTAGCCTTCTGTGTATGCACTCATCTTTAGTGCATTATTGTTATTTGTTTAAACCCTTAGTTAATTATCTAATCAATTACATGGTTGCTAAGTCGAGTCATATCCTTGTACATATTGTTTTGGGACGATTGGGACGATTGGGTAAAGTACTAATGTTATGGAGTAATGGGGAAGAACATCATATTATTACCCCCATATGTGCGTTAATCATTAGATTAGTTTATTGTAAAGTATATAAAAATTCAAGTGTAAGAGGAATGTACATTCCCTATGATGTATTATTTAGGATGGTAGGGTAAGAGTGTATGCAAAAAAAAAAAAAAAATAGAAATAAAGAATATATATATATATATATATATATATATATATATATATATATATATATATATATATATATATATAGAAAAAAAAGAAAAGAGAAAAAACATACGGACTACCATCCCGTTTCATTCTATGTTTGTTTTTTATTTTTGTTATTTTTCATTTATTAGCTTAAGTCGAGTCTAGTCTTGGCTTAGCAACGCCATATTGTACATGTAATTAACCAAGATGATTAACTCGCAACCAGTAGAGATTGCCTATATCTGACAAAACCGTGTATTCCATATCCCTACACCTAACGTTATAACCCTTTAAAAGACCTCTTTGATAGTTTATCCTAGGTGCTTACGCTATGTGGTGGAGGTTTGATCGTTTCCCAAGCCTATGGTAATCTATTTTGCTATGACAGGTAGTGAGAGATGTTTTCCATTTCCATATTGTGATATATACTTTATTACACCCGAGAGATGTGAGTATCTAAACACTATTTGTGAGGTGCTAGTGTATGACCTCCGTGCTTGTCTTTGGTCTTTAGTGGAACGATTATTTGTTGTAATTGCTTTTATATTAGTGTTAAATGACCCCTAACTTGTATTTTGATTAGAATAAAAGCGCATTTGCTTGAGGACAAGCAAATCTCAAGTGTATGGGTATATGATGAGGCGAAAAATGATCCGTTTTTAGGAGGTCATTTAAGCCCGGAATTGAATTTATTTGATCAAATATTGCCCTAAATCGTTCCTTTTGTGATTTTAAGTACTTTTGGAGTGAATTCTGGAAAATGAAGCATTTTGGACATTTTGGAGCATAAAAGTGAAGAAAACAGCAAAGTCTTAATTTTCCTTGCTGGGAATAGTACCTGACGGCGTCACAAGGTTCTACATGACGGCGTCAAGAGTAAAACAAGAGGTGAAGTGGATAAAGTCCGTGACGGTCCAGAGAGTTTTACACTAAGGGCATGACGACGTCACCATAGGCCGTCATGGTCCAATTGCATGTGACGGCCCAGAGTAACTTTGCACATGACGGCGTCAAATCTGGATCTAGGCAATCTGATATTACTATGGGCGGCGAGTTGACGGCGTCAGACATTTCTTCTTGACGCCGTCACAATGGAAAATCTATATATAGTTTTTCAATTTTCATTCATTAATAGAGAACATAAGAGGGCATAACTTGGAGAAACCCTAGCACGATTTTTACTGTTCTTTCAAGGATTTTTACCCTTTGAAACCTTTCATGTTCAATTAAGATAAGTATCCTTTCAATTCATTCAATATGTCTATGTGTTGTTTGATTATATCTTACGCTTGTCTTGAATTTAACATGCTAGGCTAGATCTCTTGTGTGTTTGCTTAGATGTAGTGAAACCTAGATGTTGATTATGGGTTGATTGTTTGCTTATAGTTGTTACGGATGAATGATTTCGATGTTAGGCTTAAGAAAACTAGCAGACTTCCATAGGGTAACATGCTTGAACGTCTTAGGAAACATGAACCAATGCGTACTAGGTTTTTATGGTTGTATTTAATGCATGAGCGAATTCTAATGATCCCATGTTAGGAGCTTCTTGCAGGCTCGATATAGGAGTGAAGTAGGAGCTTATAGAGTTGGGGAAGTACGTACATCACCCCACGAACGGTATTAAGAAATATAGCCCATCATCTACGAAATTGTAACAAACTATCAACCTGTAAAAGATGTCTAGGGAGTAATGAAATCTAAGTAAACACAATTCTCCCCATTATTGTTCACATCTCTACTTTAATTAGTTTTATTTTCATTTCTGTTATTTTATTTTTATTGCATCTTAGTTATTGGGTTAGTTGACTAGCAACTAATTCCGCCCACTCTTTTTCAAAAACCCGAGATTTTAATTGCTTTTATAAAAATATAAAAATACAAAAAGAATCATCTATCACCTCTAGACCTAGTTTTTAGGCTTTCTAATCCTAGCGACACTATTCCTGAGTTGAATGATCAATCCCCCGGTACTTGTCACTATACTATACTACAACGATCAGGTACACTGCCTGGTGGGGGTTGTAAGCTTCTCGAGATCCCTCGAGAGGTAAAGCCTGGTGCAATTCCCACGCATCATCTTCACTTGCTAGAAAGTGGAAAAGACGCATTTCATAATGAAATTCACTTGGATAAGGTGGTGATGACTCAACAACACTTGAAGCTTGGATATCTTCTTTATGTTCTTCACTTGCTAGGAAGTGGAAAAGACGCATTTCATAAAGAAATTCACCTGACTTTTAATGACATCGACAATCATGTTTATGAGTGTATGAAAATGACGGTTGCCCTTTGATTCAAAGAGCGACACAAGGGTGAACATAGGTTTATGTATCATGAAAGATGGTTTGACCTTTATGGATTAAGTTTTAGTGGTGATGACACATTTAGTAGAGTGTAAGGGATGGTTACATGGTTGAATCTTCTTGTGAAGATGACTAGGTGGAGTTATTTGTGAAGATGGGAAATGAGGATCAAGTGGAGAGGACTAGGTGGAAGCGAAAGAGTGATGTTCAAGGAAGGAATTTCTTGGGTAGGAGGTGGTGGAAACAATTGTGAGTTGATATATTCATTGATGGATGGAGATTAAGATATGGTGGAGGATGTTTTAGTTGGTGCATTAGGTGCACTAGGAAATGAAATTTGAGGTTGAGGTGATGGAGTTTTGGTACGTGTTATCTTGTGTTAAATCAATGAGGAGTGGTTTACGAGGTATGATATTGATTCTTGGTTTCTTTGAGGGCATGGAAATGGTGGATGACTCAAGATTGGATGAATAAGAATTTATGATGAAGAAGGATATTTATAGTGTAAGAATGATGTGGTTAAGGAAGGTAAACTTTGTTGGATGGCTTAGGATAGGACATGTTTGTAAATTTAGGGAAGTGGTGCATGACTCGATATTTTTAGTACAAAGTATGACTTGGTTTTAGGTGTGAGGTAGAAGAATATATGTGAGTGAGTGTGTTTTCCCTTCCCATTAAATTCATGCTCATCCAGACATAGAGTGTGACACAAATAAAGACAAACCAACACGAAAACAATAATCTTGACAATGACACGAACGATGAAGGATAGCATACAAGGAGGTTTTCCTAAAGGTGGATGGAAGGTGTTTGACATATATATATAAAAATAGAGTCATGACTCAAGAAATGGACATGAGTGACATTTTAATTTGCATTATGCTAATTAAAAATACTTAAACATTTCAGACGAAATATTTAAGTTGTCACTCCTACTAAGAGAGGTATTAGATTAGTATCTAACTATCTCTTGACAAAGGAGTGGATTGTTTGGAAGGAAACAAGATGATGAATGAGGGAGTGACTATGCATGGAGACTCTAGAACACCTAAGACAATTTTGAGACTATTATGACCTATCGGATTGTGACACTAAGGTTCTCATGAAATAAGGGTGTAAGATCTAAAGGCAAGAAATATATACCTAGATGAATGAGATATATAGAGTTAAGCATGTAAAGGCATACAATCAAATCACATAGGAGCAAATAAACATCTAGAAACAACATATATGCGATATGGCATAAATCTAGGAATGAAAGAATCTAATGAGAAGTAAAGTTCATAAAAGTAAACTAGCATTAGGTATATTTAGGAAGAGCAATTTAATCAAGTTGGAGAATGGGTATGAGACTATTACTAGTGGTGCTCAATTCAGGTTAGACACGACCATTTTTACGGGTTACATACACCCAACTTCTCACATAGAAGCAATTCAACAGTTAGGTTAAATTGAATTTCTAGTCAATAGATTCTCTAATATTCATTCTCTTTTTAGAAGAAATTAAGTTCCTAAATTTACCTATCGAAGAGTATCAAATATGAAGTCTACTTGGTTCACTAATACTTGGCTTAATGTGACTCAAACATCATGTTTTTATGAAGGTAAATCTACATGATATATTTTACTCACGATCCCAATAGAGATGTGTTGAATGTTTAGATAAGAGTAAACAAAAAGTTTTAATCTTTTGTTCATGATTTACCAGTTGTTTGGTTTTGATGGCATATTACTTGATTTAATAAATGTGCTAGACTTAAGAGTGCTCCTTACCATATCTTGTGAAATGAATCTCATTAAGATTATTGATCTTAAATGAGTTTGTGATTCTCAAATGATATCAAAACTAGACATTAATATATTCTTAAATAAATATTATTTTCTATGATTTTTGCCAATGTTATATATCATAATTTAACTAGTATTTGAAAAACAAATTTTACTTGTTTATGGATTGTGACAAGTTATTTTTCAATTCTAGTAACTTATATTATTTCAAAAAGGAAAGCGTAGTGCATTATCTTATAACACAACCATTCATGCTACAAAGAAAATGAAATACATAGAACATATAGTGTGTATTATTCTTAAATATGTATTTTATCTTGAAGTGGTGATTTTAAGTAGTGTGAGCAAAGTTTACATATGTTGTTAGTTTGCTCATGTTTGGTTTTTCGGATATGACACATTTAT
Source organism: Artemisia argyi (assembly GCA_030686995.1). NCBI lineage: Eukaryota > Viridiplantae > Streptophyta > Magnoliopsida > Asterales > Asteraceae > Artemisia > Artemisia argyi. The sequence continues at coordinate 216,686,426 of CM060709.1, read as the reverse complement.
CCATTGCATTGTAATGTAAATTTCTTGAATATTTCGGACGAAACATCCAAGTCGTCAATCCTACTTCATTGTATATTTTATGCATGTGTTAAAAATGTTATTCTAATATTTGGAACACAACTATTGGACAAGCAGATTTAATATGACATTATCAACACAAGTGTGAGTTATAATGCAATGCATATTCTTTTCATCTATAAAGGATGTAAATATTTTCATATCAATCTAGTGTGATTGAGTATGTAGATTCAAGACTATATCTTTTGTTATAATTTGATATAATCTTGAAACTAAACAAATAACAATCCAATTTCTTGTCCACACTAAAAAACATGTCAATTAGATTTGATGAATATATCAACCATAATTTGAATAATGAATTGATATAATATCAAGATCTTTATTGACCCTCACAAACACTCATTTAAAATAAATAGGCATTTTGATTGTGTGTTCCATTAATCCTAAGATTATTTATGAGTGAGGTTAGTGAATGATTGAAATTAGACTTATTACTTCATGATTGTTATATGTTTTGTTTTTATGAAAGACTCATCATTGTTACTTATAATGAACACACTTAGATTTTGAAAATACTTTTTCTTTTATATAACTACTCATGTTTTAAAATGATTCAATTTCTCTTATTAAACAACTTAAGGTAAAACAAGGTAATTTGTTGAAAATATTTAAGTGTGTTGTTAAGAATAGATTAAATTATTTGAAATATTTAGGTGACTAGATTTAACTCATTTACAAGATGTTTGAGTAACATTAAGCCATCTATACCTATATGCAATGCAAGCATAATATTGTAATCCTAACGCAAGAAATCTAGCATAAGATCTAGTTAAGTATAAACCGGAAAACTAGCTATAAACTAATAAGGCACATATGCTTAGATACACAATTAGCTAAGATTCAAATAGCAATAATCATCTAATGTATTCAATTAACAAAATTAAGACACAAAGAAGTTCACATAATCATGTAGCATAACACATAGAAGCACTTGTCGTTGTTCTGTGTATTGTATACAATAATGTTTACTAGGCTCGATTTTATTTGAAAAGAAAATAGTTTTCACCCATTTTATAATTTAATTAAGATCAATATTTTGAAAGCATAAATACTTAATTTTTCAAAGATATACCAACTAAGAATGTCCGAATTGAAGGAAAATGTAAAATACAAGTTTTACGTTAAAATGAGACACAAATTTTTGACCTCCGTGTAGTATTTTGACTTTCTGACTTATTTAAGTTTGTAATGGTTACTTGTAAGTACTTTTAAATCAAAGTAAACTCAATTACCTTTAAAACTCTGGGTGGCATGACTTCTACGGAGTTACTGTTAATTTTATATGATTTTTCAAAGTTTCTATAAAAACTGCGAACAGACAGGCGAACCCCTTAAATATGTAAGGGGACCGCCCATCTGGTACTCAAAATTTCATTTTTTGTAAAAAATTATTTTCTGACTTTGCTAAAGGTTGTGAAACTTTCTGAATTTGATACCGAACATATAATACTTATTTAAAGCATAATCTAAACTCGAGCTAGTATAATTAGTGTATATAACATCAAAACTAATACAAGTTAATCAACAAAACACTTTTCATATTTAATCCTCCTTAATTGGTAATTTGATACATGGATTTACTCAATTTTTAAAACCATTTGTTTTGAAAATTAGAGCGACGTGGCTCTGGTACCAATTGTGGAAAACTAGAAAAGGGTTGAATAGTTTTCCCTCTTTTTGATTTTATAAAAATTTGGTTTTGAAATGTTGATTTGAATTTATTCAATTGTTTATTTGAAAAACTTTCAATTAGAGTTTATTATTAAAACAACGTATAATCAATATGATCAATTATATATGTGTGCTTTCGGATTAGTTATCAAAAACTTAGTTTTATGAATGGAGCTTTTGTTGATCTTTATGTGAATACGTTTTTCTTTTAAAATCTTAAAGCATTTTGTATCAAATTATCAATTAAGTTAAACTTAACATGAGAAGTGTGAATAATACATCTAAGTCCATTAGACCATATCTGATGAGGGGAAAAGTGTACAGCTTTTAAGGGGCCATTTAAGCCCAAATTCGAGATTATTTGATCAAATATTGCCCTAAATTGTTCCTTTTGTCATTTTAGGTACTTTTGAGGAAGAATCTGGAAAAAGAAGCATTTTGGACGTTTTTGTAGCATAAAAGTGAAGAAAACGGCAAAGTCTCAAATTTCCTTACTGGGAACATTACCTAACGGCGTCAAGAGGTTGTACATGACGGCGTCAAGAGTTACAAAAGAGGTGGAAGTGGAAAATACACGTGACAATCCAGAGTGTTTTCAAGCCTAGGACCTGACGGCGTCACCAAGGCCGTCAGGGTCCAAACATTAGTGACGGCCCAGAGCATTTCTCCACATGACGGCATCACAAATAGATCTAGGCAATACGATTTTATCAAGGCGGTGAGTTGACGGCATCACGGGCTAACACATGATGCCGTCACGATGTAATATCTATATATAGTTTTCCAAATTTCATTCATTGTGTGCAACTTTGAGGGAATAAACCCTAGTCCGAATTTTATCAGTTTTTCAAGGGTTCCAACCCCTTGATTCTTCCATGTTCAATTGAAGATAAGTATTCATTCAAATCATTCAATATGTCTATGTGTTGTGTGATTATATCTTACGCTTTTCTTCTCTTTAACATGCTAGGCTAGATTTTTATTGTGTTTGCTTAGATGTAGTGAAACATAGATGTTGATTATGGGTTGATTGTTTGTTTATAATTGTTACGGATAATTGTATTCGACGTTAGGCTTAAGAAAACTGGCAGACTTCCATTGGTAACTTGCTTGAACGTCTTAAGAAACATGATCGGAGGTATACTATGATTTTTGGTTGTATTTAATGCGTAGGAGAATTCTAATGATCCCATGTTAGGAGCTTCTAATGGCTCGACATAGGAGTGAAGTAGGATCCTATAGAGTTAGGGAATATTGTACACGGCCCTATGACTAGTATTAAGGAATATGACCCACCATCCATGCAATTGTAACAAGCTAATCAACCTGTAAAAGATATCTATGGAGTAATGAAATCTAAGTAAACACAACTTTCCTCATTATTGTTTCCACCACATTAGTTTAATAGTTGTATTTTCATTTCTTTTATTTTATTTTGATTGCATCTTTAGATTAATTGGGTTAGTTGGCTAGCAACTAATTCCGCCCACTCCTTCAAAACCCGAGATTTTTACTTGCTTTCATAAAATATAAAAATACAAAAAGAATCATCCCTCACCTCTAGACCTAGTTTAGTAGGCTTTCTAATCCTAGCAACACTATTCCTGAGTTGAACGATCAATCCCCCAGTACTTGTCACTATACTATACTACAACGATCAGGTACACTGCCTGGTGGGGGTTGTAAGCTTCTCGAGATCCCTTGAGAGGTAAAACCTGTTGCGAGGGCGCAATTCCCACATATCAATATCATATAATTATATATCCTATCACAATATTAACTTCTATGTGCAACACAATCAACATCACAACAATATAAGTAACAACTAAGACATATAGGCAAGGATAGATGTAAAGTGATAAATGCACGAATAAATGAAAGAGATAAGAGAAAGGAAATGCAAACCGGACACGATGATTTACAGTGGTTCAGCTACAAGGACACCTTCCTTGCCCTACTCCACTCCCCGAGTTACCTACTTGAGAGTTTTCTTCACTACTCAACGAGCTCCCTTTTGGCGGAGAAAACCTTACAAAACTTTTGCTTACACCAATTAACGACACTAAGCTAAATGTCAATTCATAATCGTAGCTAGAACCAATATCACAACTTCGATCACTACACAACTTCTACATGACTTCACGACATCTTTACGACTTCAAGACTACTTCACAACTTCTTCTATACTCCACTACTTATTCACACACCTACTTCTTCATAACTACATGACTTCTCCATACTACTACTTCTTCCCACTACTTCTTCTTCACTCATTGACTCATTACTAAGTAAGATCATCTTGATCTACTTATTACATATACATGCATAACTCACAACTTCACATCAACACTAACTAGACTCTAATACATCTTTGACTTTATGATAGAGAGGTTTCTTCTCTTGCACTTTTAGTGGTGAATGATTGGATCACTTGAAACAAAGACTTATAATCTTATGATCAAAGGATTTAGAAAGATGTTTTGAAAGGATTGGTACTGAAAATTTTCGTGCAAAAGGTCTGGAAAAATAGTAGAAATGAACCTGTATTTAGAAGCAAACATTTCTGACAAAAGGAGCGTGCCGGCCCCCTTAAATGGTGGTCGGTGTCACACCCCCAAAATCGGGTTCAGCGGAAGCTTACATGGCACTGGGGTGCAACTTAATTGGTATCATAACATATGGTACAAAGAATGGTTTCATTTCATTTATTTAGAATGAAAATTTTTATCAAAGCATTTATTTTTCATATTATAAAAGAAGAGTGGAAATAGGCCCATAATTTAGTTAAAGCGGTCCCAATTAGTTATCAGAGTCTTCTATGACCATGCCATGCCTTGCCAAAAGCCTCCAAAGGTAAGATAACGCCTTAAGAACCTGAAAATACATGCTAAAACGTCAGCATAAAGCTGGTGAGTTCATAGATTTTAGTAAACAAGTATTTTCCGTAAACAAGTATTTTCAGTAAACAAGTATTTTTGGTAAACAAGTATTTTGCGGAAGGCAAGACAATATAACAAATACAATGTCACAGCCAAAAATAAGGTATACAGTGCCTAAAGCTCATGACTCCGAAGCTCGACGTAATCGTATGCAATCAAGCATAAAATGCCCCAAGTAAGTGTTTGCCAGACACTCGGAAGTAATCCGAATGATATGCGTCCGTTTGACAGGTTGGCGCGACCAACTCGGACGGGGTGTCAACCCAAATAGATCTATCCACAGCATTCGCGCTCACACGCATGTAATTAACGGTTCATGATAAAGGGGACTTCAGTGGCAGTAATAGGTAACTCAGGTAAAGTAACAGTTTTGTATTTATGTCCGCAAAAGCAAGAACTTGTATCCATAAGAAAGTAATCAAGGATGGAATAAGTAATTCATAAGGTATTCAAGTAATCAATCAAGTATTTCAACCATCCAGTAATGTTTGAGAAAGTGAATCGCGTTCAAGTAAAACAAGCATTGAATTTAAATAGTAATGAGCATGTATCTTCCCCCAAAACAGTTGTAAAACAAGTAAAAGTAGGGGTTATGAACTCACCTTAACAATAGCAATCCGAATAGAGTAATGAAAACGGAAGAATAGGTCCAACAATCACTAGTCGCGACCTAATTATGCATATGTCTTAGTTACCGAAATCAAGTGAAGCATGCAAGTCATACACTACATTATCACTTGTACATGTCGTCGTAGTATTCGTTGTAAAAAATGTAGGTAATCAAGGTGATCTCGTGTTTAAGCCATCCACCATTTTAGAAAACGTAACTTGTAAATTTCACGACCAAATATTAGTCGTCTCGAAAATATATATTTTGAAAATCTCTAATGTACCCAATAAGTATACATAATGTTCTACTATTTTTATTCACGTCATTTTAGCCAAAATGCACCTTAAAGTGTCCAAAATTTATGTTAAACATTTCCATCAGCTTTCAATAATAAACAAAAAAAAAAACTGTCAAATATATATTTAGTTTCGTCCAACTTTCTTAGGCCATAACTTTCGCGTCGTAGTTCCGTTTTTTCAAGTTCTATATATCCCCGCGAAGGTATTTAAGAGTACTCTAGTATTTTCAAGGACTCGGTTATTTTAGAAATCATTAAATCTCAGTTTTCCTAGGTAGAAAATCGGAACAGATTCATTATTTTCAGAAAATTATAGTTTTCGTTGTAAATATTGAAAATAGCATATCTTTTTCGTTATAAGTCCGTTTTAACCCGTTCAAGCGGCCACGTTCTCGTTATTAAATCTATTTTCTATATTTCAAGTCTAATATGGCCAACCAAGTATTGATTTTCCACAGGGAGTCGAAAAGGGACAGATTTATCATGGATGATGTCAAGTTATTTTTCTAGTGTTTTTATTTGCTACAACCTTTTGCCAACAACTCCAAATCTTGTCCTAGGTCATCCATCAACTAGAAAAATAGTGATCTAAACATAACCTAATAATATTTAAAGTCCTTGTTCAAGATCATCCAAGTATTCAAATCTAACATATATATATATATATATATATATATATATATATATATATATATATATATATATATATATATATATATAAGTTTATTTCATTTTCTTGTAGAGATTTTTATTAACAACTTTTCTTGTGATCAAAACTTGTACAAAATATATTTTCTTGGCAAGAGATCAAAGTGGATGTAAGATGTTTCAACATGTACCAAGTGATAACTAAGTATACACACTTATCAAGCATAAAAATCATGAACTCATGAAGTATTAGTAGTATGAGACTTACAAAGTAATATATGAGATGAGATTAGTAAAACTCTTGTATAACCCCAAGATTAGTATCCAACCCTTGTTAATCTTGCCCTAAGTACTCTTGAAAGTACCCAACAAGCTCATTTTTCTTCCCTTGCTCCTTTGGTATGTCGAAATATGTATATAGTGGGAGGTGATATATATATATATATATATATATATATATATATATATATATATATATATATATATATATATATATATATATATATATATATATATATATATATATATATTGTAACTAGTGTGAATACTAATGTGTGTATATATATACTAAATGTGGTAAAAATGTGGTCAACAAAATATCTTGTATTGGTCCTTGTTTGCCGAAAATCATGGAAAAGAAGGGGACAAGGAGTGGTTCTAGCCATCCTTATTAATTACATGTTTTCAAGTATAGATTTTTAGTACAATGTAGATAGATATGTTGTGGTTTTTTTTTTTTTTTTTTTTTTTTTTTTTTTTTTTTTTTTTATCATACAACATATGGGGAGGGGCAGCTCATAGGAAAAGTTTGGAAGAAAATGGCTTTTATTTGTAAAAAAAAATGTATATATTGAGTGTATTGGGTAGTAAAAATATGTATTGGGTATTAGTTTAGTACTTTATAAAAGTTATACGTAATTAAACGTAAGATGTAAAGAATTTAACTTGGTCATTGGAAAATATTTTTGAGACTTTTGTAATAATTTTGGAAGTATAAAAATACTCTAAAAATAATTGTTGAGAAAATCGGGTATGTCATGTGTTACATTCTTGAATAAAAATTAACATTTTGTTGAATTTAAAACCGTAAGTATTTAAAGAATAGAAATTTGTTTTATAGTATAAAATTATGAATTGGGAAAGGAGCAAGGTACCGGAGCGTTGTGGACAAAAATTAGCCTAAGTCCTAGAGTACTTAGAATTTATTCAAAAATTCGTGTCGGTCCAAGTAAAAGGGCTCACGTAAAATGTTTCAAATTAAAAGTCAAGAATTTAAATTCGAGTTTAGAAATTAGTATTGACCTGGGAAATAGCGGGTTGTGACATTCTACCCCCCTAAAAAGGGAATCTCGTCCGCGAGATTCAGTCAGCGTTGGTCGTTGAAGTGGTATTAGTGAAGAGATGGGGGTACTTCTGACGAATCCGGTCTTCTCGCTCCTAAGTGAATTCGGGACCTTGTTGAAAATTCCAGCGAACCTTGACGATAGGAATTCGACTATGGAATGTATTGTATTCACTACTGAGTTCTGGCGGAAGCTCTAGTCTGTAAGCTACAGGGCTGACTCTAGCCAATATCTTAAATGGACCAACGTATCTCGACTTTAACTTCCTGCATTTTTCGAACCATATCACGTCTTTCCAAGGCGAGACTTTCAACATAACTTGGTCGCCAATCTTGAAATTCTAATGGTTTGCGTCGCACATCGTATAGCTTCTTATGTCGATCATGTACAGCCTGTTGACTTGGAGCGTTGTTCCAAGCCCTGATGTGTTCTAACGATCAATGAAAATGAAATGACCAAGGAAGCGTACTAATAGCCAAAATAAGTAGATGTCAATGCTAATGAAAGGAGTGAAAAGTACATTACAATACTCATGAAAGAACTAATGAATCATAAGAATAAAAAGGGAATCGTGTCAAGTACCATGTTTTAAGAACAGAGAATGTTAAAAATGAAAGGTTGCAAATGAAAAGATCAACAATAGAAAGAACATTCGTACTAATATGAGCCAATAATGCTTGTAAGAAAGATTAAATATCCGTACGAATAAAGAAGCAACTGCTATCGATTAACGAAAAAGAATTAATGAATCACAACAATAGTAAATAGAATTAGATGTCAAAACAAAGAATGATTGAAAGGAGATTAGATGTACGAATGAAGAAGGAAAACGTGATTGATTTATGCAAACAAAAGAGTCAATAAATCATAAAAATAGTAAATAGGTTTAGATGTCAAGAACAAAGAATGCTTAAAAGGCATGTTTGAAATCAGGATGAACAAAGAAACAAACGAAATGATAGGTAAAAGAAGGACCAATAATGATGCAAATAAACGCAAATAGAGGAATCATAAATCATTACGATAGCAAAGAGGATGGATGGAGAATATCAACACAATAATAAATTAACCGAGAGAACCAAAGTGTTCAAATAATAATCAAGAGGGGTAAATACTGAAAGACAGAGTGTCAAATGAGGACAATCAAGAAATGAGACCGACAATAAGCATCCCATATGAGAATAAATGAGGACACGCAATAAATGAGAAAAACATTACGCAAATAGAATGCTAAGTAAGAACAACAATAAATACAAAAGACATTAAATTTTTTGAATGTTTATTGAAGGTAATTGGGAGCGAACAATAAATGAGAAAGACAATAAATGTCATAACTATGAACAAGTAATCAGCGAGAAGTCAATTAGTATTACAAATTTTGATTAAGATTGAACGTGAACAACAAATAACCGGTTAGACAATAAATGTCACGGATGAGAGCAAACAGTAAATGAAAAGTCGAATATTGATTGAGTAAGGATGAAGACAGTAATAAATGGGAAAGACAATAAGTGTCACGAACGAGAATGAGTCAATAAATGCAAAGTCAAACAAGTATCAAGGATGTTGATTGATTATGAATGAGAACAACAATAAATGTGATAATCAATAAGTATGGCGAATCCTGATTGAGAAGGACAGAATATTCGTACTCAACCTCTCAGGCTTTATTCTGGTCTAACGAGTTCGTAGGTTGGTCGTCAAGCAGTTTCTACTGGTGTGTGATGTTCCTTACGAGGCGCCATGCGTGTCACCGGTAATAGGGTAGAGTGGTGAATGGATTTTCTGGTGATAAACTCTAGTCGGGTGGGAGAAGTAGGCTTATTAGTGGCTCTCCTATTCGTCTTTCGAGAGGTCTCATTATTGACTTCGAATGGCTCCGTCTCATTGTCGGGCATTAGTAAGTAGGTCAGTGATATGGGTGTTGGGAGGGTGGCCGACAAGTTTTCCAACTTGTCCTCGGAATCGAAAAATACATTAAGTAGGGGTAAACATTGCTGTCGAGTTCCGTCGTTACATTCCTGGTGACGTGATTCTTCAAAACCACAAGAAGTGAGGAAGAATGAGGTGTTATAAAGTCGTGTCCCGAAAGTAGGTGTTCCAAAAGTATAGTGTTACAAAAGCATGGGACGAGTGTTCAAACTAGTCTTCAGAAACGGCTAGTAAGGTAGTCAGGGAAATTGGCAGACTATAATGGGTTTTAATGTCACATATGATTTTGAAAATTTTTAGAGACTATTTGTATTAATCATGATATGTTGGAAGGTTTAGAGGACCTTCAAAAGTACGAGTGTGTATGTTAGTTCAGTTACGCTAGTAATATGTCTCTAGCTTTTAAAAGTTGTTTTGAAAGACCAAAATGAGTGTCCCAACTTGAAGTCAAATGGTAAGATTACGTAGGGGAAAAGGCGTAACGGTGTGACAGGTACGGTATGTATGTATAAGTGTATATAAAATACTTATAGTGAATAGCGTAAATCATGTAAAGTATAAGTTATCAAGTAGCAAGGTATAACACATAGTTACGTCACGTAGATCATTAAGTAAAATATCAAGTAAGGCAGTGGCTTGGCAGGCAGGCATGTAGCGGTCATAGGGTTAAATTTTTGTAAAGGTAGTTATAGTCTGGGTTTTGGAAATACCCAATTCTCTATAACCGAGGCTCTGATACCAATCTGTCACACCCCCAAAATCGGGTCCAGCGGAAGCTTACATGGCACTGGGGTGCAACTCAATTGGTATCATAACATATGGTACAAAGAATGGTTTCATTTCATTTATTTAGAATGAAAATTTTTATCAAAGCATTTATTTTTCATATTATAAAAGAAGAGTGGAAATAGGCCCATAATTTAGTTAAAGCGGTCCCAATTAGTTATCAGAGTCTTCTATGACCATGCCATGCCTTGCTAAAAGCCTCCAAAGGTAAGATAACGCCTTAAGAACCTAAAAATACATGCTAAAATGTCAGCATAAAGCTGGTGAGTTCATAGATTTTAGTAAACAAGTATTTTCCGTAAACAAGTATTTTCGGTAAACAAGTATTTTCAGTAAACAAGTATTTTTGGTAAACAAGTATTTTGCGGAAGGCAAGACAATATAACAAATACAATGTCACAGCCAAAAATAAGGTATACAGTGCCTAAAGCTCATGACCCCAAAGCTCGACGTAATCGTATGCAATCAAGCATAAAATGCCCCAAGTAAGTGTTTGCCAGACACTCGGAAGTAATCCGAATGATATGCATCCGTTTGACAGGTTGGCGCGACCAACTCGGACGGGGTGTCAACCCAAATAGATCTATCCACAGCATTCGCGCTCACACGCATGTAATTAACGGTTCATGATAAAGGGGACTTCAGTGGCAGTAATAGGTAACTCAGGCAAAGTAACAGTTTTGTATTTATGTCCGCAAAAGCAAGAACTTGTATCCATAAGAAAGTAATCAAGGATGGAATAAGGTATTCAAGTAATCAATCAAGTATTTCAACCATCCAGTAATGTTTGAGAAAGTGAATCGCGTTCAAGTAAAACAAGCATTGAATTTAAATAGTAATGAGCATGTATCTTCCCCCAAAACAGTTGTAAAACAAGTAAAAGTAGGGGTTATGAACTCACCTTAACAATAGCAATCCGAATAGAGTAATGAAAACGGAAGAATAGGTCCAACAATCACTAGTCGCGACCTAATTATGCATATGTCTTAGTTACCGAAATCAAGTCAAGCATGCAAGTCATACACTACATTATCACTTGTACATGTCGTCGTAGTATTCGTTGTCAAAAATGTAGGTGATCTCGTGTTTAAGCCATCCACCATTTTAGAAAACGTAACTTGTAAATTTCACGACCAAATATTAGTCGTCTCGAAAATATATATTTTGAAAATCTCTAATGTACCCAATAAGTATACATAATGTTCTACTATTTTTATTCACGTCATTTTAGCCAAAATGCACCTTAAAGTGTCCAAAATTTATGTTAAACATTTCCATCAGCTTTCAATAATAAATAAAAAAAACTGTCAAATATATATTTAGTTTCGTCCAACTTTCTTAGGCCATAACTTTCGCGTCGTAGTTCCGTTTTTCAAGTTCTATATATCCCCGCGAAGGTATTTAAGAGTACTCTAGTATTTTCAAGGACTCGGTTATTTTAGAAATCATTAAATCTCAGTTTTCCTAGGTAGAAAATCGGAACAGATTCATTATTTTCAGAAAATTATAGTTTTCGTCGTAAATATTGAAAATAGCATATCTTTTTCGTTATAAGTCCGTTTTAACCCGTTCAAGCGGCCACGTTCTCGTTATTAAATCTATTTTCTATATTTCAAGTCTAATATGGCCAACCAAGTATTGATTTTCCACAGGGAGTCGAAAGGGGACAGATTTATCATGGATGATGTCAAGTTATTTTTCTAGTGTTTTTATTTGCTACAACCTTTTGCCAACAACTCCAAATCTTGTCCTAGGTCATCCATCAACTAGAAAAATAGTGATCTAAACATAACCTAATAATATTTAAAGTCCTTGTTCAAGATCATCCAAGTATTCAAAACTAACATATATATATATATATATATATATATATATATAAGTTTATTTCATTTTCTTGTAGAGATTTTTATTAACAACTTTTCTTGTGATCAAAACTTGTACAAAATATATTTTCTTGGCAAGAGATCAAAGTGGATGTAAGATGTTTCAACATGTACCAAGTGATAACTAAGTATACACACTTATCAAGCATAAAAATCATGAACTCATGAAGTATTAGTAGTATGAGACTTACAAAGTAATATATGAGATGAGATTAGTAAAACTCTTGTATAACCCCAAGATTAGTATCCAACCCTTGTTAATCTTGCCCTAAGTACTCTTGAAAGTACCCAACAAGCTCATTTTTCTTCCCTTGCTCCTTTGGTATGTCGAAATATGTATATAGTGGGAGGTGATATATATATATATATATATATATATATATATATATATATATATATATATATATATTTGTAACTAGAGTGAATACTAATGTGTGTATATATATACTAAATGTGGTAAAAATGTGGTCAACAAAATATCTTGTATTGGTCCTTGTTTGCCGAAAATCATGGAAAAGAAGGGGACAAGGAGTGGTTCTAGCCATCCTTATTAATTACATGTTTTCAAGTATAGATTTTTAGTACAATGTAGATAGATATGTTGTGTTGTTTTTTTTTTTTTTTTATCATACAACATATGGGGAGGGGCAGCTCATAGGAAAAGTTTGGAAGAAAATGGCTTTTATTTGTAAAAAAAAATGTATATATTGAGTGTATTGGGTAGTAAAAATATGTATTGGGTATTAGTTTAGTACTTTATAAAAGTTATACGTAATTAAACGTAAGATGTAAAAATTTAACTTGGTCACCGGAAAATATTTTTGAGACTTTTGTAATAATTTTGGAAGTATAAAAATACTCTAAAAATAATTGTTGAGAAAATCGGGTATGTCATGTGTTACATTCTTGAATAAAAATTAACATTTTGTTGAATTTAAAACCGTAAGTATTTAAAGAATAGAAATTTCTTTTATAGTATAAAATTATGAATTGGGGAAGGAGCAAGGTACCGGAGCGTTGTGGACAAAAATTAGCCTAAGTCCTAGAGTACTTAGAATTTATTCAAAAATTCGTGTCGGTCCAAGTAAAAGGGCTCACGTAAAATGTTTCAAATTAAAAGTCAAGAATTTAAATTCGAGTTTAGAAATTAGTATTGACCTGGGAAATAGCGGGTTGTGACAGTCGGCCCCCTTAATTATTAAGGGGCCTGACCATAATTAAGGGGGCCACCCAGACAGAAAATGATCTTTTTGTCTTTTTCTAGGGAAGATTTATCTAGTGAAATTTTAATTATTTTTGGCTAAAAATTTAAATTCAAATATTTATTATGAATTAAACATTTTCCTTTATTTACCAAAAGTGTTTTTTTTTTAATATATAAGATGTTTATAACATTTTATAAAATTTGTAATGTCCAAATAAAATCCATTTGATCATAAAATGTATTAGATATTTGTTTGTACATACCTTAAGTGATTGTTGAAGCATCTTCGAGACGCTCAGATGTCGAGGCTTGTTGACGTATGAATGCATAGATGAATTGTGATCACAGGTAACTTAAGCACTTTACGTTATATGTTGTAACTTACATCTTTGTCATCATCAAAACATGAAGAGGATGTTTAGATTAAATATCGTAATATTCATGCCAACAAGGGGGTTTGACCTCGTTATTTTTGGGTTTAGGGTGAACAACAGATGTGAATGAAGGTTTAGTTGAGTGGGTATCCACTTGTTGGAATGATGATGGATTAGGGTTAGAAAACTTTTTAGGGTTTATAACCTTATTCGGCACTTGATTAGTAGACTTGGATCAAGTAGGGTTTGATCTCTGAAAACAAGCTAGAGAGACATAAAGATGGAAGCTACCAATCCATATGTTTGATAAGGAACGAACAAATTCAGTTTCATCTTTAACACCCAGAAAACGAATGAATCCGATTCGTTAACCTCCTAGTGATCGTTTGTTAGCAGTGAAAGCATCCACCAGGCGCCCATAGGAAATGCAAGCATTCTAGAGACCTTTTGCATCTAGAGAATCTGGGAGATTAGAAACATAAAATGATGTAGCAATTTTCTCCAAATCCTTTTGATACGGGTTGTTGATAGGTTTAGGGTTTTGTTGTTTCTGAAAATCCATGTCCATCCTTTATCATCAGTATTGAAAGATTGTTTAGCTATACTAGAAACCCTCCCCCTCCCTACAGAATTCCGGTGGTAATTCAAGATCCTATTTTTCATTATATATTGCCCAGGTTGTACCAAATATGTATTTCACAAACGGGTGCACATATAAAGACCAATTGCCTAGTCTAGTTCCATTCCATTGCCTGCAGGCTGCTGAAGTTCCCACCTTACTAGCTTCATGTTTCACTTGTACAGGGGCGGAACTATGTAGGGGCATGGGAGGGTCCCGGCCCCTCGCCCCCCCCCCCCCCCCCCCAAAAAAAAAAAAAAAAATTGTCGCACCAAGTGTAAATATTATAGGTTTTAAGGGTAATTTGGTTGAGGTTACAAACAAATCTCCGATCCCCCCCCCCCCCCCAAAGAAATGTCTGTTGAAGCAAAAATCATTTCTGAATAGCAACGAATAATAGTTCATTCATAATTCAACAAACACATCACCATCATGAATTACAAATGAATTCATCGACAAACGAAGTCAATGGCATTAATCAAAGGACCTACGCCCATTAACCAATATTTGATTTAACTTCCTGCAGGTACCGTATTCCGCGTTTCCATCCTGGTATCAGAGTTCCGTCATCAACAAATTAGTCAAGTCAAGAATGATTACAATCAACAAAAATGATCAAGAAAATGAAAGAATTTCAAGCAGCCATTAAGAAGAATTAAAAGACGCTATAAAGAAGGTATAATTTAATTTTACTCTATAATAAAAATAGTTAAAACATGTAAGATTTACCAACTATAAATAAAGAAGATATATCTATTATTGAAGAAAAAGAAGATGAATCAGGATTTATGTTAGATACTATTATTAATAGAACAACTATTTGAATATCAAAATTTACTTTATCAGAAAAACATAATTTTGATTATTCGATGTCACTTAGAGAATTATTTTCACGAAAAAATATAATATATTTTGGAAAAATTATTGGAGAAGAAACAGTTCCTATTGAACAAACACAAGGAAATATTGTTATTCCTATAATTAATAGACAACAAATAAATAAAAGAATAAAACAAATGAATAAAAAAGATAGATGTCAAAATAGCACATATTCATATATCAACTATACAAGTAATATTAAAAAGTACTTTTATGGGTTGTAATACACCTATTGAATTAGAATTAAGAGATGATAGAATAATAAATAGAGAAGAAAGTATTATTGCTAAAGGAAAAGGAAATTTATCTGAAGGAAAAATAAAATTTGATGTTAATATATAAACAGAAATAAGTTTAAAAGATAAAGATATAAATAAAAGTATTACTGTAAGATATGAATTATTAAGAAGATCATTTATGTATAAAGGAAATCATACTTTTACAATAACATATCAAATAAATTATGCACTCACTAATTCACATCACAGTATCACTTTTAAAACAGACAATAAAATTCACATAGATAAACTTTTTGAACCATTATTAAGTCTTGAAACACCAAATTTATTTTCAAAACATAAATATATTGATAAGAGAAAATCAACATCTGAAATACAATCAGTATGGATATCAACAATTGAAAAACCAATTTCAGTAACAAATGGAGAATCTTCCAACGCTAATGAAGAAATAAAAGAAATGAAAGAAATGATACGATCATTAAGTTTAAGAATATAAACAATATAAAATTAAAAATAGAATTAAACTCATAATGGACTCAGGATTACAAAAAAGATTATTACAGAAAAGATTAAGAGATTTAGAAGAAGATATAGAAGAAATATCATATATAGTAGATCATTTACTAACTAGGATAAGATTAAGAAATCTTTACGAAAGTCTAAAAGTGAGGAATAGAACATTAGTATATGAAAGAAAAAGATTAGCATATGCAGAAGAACTATTATTAAAAGAAAAAAGAAATCCAACAATTTGTTAAAATAATGAATTATATTTCTGAAACTCTTCCCGATCAAAAAACAAATATTGAAAATAGTAAAAATATTAAATCATTTGAACCATTTATACCATATAAACAAACTTTATTTAAAATACCACAAAACTTGCCAGAAGGAACATCATACGGTATTAATATAGTAAATAATGACGATACAAAGCAATCTATTGGAGAAAAAATAGATATATTAAACTCAACACTTAATAATATAATTGAAACATTAAGTTTCTTATTACTAAGACAACTACCAGAATTATCTAAAACAATACAAGAAAAGATAAATACTATACAATTATTATTAAACAAAAAGACAGAAGAATTTGAAAATTTGGAACAAAGTCAAATAAATATAATTGAACAACTATCAAATATAATTGATACTCAAGAGCAAGATAAAGATATTACTATTACAAAAATAAAAGAGACATTATTGAAAAAATCAACTCTTAAAATTGTACCACCAATACGAATAACATAATGGAAAATCTTGAAGAACAAATTGAAACCCTCACAAAATTAATGGCATCATTGAATATACCATCTGAAGTAAATGAAGAAGATGCAGATATAGTTCAAGATTATAGTTCAGACGAAAATCCATATGAACATCAATATAAATATCCAGGAGAAAGTTCTTATACAAATTATAATTTTGCACAAAAAAGAAAAAAAATCTTATATAGACGAAGATTTTCAAAGACAATTTGATTATAACCCTCCAACACCTACCGAAAGATATTTATATCAACAAGGAATGATTAGAAACAAGAAAGGTAAATGGGAACGTATACCTCCTCAATATATACCAAAAATTCCAATAATAAGAATGAATGATGAAATTTTAAATATTGATTGTGAAACAGAAATAGATGATAAGATTCAAGATTGGAGTAATAGGTTAAGTACTCAGATACAATTAACTGAAGAATTACGAGAATTACAACCAAGAGATTTACTCAATTTTATAATACACAAGACATCAGGAAATGTTTATAGATTTTTAAAATCTATAAATGAACTAGAATTATCAAGGATAGCAACAACTGACGCAATAATAACCTTTAAAAACATTTTGGCATGTATAGTACAAGAATTCACAGGAAGAATTTTAGGAAAAGAAGAATCAAATGAAGCCTTTAGAGAACATGCATATTGGAGAATAATTAATCTTAAGATATGTAACATGTGTTATTTAAATTCATTCATATGTGAATTTTCGGACCAATATTACAAGTTAGATACTACAAGGCAAAAATCAGCTTTAGAAATGTTTTTTCAATAAACTCCCTGAATCTATAGCAACAGAGTTAAAAAATTCATACGCAACAATACTACAAGATAATACTAAAATAATAGAAGACACTCTAGGAGCCCGAATTACTACTGTAAAAGCATGGGTTAGAAAACAATGTTTACAAGAAATAGCTAAAAAAGAAGCACGAACTGAACTTTGCTGTGAAAAACAATCCGACAAAATAGGTAATTATGGATGTCCTCAAAAACCATATAAAAAACGGAAGAAAGTATGGAAAAGAAAAATATATAATCCAAAGTATAGAAATTTTTATAAAAAAAATTCAAGACAAAATTATTTTAGAAACCGAAAACAACATCGCCAAAAATATAAAAAGCAAGATAATTCAAACTATTGTCCATCTAATAAGAAAGATTGCAGATGTTGGCTATGCCATGAAGAAAGTCATTATGCCAATAAATGTCCTAAAAAAGGAGAAAAGAAAGAAACAGAAGTATTAAAAATAGCATATAATCTTGGATACGAACCCCTAGAAGATTCAGATATTGAAATATATGCATATACTGATACTAGTGATTATTCTAGTGATACATCTTCTAATTATTGATAGATCAATTTTTTATGGATAACAATTTACAAGGATTAGAAAATTTTTGTTTAGCATACATTGACGATATTATTGTTTTTACAAAAAGAAATGAACAAGATCATATAAAAGCAGTATCAATTGTTTTTCAAAGAATAAAAGAAAAATGTTTGATTTTATCACAAAAGAAGTCAAAATTACTTCAAAGCAAAGTAGAATATTTATGATTAAAGATTGCAAAAAATGGAATTATTTCTTTGACAGATAAGCTAGAAGATAGAAAACAAATTCAAAGATTTTTAGGATGTTTGAATTATATAGCAGAATAAGGATTTTTGAAAAATTTAGCAAAAGAAAGAAAAGTTTTACAAAAGAAATTTTCTGAAAAAATTCGTTGGGAATGCACACCATCCGACACCCAACTTGTGCAAAATATTAAAGCTAATGTACAATGTTTACCGGAATTACATAACCCGGAAACAAAAGATTTTTTGATAATTGAAACAGATGCATCCGACGACACTTGGGCAGGATGTTTGAAGGCAATTTAGAATGGAAAAGAATTACTAGGATTAGACATTGATGGAATTCAAATCCCTCAATCTAATCTATCAAAAATATTATGTATTGATGGAAGTCAAATTCCTCAATCTGATCAAAGACTATCTAAAGCAGAATTACAAGCAGAATCTGTTTTAAAAATAGAAAAATACAATTCTAAATTATGCAAATATATTTCTGGAACATTTTCAGAAACAGAACAAAGATACAGTACTCATGAAAAAGAGACACTCGCGTGTCTAAAAACCAATGTTGCAAAAAACGGCCTACAAGGCCTTGTAATCGCCGATTCCAAGCTACAAGGCCCTAGAACTTGGAGACATTTACAAGGAAGTCGGCTGATTAATCGGCGATTACAAGGTTTTGGGCCGATTAATCGGCTAAAAAACGCAACTCGGTCCTCGACCGCCTCAGGACCGATTCACGATTTTTGCAACATTGCTAAAAACTCTAGAAAAATGGAAGATTGATCTTTTACAAACAAGATTTGAGTTACGAATAGACTCAAAATATGTAACAGGATTTTGGAGATACAAATTACAAGAAGACTATTGTAGAGGTCGACTCATCCGTTGGCAACTACAGCTACATCAATTTCACCCATACATTAAATACATCAAAAGCAACAATGACACTTTTGCAAATACACTGACAAGAGAATGGAAGGAATACTGAAGCAAGCTCAACATCACCTACAACAAAAAAGAGAACAACGTATCTCTTTAGAAAAACAATTAGCCATTATCCGAGAAGAAGAAGAGAAACTAGCCAATACAGTAGAATACTTAGCCCAAACAACCAATTCAGAATCAACCATAGAATCTACACCTTCACCATAAAAACAATCCACACCTGTAAAATTGATGCGTGGGAATTGCACCAGGCTTTACCTCTCGAGGGATCTCGAGAAGCTTACAACCCCCACCAGGCAGTGTACCTGATCGATGTAGTATAGTATAATGATAAGTACCGGGGGATTGATCGTTCAGCTAGGAATAGTGTCGCTAGGATTAGAAAACCTAAAGACTAGGTCTAGAGATGAGGGATGATTCTTTTTGTATTTTTATAGTTTATGAAAGCAAGTAAAAATCTCGGGGTTGAAGGAGTTGGGCGGAATTAGTTGCTAGTCAACTAACCCAATACTAAAGATGTAATCAAAATAAAATACTAAAAATAAAAATAAACTAAATTATACTAGATTTGTGAGCAATATATGGGAGAATTGTGTTTACTTAGGTTTCACTACTCCCTAGATATCTTTTACAGGTTAATTACTTGTTACAGTTGCGTGGATGACGGGTTGTATTCCTTAATACCATTCATGGGGTGGCGTACTTACTTCCCCAATCCTATAAGCGCCTACTTCACTCCTATGTCGAGCCGGCTAAGAAGCTCCTAACATAGGATCACTAGAATTTGCTCATGCATTAAATACAACCAATAAAACCTAGTACACATCGGTTCATGTTTCCTAAGACGTTCAAGCATGTTACACAATGGAGATCTGCCAGTTTTCTTAAGCCTAACATTGAAATCATTCATCCATTACAACTATAAACAAGTAATCAACATATAATTAACATCTAGGTTTCATTACATCTAAGCAAACACATGATAGATCTAGCCTAGCATGTTGAAATCAAGACAAGCATAAGATATATTCAAACAACACATAGATATATTGAATGAATTAAGAGAAGACTTATCTCAATTGAACATGAAAGGATTCAAGGGGTGAAAACCATTGAAAATACAGTAAAATACGACCTATGCTTTACAAAGTTCGGCCCTAGTATTCTCCACATAAGTTCCTCTTTTTATGAATGAAAAATAGAAAAGTATATATAGATTCTGAAGGGTGACGGCGTCAAGAACAAATTTCTGACGTCGTTATCTCGCCGCCAAATAATTTCTCAGACTGCCTAGATCTGGGTTTGACGCCGTCATGTGTATTCCAATTGTAGGCCGTCACAATATTAACTCTTGACGCCCTTGTTGTGACGCCTTCAGGTTTTCACTAGGTCATCACGGATTTTACTCTTGACACCGTCAGGTTTTTCTTCTTGACGCCGTCAGGTACTGTTTTCAGCATGGAAAATTAAGTCTTTGCCGTTTTCTTCACTTTTATGCTACAAAAACGTCCAAATTCCTTCCATTTCCAGAATTCACTCTCAAAGTACCTAAAATCACAAAAGGAACAATTTAGGGCAATATTTGATCAAATAAATTCAATTTCGGGCTTAAATGACCCCCTAAAAGTGGTTCATTTTTCGCCTCATTATATACCCTTACACTTGAGATTTGCTTGTCCTCAAGCAAATGCGCTTTTATTCTAGTCAAAATACAAGTTAGGGGTCATTTAACACTAATATAAAAGTAATTACAACAAATAATCGTTCCACTAAAGACCAAAGACAAGCACGGAGGTCATGTACTAGCACCTCATAAATAGTGTTTAGATACTCACATCTCTCGGGTGTAATAAAGTAATATCACATTATGGAAATGGAAAACATCTCTCACTACCTGTCATAGCAAAATAGATTACCATAGGCTTGGGAAAGGATCAAACCTCCACCACATGGCGTAAGCACCTAGGATAAACTATCAAAGAGGTCTTTTAAAGGGTTGTAACGTTAGGTGTAGGGATATGGAATACACGGTTTTGTTGGATATAGGCAGTCTTTACTGGTGACGAGTTAACAATCTTGGTTAATTACATGTACAATATGGCGTTGCTAAGCCAAGACTAGACTCGACTTAAGCTAATAAATGAAAAATAACAAAAACATAAAACAAACATAGAATGAAAAGGGATGGTAGTCCGTATGTTTTTTCTCTTTTCTTTTTCTATTTTTTTTTCTTCTTCTTCTTTTTTTTTTCGATTTTTTTTTTTTTTTTTTTTTGTGCATACACTTTTACCCTACCATCCAAAATAATACATCATAGATACATCATAGGGAATGAACATTCCCCCTTACACTTGAATTTTTACATACTTTACAATAAACTAATCTAATGACTCGAATTAAGAAAATCAAAACACTTGCAGTACTTTTAAGATTAACGCACATATGGGGGTAATATATGATGTTCTTCCCCATTACTCCATGAAATAAGTACTTTACCCATGAGTCCCAATCGTCCCAAAACAATATGTACAAGGATATGACTCAACTTAGCAACCATGTAATCAATTAGATAATTAACTAAGGGTTTAAACAAATAACAATAATGCACTAAAGATGAGTGCATACACGGAAGGCTAAGGCGATTTGGGTGTACATTTAAGTGGGGTGTAACAAATTCTTCCTTTAAGTAAGATGCTTAAAGTTAGAAACGAAAAGATAGGCTCGGAGGGGTGTACTAGGGGTTTCGTGTACTAAAAATGAGTACAACGCTAATGGTGTAGGAAAAATTAATTGACTTAACTAGCCAAGTAATATGACTTAAATGGTCAAGTAATTATGATACGGGTTTAACACAAGGGTGATCCTAATGCCTCTTATCATGTAGTAAATCCTACTACACGAATGTAGTCTCACTAGCGGTCTCGGGATGCATCACTAACGCAAGTTCTAGAATCTAAATGCTACCGGTACACTCATAAGCACTAATAGTAAATGCTTTTCCTATCAAATCTAAAGGTGAACCTCACATATTTGGGTGGAAAATTTTTCTGAATGATACGGTTTTGTGCTAGTCATACAATCTCCTGTCCATGAGACGCTTGCTATGGCTAAAGTTTCACTCCTAAATGTTGTAAAAAAATTTAAATTTGGCGCTAAAATTGCACTAACAAGTATTTCTCATAGTTTTATTACACATCTTCTATTAAACAAACAAACTCAAGCGAAAGTGTATCTGTAAGGTATCGTCATTTTACCCTCCCCTTACACTTAGGATGAACATTGTCCCCAATGTTCAAGTAAAGAATGTAAAAGTGAAATAAGTAAAAAGAATGAAATCAAATACTCCCCTGATTCGCTCGGAATGGATAATAAGGTGGCTAGGTTAGATCTTCCTCCAAGAAAATGAACAATCAAAGCTTCCCTTCCAGAGTATAAATCATCTTCTTGTCATACATAACCTGTAAAACCTGAGAAAACAGACAAGGCAACCTCGCATAAAATCGGCGGCAATCTACATATGCTAATAAATCCTAGAAAACAAAATAAGATATAATGCTTGTGGAATGATGTTTGCAGATTTCCTGGAGATTATAAAACTAATGATTCAACAAAAACTTTAAGATTCCATTAGAAAAACAAAACTGGTAAAATTTCCAGATTTTTGCACGTGACGTCGCCATGAGTAAAGCTCGTGACGTCGTCAGATTTGACCTGCAGAAATTCTTATGTTAAGTTTCCAAAAAATTTCTGGAAAAACTTCGTCCTACTTCCTGGAAAATCCTGCAAAACATCATTATGACTCGATACAAGCATTTGACTCTAACAATTACTAATATACATGTTCATTTAATATTGTTGTGGATCATGCTCAATTTTGTTCTTATAAACAAATTTGGGTCTCCCCTTACACTTAGCTTTTGCAAAATACCTTTATATGTAATTAAGACGAAGTTAAAAACAAAATAAAGCATTTTCACAATTTACTTTGAAACATGAGCCACAAACAACAAAAATAAAACATGCATACGGAAACAAATAACAAACAAACAAAAAATAAAAATCACACAAAACATGGGTTGCCTCCCAAGAAGCGCTTTTCTTTATTTACGAGTCTTGTAGCTAGACTCAAGGTCCTGGGTTACTACGTGACCTCATTGTTGGTTTCACTCTCTAGGTCATCTCCTATACCAGTTTTGTATTCCGGACCTAGTTGCAAGCATTCTTTGTAGAAACCAAGCATCCTATTCATCACATACTCTACTCCTCTACGTCTATCCTCATCATTCCTATAATAAGCCGCTTGTTTGTGTTCCTTTTCTATATTAGACAGGAGGCGGTACTGCTCAATCTTGTAGGGCATTTGGTAGGAAATCTCATCATTCTCCTCTTTGAACCTAACTATCCCTAAAGTCGGATCATAACTCATCTTAGTGGCCTCAACAAATGGTTTTCCGAACACTACTTGACTTAGGCAATCATCTATCACCGGACGAGTATCCTCTACTATCATAAAATCGATCTCATAAGTGAAATTTTCTATAATCACATGCAATCCCTTCACTCTTCCTACAAAATTACTTATCAAATTCTTATTGGGCATCATCCTATAACCAAGTTGTTTCTTCATCACCCAATTATAATAAGTCCTAGTCATGATGTTTATAGGAGATCTAGGATCGATATAAGCTTTCCATATATGCATATGCCCGATGTTGCATGGTATGTTGATGTTAGAGGGGTCTCCCATTTTGATAAGGGGTGTGCCAAGGATATATGGTGTCTCGGGGCCATAGAATAAATCCTTATGGTATTCCCGTTCTTTCTTGGTGGGCAACTTATCAAAGTACTCTTCTACAGTTTCTACTTCCTCTAACTCTTTTCCCTTATTAACCTTAACTTCCCTAATTTCATCCCTAGTCTCGGTTTCTACTTCAACTTCATCTTTGTCACTTTCTTCTATATCCTTATCTTTTGGTTTAATGGTGACAACATTGACAAAGTGGACATGTTTGGATGATGAGGGTTCCTTAATTTGGATTCCGTTATTGGCGTCCCTAGTGTCCTTCCTAGGTGTATTTAACGCTTGGTTGTTGAGGGCTTTCAACAAGTTGTCAATCTTGTTGGTCATCTCCATTTGTTGTTGGTTGAATTCGGTTTCAAACCTAGCTATGCGAGCCTCTTGAGATGCCATGAACTTAGACATCAATCCTTCAAGATTGTTGGTACTACCATAGTTGTTAGAAGGATTGTTGTTGAAAGTACGGTTGGAGGGTGGACCATTTAGTTGGTAACGATTAGGCGGATTGGAAGAATTGGTTTGGTTTTGTTTCCACCTAAGGTTTGGGTGATTTTTCCAAGAAGGGTTGTAGGAATCACCATAAGGGTTTGGCTCGGGTTTGAAAGTGTACCACTTATCTCCCGCTTCGTCGGTACGCGAGGATGCGTAGTCCGCAAAAGCTGTTCCGGGGAGTTCCACACAATCACGAGTGTCATGGGGACCACTACATAATTCGCATGAAGAAGTGATTTTGTTCACTTGGCTTGAAGGCTTAGGAGCTTCGTAAGATTTCACGAGAAACTTGACTTGGTCCTCAAGTTCCATGATCCTACGGTCGGGAGTGCTAGAGTTGTTCGAAGGCAAAGATATTGCCTTGACCGTTTTGTTCAAATCACGGGGGTCATTCCAACTTTTGTTGTCATAGAGAGCAAGATCTTCTATGAGTTCTCATGATTGTTCCGCACTTAGATCACGTAGCTTACCACCGGCCGATTGGTCAATGGCTCGCCTTGTGGAGAGCTCGATATGGTCATAGAAGATTTGGACTTGGAGCCAAAGATCTATGCCATGATGAGGGACTTTTTGGAGTAAGTCCTTGAATCGAGTCCATGCTTCATATACAGTTTCACATTGACGTTGTTGGAACATCAAGATATCATTTCTAAGCTTGGTAGTTCTCCCCGGTGGGAAAAATTGAGCAAGGAAACGAGTGGTGAGATCATCTCATGACGTGATAGATCCCGCGGGTAAACGTTCAAGCCATTGACTAGCTTGATCACGTAGAGAGAATTGGAATAGGCGTAATCGGGCTGACTCTCTAGTTGTAACATCAAGGTCTATAGAATCTACGATTTTAAGGAAGTCCTTGAGATGTTGATTTGGATCTTCAGAACGAAGTCCATGGAATCCACATCCGCTTTGCACCAACCGAATGGTGTCGGATCGCAAGGGGGTCACATTGGCTCCTTGGGTGAGCTCAATGGTGTTTCGGTAGCCTTGGTGGCTAGGTCGGGAATACTCTCCTAGGGTTCGGGGCCTAAGAGGTTGGTTAGCTAGTGGTGGGTTTTGTTGGTGGGATGATGGGTTCAAAGATGTTACCATCGTCCATGATGTCAGATGGCGAAGAGTTACGAACAAAAACACGAAGAAATAAGATAGACTAAAGAGAACCTAAAAAATAAAAATAAAATCCTACTAGAAAAGAATCTAGCAAGTAGACCTAATAAAAAGAGATTATAACCTAGACAATAACTATTCCCCAGGCTGCGGCGCCAAAAACTTGATGTGTGGGAATTGCACCAGGATTTACCTCTCGAGGGATCTCAAGAAGCTTACAACCCCCACCAGGCAGAGTACCTGATCGATGTAGTATAGTATAATGATAAGTACCGGGGGATTGATCGTTCAGCTAGGAATAGTGTCGCTAGGATTAGAAAACCTAAAGACTAGGTCTAGAGATGAGGGATGATTCTTTTTGTATTTTTATATTTTATGAAAGCAAGTAAAAATCTCGGGGTTGAAGGAGTTGGGCGGAGTTAGTTGCTAGTCAACTAACCCAATACTAAAGATGCAATCAAAATAAAATACTAAAAATAAAAATAAACTAAATTATACTAGAGTTGTGAGCAATATATGGGAGAATTGTGTTTACTTAGGTTTCACTACTCCCTAGATATCTTTTACAGGTTAATTACTTGTTACAGTTGCGTGGATGACGGGTTGTATTCCTTAATACCATTCATGGGGTGGCGTACTTACTTCCCCAATCCTATAAGCGCCTACTTCACTCCTATGTCGAGCCGGCTAAGAAGCTCCTAACATGGGATCACTAGAATTTGCTCATGCATTAAATACAACCAATAAAACCTAGTACACATCGGTTCATGTTTCCTAAGACGTTCAAGCATGTTACACAATGGAGATCTGCCAGTTTTCTTAAGCCTAACATTGAAATCATTCATCCATTACAACTATAAACAAGTAATCAACATATAATTAACATCTAGGTTTCATTACATCTAAGCAAACACATGATAGATCTAGCCTAGCATGTTGAAATCAAGACAAGCATAAGATATATTCAAACAACACATATACATATTGAATGAATTAAGAGAAGACTTATCTCAATTGAACATGAAAGGATTTAAGGGGTGAAAACCCTTGAAAATACAGTAAAATACGACCTAGGGTTTACAAAGTTCGGCCCTAGTATTCTCCACACAAGTTCCTCTTTTAATGAATGAAAAATAGAAAAGTATATATAGATTCTGAAGGGTGACGGCGTCAAGAACAAATTTCTGACGCCGTCATCTCGCCGCCAAATAATTTCTCAGACTGCCTAGATCTGGGTTTGACGTCGTCATGTGTATTCCAATTGTAGGTCGTCACAATATTAACTCTTGACGCCCTTGTTGTGACACCTTCAGGTTTTCACTGGGTCGTCACGGATTTTACTCTTGACGTGGTCAGGTTTTTCTTCTTGACGCCGTCAGGTACTGTTCTCAGCATGGAAAATTAAGTCTTTGCCGTTTTCTTCACTTTTATGCTCCAAAAACATCTAAATTGCTTCCTTTTCCAAAATTCACTCTCAAAGTACCTAAAATCACAAAAGGAACGATTTAGGGCAATATTTGATCAAATAAATTCAATTCCGGGCTTAAATGACCCCCTAAAAGTGGTTCATTTTTCGCCTCATCAAAAATCGAAGCCATCAACTTCAAAAACCCAAACATCATGTTCACCATCATCCAAAACTGAATTCATAAAAATAGAAGAAGATGTTGAAGAAATAGTACAGAACTCAAGCATTGGAAAGAAGAAATGGTACGTTATCTTCAATGGACCATTCAAAGGCATTTACTCAGACTGGGCACTCGCAAGTCCACACATCATAGGAAAAAGTGACAGTCACAAAAGCTACACATCACAAGAAGAAGCAAAGCAAGCACTCAAAGAAGCATACAAGACAGTCACAACAGAAGAAGTTCAGAGATCGAAGAGATTTATCTCTCTAAATCAAGGATTTCAAGAAAGACTACGAGAAGGATCACCCAAAATGAATCCAATCGATCTAATAAGAAAAATCCCCAACTACAAGAGAAAGAGAAGAAATGAAGAAACCAACAGTTGAGAAATTTCAAAGACTTTGGGATAGTGTTATACACTATAATGAAGTCCAAGCTACCAAGTCATTTTACCCAAGCAAGATACCAGTAGGACCGAAAGTAGTGTTCCTACCAGGAGCAGCACCAACAGATGTTCATGAATACTTTGTTCATGGACTAGTAGATACAATTTACACAGACGGAACAAGCATACGGGAATTTCAACAATTTCCATCAGAAGTACAAAGCATCATCAAGACATACAATGCTTAATTCACCAGAAATAGACCATTGTATTTCAAATTACACTCAAGCTATCCAATTTTCGACAGCAACGATCACAAGCTTTTAGTACCATCGATTACATTAGCAGAATTGGGAGTCAGCAATCTTGAATACCCCGATAAAAAGGAGCAAGACGAGTTACCACTAGCAATACCATCTTCCAAAAATTTGGTAGATACTCTTGCCGGAGTATTTTTCGCATCATTGAAGTTAGGAACAGGAACAAGACAGAAGTCAGATATCAAAATCAACTATTCTAACAACAATATGTTGATTTACTCAAATTACTCCAAGGGAACAATCGACGATGAACAATTAAAAACTTTAGAAGATTTTGAGGAACCATTTAAAAAATTCATTGGGCCACTCTTGGCACTTCCTGAAGATTTCAAGATAGCATTATGTCAAAGGTTATATCACATATCAAAACACATGTGTGATTACTGTTCAGCAGCACAAATGCAGGAATGAAGACAAAGACACAAGAAGATAAAAAAGCAAAGACAAAAAATCAAGAATTATCGAAGACGTGTGATGAATGCGCCACCTGTTTGTCCATTATTTTTTCAACTTTTTCTTTTGTGTGGTGTGATATGGTTTGTCTTTTAGTAATAATGTAATACAAATAATGTAAGGCCTGTCGGCCACCCACAGTAGTGCACATTAGTGCGTTAGGTGTAAATTATTAGTATACAATAATGTAATATTAGGTAAGCAATGACGTAGGCTGTAACTATTACACCTACTCTCTACTTGTATAAATAGAGGTTAAACCTCATGAAATAAAATATGAGTTTTTTGAGTTGAAAACCATCGTGTTTAATTGAGATTGAAAATCTCTCATGTCTGTTGAAGCGAAAATCGTTTCTGAATAGCAGATCACCTATCCATCAATCATCACAAATCACCAACGAATAATTCATCCATTCAATACAATCAATTATCGTTCATTCAATATGAATTATAGTTCATTCATAATTCAATAAACACATCACCATCATGAATTACAAATGAATTCATCGACAAACGAAGTCAATGGCATTAATCAAAGGACCTAATTCATGATGGTGATGTGTTTGTTGAATTATGAATGAACTATAATTCATATTGAATGAACGATAATTGATTGTATTGAATGGATGAATTATTCGTTGGTGATTTGTGATGATTGATGGATAGGTGATCTGCTATTCAGAAACGATTTTCGCTTCAACAGACATGAGAGATTTTCAATCTCAATTAAACACGATGGTTTTCAACTCAAAAAACTCATATCTTATTTCATGAGGTTTAACCTCTATTTATACAAGTAGAGAGTAGGTGTAATAGTTATTGCCTATGTCATTGCTTACCTAAGGTGATGTGTTTGTTGAATTATGAATGAACTATAATTCATATTGAATGAACGATAATTGATTGTATTGAATGGATGAATTATTTGTTGGTGATTTGTGATGATTGATGGATAGGTGATCTGCTATTCAGAAACGGTTTTCGCTTGAACAGACATGAGAGATTTTCAATCTCAATTAAATACGATGGTTTTCAACTCAAAAAACTCATATCTCCCCCCCCCCCCCCCTCCCCCCAAAAAAAAAATTTTTTTTGTGGCACCAAGTGTAAATATTATAGGTTTTAAGGGTAATTTGGTTGAGGTTACAAACAAATCTCCGATCCCTCCCCCCCCCCCCCAAAGAAAATATTCAAGTTCCACCACTGCACTTGTACCTCTCTGGTTGCTTGACTTTGAATATCATGTTGAATTGGTATGTTCATTTTCGTTTGTGACCCACCAACATCTTCATCGAAAACCCTAGTTGAACTTACACCTGAAGAATTTCTATTTGTGTTATGACCAATCTTGAAGCATTTCTAGCATGTTAATTATCACGGTACTAGCCCTAAACACCCTAGTTGAACCACCTTCGTGTTTGCCATAATCATTTTCTTTCTAGACCTACCCAGCATCTTTCTTGGTTTAGGTGGCAACAAAGTGAGTATTGACTTTGATCTGGCCAAAAATCAATTCCGCTAATTGGTCTAAGGTAATGATGGTATGCTTGATAATACATATACATATTAGCATCATATTATTTGATACATACACAGGGCCGGCAAATGAATTTGGAGGCCACGGGCAAAAATTAAAAAGAGGCCTCATTAAAAAATAATAATAATAATAATTAAAAAAAAAATTAAAGGTGTGCATAAATGGTGTTCATTTATAACAATTTCTTATAATGATGCCCCTTAATGACGTTTTATTAATTGTGGCAAGATGAATTGTATTTAACTAATGAGATTTACAAAGAAGAGGCAGTCAGATATATATCATATCATAACTGCCTTTCAAAAAAAAAAAAAAAAAAAAAAAAAAAAGATATATATCATAAGTACACAAAGTGTGGCCCCTTAAATTGTGAGACCTTGTGCAACCGCACCACTTGCACACCCTCTTCGCCGCCACTGTACAAGTTTAGTAAGTTTAGATGTATACACAGTAAAAGAGAAAAGATACATACAATATAATTTTTGGTAAGTTTGATACATTATCACATAGTAATTTACACAATAACTCGTCAACCAAACCTGTAACTCATCCAAGCACTAAACTCTTCAGTAGCTTGAAAATGAAACGCGAAATTATTATCATTTGACGTATTTTTCATATTAATGTATCATTATACACGTCACGTTATGGATGGAAATATCCAAAACTAAAGCAGCTTACATAGCCCGTGAAGTGTATTTGTATTTTTACTTCATACAGCATGTGAAAAGTACCATCTTGAAAGAGTAATGATTTTGCGACCAACACATTTTTCCCCAAAATGATCTGTCAAATACAAATCTAACGGCCTGAAAGTTCAAAATTTGAGGCTGTGGCATTTGATGTCGATGTGGAATCAGATGTAGAGGTCTCTAATTTAATGTGCGCATGAGTTTTAGTAAACGTAGAGCTTATTGTAGATCTTAGCTCAGGTGGTCTGTCACTTAAAAGCGAAACCACTTCAGACATTGATGGTCTTGTTGATGCTGGTGACTGAGTGCATTTCAGGGATAGCTCGATGATTTTCTTCACATCTTCTTGTTCATATTCACTTGTGTCTAGCGTAATATCCATTAGATTCGCGTGTATTCCATTCTCGTACAGATTCCATGCCTGTCATATACAAAATAAGCGAAAGGTAATATGAAAATTTGAAACTATTCAAAAAAATTGCGCTATTCAATGAGATAATTGTTTATATGATCAAAACATTTTTGGCTTCATTGAAGCCATAAATGAGATCAATGAATCCAAAAATGTATAACCATACGTTATACCTACATGATCAACTAAATTGTATGTAACAGATCCATATTCTATGCCGTCGGTGCACCTCCTTCCGCTTATAATTTCGAGGACCACCACACCAAAGCTGTATACATCAACTTTCTCGGACACCTGCCCATAAAGTGCATATTCTGGTGCTACAAAGCCACTGAATTGAACAACGTATGAGTAGATAGCTGTTAGTGAGGATACACACACATACTGAAAAGTAGAATATATAGAAATGGTGAAGATCAGGCTCTAGTCAATCTTAACATACAATGTTCCTGCAACTTTGGTGCTGATATGCGTCTTATCTTCAGGTAGCAGTCGAACAAGGCCAAAATCTTAAATTTTTGGCTGAAAGTCATTGTCAAGAAGAATGTTGCTCGATTTAATATCTCTGTGAACGATAGTGACATGGTATTGCTCATGTAGATATGCAAGTCCCCTCGCTATCCCAAAGATTATTTCAAGCCTTTGTTTCCATGATAAGCTCCCTCTTTTTTCGCCTGTCGATTGTTACATCATCTGTGAGGGTTAAAATTTCTAGTATAATCAAATAATGAAATTGTCCCAACTCACCATAAATGAATTTATCAAGGCTTCCATTTTCCATGAACTCAAGAACCAGAAACATGTGAGGTCCCTTATTACAATATCCAAGAAGACGCATAAGATGCCTATGATGAACATTACTTATTATTTTAAGTTCATTATTGAAGTATGCTTTTCGTCCTCTCGAGGCATTCGTCGTTTTCTTTATCGCAACTACTTCCCCATCATTTAGTTTCCCCTGATTCATGTCAAATTTGAATAGCAAGAAAACATATGGCCACTCAGTCACACGATAAGCAGCTGGATACAATGATACAGAAAAACTGAAGAAAATATTCTGGAAAATATACACTACTCTACATACCTTATACACCTCTCCAAAACCTCCTTCTCCAATTTTGTAGTCTTGACTAAAATTATTTGTTGTACTTACCAAATGATTGTATCTGTAAGCCGTGGGGCCTTGAAGCAACTCAGTTGCTCCAGTCGACTTCACTGTAACTCAAAAGCTCACATGATATTAGTATATTACGAACCACTAAATATGTACAAGATAAATAAAATCTGTTGAGACTAACTTAGGTTTAGTTAAAGAAACATCTTGATTCGTAAAAGGTAGAGAATATAAGAGAGTTTGCCAAATTTTTGCCCAAGATCTCACTGCTGGTGGATATATTAATTGTACCTTGTTGGCGATCTCTTGATTTTGTGGAGCGCTTGCATAATAGAAATACAACCACAATCAAAAGTAGTCCGGAGCCTCCAGTAATTCCTCCAATGATAGCTCTCTTAGTGCTTGAATCTCCTGCAAATGACATAAGCAGAGGTTCATAAAGATACTTACTGATCCACACTACATCCTTCAACCAGTTTCAATAGTTGTTATTGTAGGTATGACTATAGATGAATATTATACAAATTACACAGCTAAGAAGGACAAAGTTGAACTATCTTTTAAACAAATAAGTTCAAGTAAAGAACATTAAGGTCATTTATCTGAAAGAGGTCTCACCATCCTTTAGAAAGGGAGTTAAATCAGTTGTTTGGTTATCTCTGAAAAACGCAGTATTGGAGTACCTCATAAAGCATCCTGCATCAATTGCCCTTCCGTTTGTATTAGGAAGACAATCGGATAACGTTGTACTTCTTATCGATAAACATTTTGCACAGTCGCTCTGGCTTATGTTTATATTGCATTGTGAAATTGCATATATGGTCACATTGCTGCCTGTGACTCGCCTTGTAGAAGCAGCATAAAATTGAGGTGTTCTTGGTGTTGCAACTCGAAGATTTGATAACAACGTTTTGACTGTTTCTCTAAATGCTGGTTGAGATGATGTTTGGTTGCCACATACTCCAACATTACCTCGGACATTAGCCTCCGAGTAGAAATTATTGTTCTCGTACCTATACAAAAAATGTAGGAACTGAAATTAAAAATGTGTTAAGTGGAGATTGTGTACCTTGGTTATTTGACTTAGTGTTGATAAAACTACAAATATGGTGTGGTTTATACTTTATACAACAAATTTTAGTAGTTTTCATCAAAATTGGCTATTTTTTTCAGTGGTTATCCTCAAATCCTAAAAAAAAAAAAAAAAAAAAAAAAAAAGAAAAGAAAAAAAAAACCAATGTTTTGAAAGCCGGACCATACCAGTCAATTCAACAGGGGTCAGGGCTTAGACCGGTTTTAAAAGCCTGCCGATCCAGATGTGAGTGAACCGGGCAAATCTGGTGATAACCAGGAATTGACAAAAACTCTGCCAAACCGAATATTTTTACATATTCGGACAATACTCGGCCAAACCGGTCAAATCCCACCATAAGCCTCAAATCCCGCTGCAAATCTCCGCAAAGTTCAATTACAGAAAAGACAAACATAGTAAAATTTCCTTAACGTTAAAAGTTCAATATCCAACAATGAACATACTAAAGAAATATTATGTCTAATAAAAGTCAAAGTTTGATACTCAATTGGTCAAAACTGTCTCAAATTGATTTTTTAAAGAAAAAAATAATCATAAGAATACATCTGTCTATGTTGCTAAAAAGATCACTTGTCAAATTTGTCTCAAATTGGTTTACAAGAAAAGAAAAAAAAAATCATTATAACATCTCTCTCTAAAATGAAAAAGATAAAATCATAAGATCATTATTTATTATTATTTTTGAAAAAAAAAAAAAAAAAAAAAAAAAAAAAAAACTGCTCGTGATATTTAAACTAGATTTGATTCGTATTTAGACCTCATGCCCCTAGTCACAGTGGTGACCTACAGACGACCTGCCACATTAGGTTTTTCTCTTTCCAACGACCTGACGATGACCAAGTTGCCACAATAGCGACCAAATTATTTATTTTTATTTTTGTAATTCAAATATTTTAAGTAGGGTATTTGAAGGTGATGCGAGAATTGTTGTTTGAATTTGTGAATGAAATGAGGAAATAAGTGAGGTATTTATAATGTTGTAAAAGTGGTAAAGTTAAATATATATATATATATATATATATATATATATATATATACATATATATATATATATATATATATATATATATATATTATTTTTAAACGGTAACACTTTTTGAAGTTAGTGTGTATTAAACTTGGTCGTTACAACGAACTAGTTACCTTGTTTTTTGATTGACGACCGATCAAGACCAAATCACCACAGTCGGCCGACCGACCCACGACTGATGTCGACCGACCCACTGTGACAAGCCTCATGCACGCGGATAAGTTATTACTAATGATTAAGTAATCAAATGAACAAATTCAAGAATGGAAGTATATTCCTTTTTTATTTTAAGAAAAAAGAAATGAAAGTAACTAGTAATTACTTACCTGAGATCACAATCGTCGTAGATAACGTGACCACCGGTTTCATTCCCACACACTTTCACTCCTTTAACAGCAATGTCAAAACACTTTAGACACTCTAAATTAGAGAGATACTCCCTGCATAAAGCAAGTCCATATACGGATTCACCATTGATTATAGTACGTGCAACAGTGTGGTATGCTGTGTTGTTCACCAACTGCCTTCGGAGGCTCGAAAGGGTGGAGTTGAGATTCCTTTGGAAAAACTCGTTATTTAACACGCCATATTGACTACAATACCGTCTAACCAGAGTATTATTTCTGTTGATCGCTTGAGAAACCAGCACCTCCATCATCAGTGCCGTTAAAATAAATATTAGAGTATGTTTTCTCATTTTACAGGATTGTTCGAGGTTCCAAGAAAGACTGGTCGAAGATGAAGAACGTAGTGTGCACACAGAAAAATAATATAGGGTTACTTTCCAATATGTTGGCACCATATATGTATTCAAAGTACGTATAGACGTCACACATTTACAAATTTACCCCTTAGTCGACATACGGGTCCAACTGCTGACTTTGAGAAATATTATCAAATACTAGTATTATCTAAGGGTTTGTAACTTTCCAACCATGTTATTTTAGTATGAGATAATTGGGTGAGAAATTTAATATATTGTTAATTGTTTTTAGATACGGAGTACTTTTTTTTCGCATATAGTGAAGTCAGATCCATGTACAACCAATATTCTTTAAAGAACAAAAGAGTCAATCATAATCATAGCCTTTCATTCTTATTTCATTCAACGTTTGAGATCTATCTATGCAATTACAAAAGAAGGGCATAATTGTAAATATATAAAACCCATTTTCCACCTTTTATTAAAAAACAACATATCTTTTAAACGGTAAATCTTCAAACTATGAAATATATTTCATCGCGACGAGAATTAAATTATCTTTCTATAGATATGCATTTTTATATATTTTCGACGATTTTTTTTCAAAATTTTCGTCTAGAAAAATCACACGTGATTTGTTGAAATCACTTGTGATTTGTTATTTAAAAAATCACGTGTATTTTATAAATCACAAAATCACATGTGATTTTAGCCGGCTCGCAATCGGAAACACAACTTACAAAAAAAAAAATCACATGTGATTTCAAAAGTCACATGCGATCTTTAAAGTAATAAATTACATGTGATCTTCAATATCAAATCAACTTATTCATTCCTTTTATAAAACAAATTTATGAAATCACGTGCTTTTTTACTATTATGAAAAAAATGTAAATC
This sequence comes from Artemisia argyi, assembly GCA_030686995.1. Lineage (NCBI taxonomy): Eukaryota > Viridiplantae > Streptophyta > Magnoliopsida > Asterales > Asteraceae > Artemisia > Artemisia argyi. The sequence goes on along the minus strand of CM060709.1, from coordinate 216,650,446 downwards.
ACGTGTAATTTACTTTTTGCTGTTATAAACTGAAACACATGTAATTCTGTTTTAATCTAAAAATGAGTAAATCACACGTGATTGTGTTTTTTATTGTGATTTGTGTGTAAATCACATGTGATTCGTATGTAAAATCACATGTGATTCACCTTTAAAAAATAATTTGAGATAAAATCACATGTGATTTGCTGTGAATTACATGTGATTTGCACAAAAGTAGAAATTGTATTTATAAATCTAAGATACTCATTACCATATATAAACTTTATACTTCATAGGATTACAAAAATATACACAAACAACAACCTTTTTATTGACCTTAAAAACAAAACCACTTTATCTAAAATAAAACATTAACATCGGATCTTACGAAACATAAAAATACATATTGTAAAAAATTGAACTAGTATAAATTATTATTACTACTACAACTTTACATCAAATGAAAAAAACTAATATTGATAATTATAAAAAAAAGGGGGCAGGGGACCTTAGACCGTTTGTTGGGATGACGTGTTCATCATCTTTTGATCTCTCTTTTCACTGGAGACATCTGTCAACTTGCCCATGATTTAAACGATGACTGTTTTTGTCAAACCTCGTATTGGAATAAATGATACTGAGTCGACTCGATGCTATGAGGAGGGATGGCGTGTTAGCTCAGTTTCGTTTCCCCTAACTACAACTTAATGAGTCTCCTTGCAGATCGATTACCATCTCAATCATTGCCTCGCTCCGATCCAAAAAATCACTCAACAACACTTCATCAACATCATCTTCATTATCCCTCGTTGAACGGTTAGTAATCTGATCGGGGAGGTGTTTGGCTTTCTAGGACGATAGGTGAGGATTGTTGACGGTGTGTGTGTAAAATGAAAATGAAATGAGTAAATGAGGACAGTCAAGGTATACCGTATACCTGATCATGTGTTTACTTTTTACATATATTACGAAACTGCACTCCAATAATTAATGATATTAAAAATGATGATTAATCTAGACCTTTAGATTTAAAATAGATGGATGGTCGAGATCTCTTGATTTGATCTTTAGATAATTGTTGTTATACATTAAACTTTTCTCATAGTCTTATGCTATATATTAGAAAAGTGACTTAAACTTTAGGGGTCAATTGGTAAATTTGTGTGACTTGTCCTTCAAGTTTGATTGAAATTTGGAAACTAATCTATGACGGTTAGTTTTGGCTATAAATAGGGATTGATAACTTTAGAATTCTTTGTACCTTTTGAATAATAGTTTGGTACCCTTTGAATTTGTCTTTGATGGTTTTGTAATTTGTTTTGGTATTTGAATAAAGCTTCCGCTTCGTTTGTTTGATTTGTTTATTTGTTTCATCTTTTGAATTATCAACAAGTGGTATCAAAAGCTAGGTTCAGTTTAGCCATGACGAAGAAAAAGAAGAAGAAAAAAAAAAGTTCGTTTGATTTTTGGGTTTGAAAGAATCGTTTGGTTATTAAGATTTGTTTTTGTTCGACTGATTTTTTAGGTTTGCACTTTACACGTGGATGCTGTTTTGGTATTAGCTTTTGGTTTCTGGTTTGCATTGGTTGACTTTGTTTTCGAGTTTGACTTCGTATTCGGTGGTTTGGGCCTACATGTGAATTTGTTTTTTGGGAATTAATTTTGACGTAGGCTACTTGGAATAAGTTTGGGATATTTGATTCGTATTGGTTTTTTTTTCGCACCGATTGGTTTGGTAATTAATTTGTTTGGCTTTTGGTGATCTCAAGAACATTGATTCGTTTGTTTGAAGATTAGCTAGGTTATTTGAATATTTGCATTTGTATTTGGACCGTAATCCTTATCACATAAGTGGGTCATTAAGATTATTATCCGTATTATATTGGGGGCGTTTGAATTATTAGTGCCTATTCATCAAGTTATTTATTAACTTGAATTTGGTTGATACTTAGATAATAAATTTGAAGTTGGACCGTAATACTTATCGATAAGTGGGTCATTGGAATTTGAATTTAATATTTGAAATTTGAAGATCGATTTGCTGTTTAAAGACTTGGTTATAATCGGGTCGTTTGGAATTTGTTCGATCATTGGGAATTCGTTAGTTTGAAAATTTGGATCTTCATTCGTCGGGCTTTTGAAGTTTGTTGCCTGAATTTGATAATCTTTGTTAAAGATCGTTTGAGCCGATTTGTTTGTTTGGTTGACCAAGTTTGAATTTGTCGGTTAACATTTGATTGCTCATTTGGAAGATTATCGGCGTTTGTATTTGCTCGGTTTGTTTTGGATTGAATTTGCTTTGGATCGATTTTGTTTCGGATTGCTGTTGGTATCGGTCGTTTGATTTGAATTTGGCTAGCATCTCTGGCATTTGGAATTTGGAATTTGGCATTTAGAACTTTGAATTTGATTTGAAGCCGGTGGAGGAGTTTAAGTTGTTGGAATATGGTAGTTGGATACGCATGTTGTACGACTAGAAGTACATGAGCCTATTGGAGGCACACACGTTAAGACACGAAGAGTACGTTTATTATATATTTAATATATGTAACATGTTTATATTTATTAAATATATAATATGTTTCACGAAATATATTTAATGAATTGTTAGTTTAACCGTTAGACGTTATAAACTAATTAATACGCGTTAAATAAAAGGAGAAGGGTGAAAGTGTCGGTTTTCGAAAAGTGTTGGAGTTAAATACAAGAACTTGTTGGACAAGTTTTATTAACTATATAAACACCTTGAGGTTTTCTTTTGTGACAGCCAACACAAACGACACACATATCCTAACCCTAAAAAGTCATACGTACGGTTGAAACACTGAATATGTTATTCCTACTGCATATTCATACATGCATTCTAATGATCACACACATCCATTCGTACATGCATGCTTATGATCATCCACATTAATTAATACATGCATATAACATGTTTTCTATTTGCATGAATCATGTATGTCAAAACCATACATACGCATGCATGCATGTTAATGTGGTATACATGTAAAGTGATCTCTTTTGCCTTTTAGATGTGATTGACTGTTTAATCCATTATGGGATTCGATCATGTTTAATTAAGAACACCAAACCCTAGCCTAGTATGTTTGTGGTGTTTAATCGTGAAGTCAAGGCTAGCATACTTGGCGTATTCGTTTGACGTGTTGTGTGAGCAACCATAGAGGTATCTATTTTAGCTACTTTATATTCAAGAATAATCGCTAAATGGTACGCTTTTATTATTCGTATGTGTTAACCTATTTGTCATAACTAGATCCATCCGTTGCGCACTCGTAGCTAAATTGGTTACCTAGTATTATTAAATCCCAACAGTGGCATCACAAGCCATATGGTTTTGGCATATAGGGTTACACTATTAAAATTAAATTTTACGCCTAGATACACACCTAAAATTTATTTTAATTTTCTGTTGCGATTATTATAATTATTTTCTTTATTTTTATGTTTAAATTGTTAATATGGTAAAGATATGCAAATCTTTACCATAAATAAAATAAGGAAAATATTATGCTAGATCTTGCATATAATATTAAAAGTTAATATAGGATTAAAAGAGGAAAATTACTAGTTAATATAATGTTTCTTCTTTTAATTTATTTATTTAGGATAGTAAATCTTTCTATTTGTTTAAAAGATCTACAGATTTATTTTTGGAAACTAAATCTTCCATTTTTGGAATTAAATCTTTTATTTATTGTAACTAAATCTTTTAATTTTGAAAAATAGATCTTTTAATTTTTTAGATTGATTTGTTTCCTTAATTCCAGCTATAAGACCTACGCAATCATTTTTTTGATGCATGTGGCGATCAAGGTACTGAGATGAAAACCTATTGAGGGTCTTATGGTTCTCCAATTGGGGAAGACTACTTGGATTTCTCGGATTTTTACTTGTCTTTTAATGTCTTTATAATTATTATGTGCCTTACTTGTTATGTGTTTAGGTTGTTTACATGTTTACGCGCCTAAAACATAATGATACAAACTAATAATTATGATGTAAGATGACATTAAAATGGTCTTTAATTCTACACGCCTAACATACATATTCATTGTGACATGCTATGTATTTTGTGGAAAATTATTTTATGAAACCAAAAGGACCTAAAACTATTGAAACAAGTTTTTCATAAATTTAAAAACTGGACGCTATGATCACTATAGTATCATTACTAAAGGTTTTTAAAATGCTACAAAGTTGTTTGCATGCTTCTTTGTACACGCAATTTTAACACTTTATGTGTATACCCTGTTGAGATCATACTTTTGTATTTAGTCAAGTCTCGGTCATTACATTTTGTAATAGGTTGCTTTGGTATTTATTTCATTAAGTTTAATGTTTAATGGCTTATGTGTTAAAGCCCTATGGGCCTTAAAGCCCACGATTTAGAGAGATAAGGGAGGAAGGGAGTGTTGCCCTAACTCCTCCCTTATAAATAGAAAGCTTATGTAAACATTATGTTTGTTGGTTATTTGATTTCCTTAATGAAACTCTTGCTCTTTCACCTTTCATATTTCACATAATCAACCATCTCTCATTCTCATCTTATTTCTTTCAATATCATACTTGTGTTTACATAAATGGTGACCTAACAAGTGGTATCATTCGCCAAATAGAGATTGAAGTGTGTTTCTTGGTCTTAACGTGGGTATTTGGTGCTTATTCTTCAGCTTTTTGCATTTTTCTTGGTTTCTTTCACTCAAATCTTGAAGCTTGGATAAGTTTCAAGGTTGATATAGTGATTTGAAGCTTAGTTTTTGCATAAAGTTGTGATTTTTTAAGGGTTTTTTAAGGTTTTATAGCTTCTTTGATATTGGAAAACTAGTTTTTCGTAGCAAAATCTTCTATAGTTAGTGTTTTCTAAGTATTGGTGAAGTTATTTGATCAAAAGTACCTTATTTCTAAGCATTTTTCTTAAAAAATTTGAGATTTTTCAACTTTCTGACCAGTTTACGCGTAACTAAAGTGAATAGTACGACTCAAAAGCTGTGAACAGTACTTTTTGTCCTTTTTACGTGTAACTTTTGGCCTAAAACCTACTTCTTACGCGTAACTAAGGTCAAACCCTTTTCTTACGAGTAACTTTGGTTTCCTACGCATAAAACCTACGAGTAAGTCTATTCCTACGCGTAAGTTGTGATTCCTACGCTTAAGATTCTACGTGTAAGTTATGAGTCCTATGCAGAAGAAAGATTCTACGCATAAACTTTACGCATAAGTCAATCTTACGCGTAAGGTTCAGTTTCTACGCATAACTTTCATCAAAGGTCTTCTCCTTGTGTTACGGTGACTCAGTACTTCCCTAGCTTGGATAAGTTAGTGGAATACTTCGACTTCGGATATCTTTCAAGCTTGGATAAGTTTGGAAGATTTGTTTGGTTGTTTAAACCTTACGCATAAGTCTAAACTTACGCATAAGCCTAAGCTTACGCGTAAAGAGGAAACTTACGCCTAAACTCTCTTGTTTAAGCCTAAAACTACTCTTTACGCATAACCTAAAAGTTTACGCGTAAGATTATAGTTACGCGTAAGAATTGAACTTACCCCAGGGATTTTGGACTTAATCAAAGGAACGTGCATTTCAATCTTCTACAAAGATCCATTTCTACACAAGTGTTTAAAGATGTCTCAACCACCTAATTACTACTTCCCTCATCAACAGCAACATCAGCAGTATCAACAACAACAATACCATCAGCAACAACCGTATCAACAACCTTCACAATCACAAGTTCAAAAACAACCGTATAATCCACTACATCATTATCTCATGATGCAACAACATCAAATCATTCCTCAACAACAATCATATCAGATGTCACAACAGAACACTCAGTTCTCCTCCAAACAACCTCACTGGTTTGATAGAATGTGTGAAGTTATTACAACTCAACAATCCCGACATGAGGCAGGATCACTTGAAACACCTCCAATGCTAACACCTGGGAACTATGTTCAATGGTCAAGTCGATTCTTACGATTTCTTGAATTAAAGAAACCTCATGGGAAATTCTTGAAGCAAGTGATACTTGAAGGACCATTTGAGTGGCCAACAAGATTTGAAGCTGGTGATCCAACTGCTGATCCTCCACGTCCTCTTGGTGACAGACCTCTTCCAGAAACTGCACTCACTGAAGAACAAAAACTACATCGTGAAGCTGATGAGTATGCAATGGCTTATATACTTCAAGGAATACCTAATCCAATTTATCGAAGTGTCGATGCTCAGAAAACAGCCAAAGCTATGTGGGAACATGTTCATCTCCTCATGGAAGGCACTCAATTGAACAAAGATGATATGGAATCCAAACTTTACATGGAATACACAGACATCACAATTGAACCAGGAGAGTCACTTGAATCCTTCTATCATCGTTTCACAAATGTGGTCAATGATCTGGAACATCACAAAATCACAGTACCAAGGATAGCAGTTAACTCCAAATTCGTCGGTAGTCTTGGTCCAGATTGGCATAAATATGTGACATTTGTACGTCAAACCAAAAATCTTCATGATGCTCCATATGGTTTGTTGTATGATTTTCTGAAACACCATGAACCTGAAGTTGAAAAAGATCAAGCTCTACGAGGAGGATACACACCAACACCAACACCAAATTCTTTGGCTCTCGTAGCTCAATCTCCCTATGCTCCACTACCAATGTCAAATCATGCATATGTTCAAGAGCAGAACTACTTCAGTTATCCACAATCTTCCACCTCGAACCAAATGGTCCCTTATGATTCATCTCCACAGAATGCTTCTACTCAACTTGTTCCATTAAACAACAATGATGCAGTGTATTACTCAAATTCCAATGACGATGATGATGATGACTTTAACACGTTGAATCAGGGACTTGCTCTTATTGCTCGTGCTTTTAGCAAATTCTCCAACAAAACAAACAACCGTCAACGTTCATCTTCTAACACAAGGAATCAAGCTGTTGTCAATGATGGAAGAGTGGAAATTCAGAATCGTAGCTATGGTCGATCTGGTTCAGGAAGCTCTTCAGGAAATTTTGGGAATGGTCAGAAGTTAGTAACAATGGAGGGTTTAGGAACAACTCAGGGTCTTCTCAGCAAAGGTCTGAACCAGTTGCAACAAGGAACTCCAACTCAGGGAATGCAGTGTGGTGCTACAACTGTAATGAACAAGGTCATATAGCGACATCATGTCCCAAACCGAGAACTCGGGGTAGTAAATTTCACAAGCAGGCATTACTCATGGCTCTTCAAGATGAAAAAGATGGACATTTCCCTGAACAAGACAACAACTTCATGGCAAATGTGAACAATGATGATGACATGGAAGATCTGGAAGCTAATGCAGCTGTGATGCTTATGGCCAACATGCAGGAACTTCAGTTTAATGATTCAGGTCCAGTGTATGACACTGACGGCTTGTCTCAGGTACATGACCAAAAAGCATGCCTAATACATGAAATAGCTTCACCTTCTGCTTCTGAATCAGATATGGCGCAAGTTGTTCCATCTAAATCATCTTCATCTTCTCAAATAGATGAACAAATAAGCACAGTTGTCATATTTGATGATAACACAGTTGTTTCATTTGATGATCCTATTGAGAATGATAAACATGATCATTTCGAACAACATGAACCATCATTTGATCCAGACCCTGACCTCATAATGTTATCTAAACAACTGAATGATCAACAATTGCTAATTGCAAAATGCAACGAGAAAAACAAAGTTTTAAAAGAAAGAAATGCAGCACTTGCAAGAGATATTGAGTGTTATAAAATACAACTTTCAAGTCAGCAAGAAAAGATTAAACATACAAAAAGTTTTGAAAAAGCTTTTCAAGAATCTTACAACAAAGAGCAAGATCTTCAGCACAAGATGCAAGATCTAATTCAGACAAACGGAAAGTTGATTTCTAAACTTGAAAGTGAAAAATGTGAACTGAAAATGCAAGTTGAACGTCTTCAAAGAGACCTTTCAAAAACAGAAACAGAATTGTCAAATTGCAAAAAGGAGTTTTGTGAACACAAAATACGAAAAAGGAAATATATAGATGATTTACTCGGTGATATTGTTGATCTTGAAAAACAACTCAAAGAATTTCGGAACATTGTTTACAAACATGGGAACTCAGTCACAACAATTCAGAAATTTACTTTAAAACCGAGACCCGATAAAGGTTTTGCACTTGGTGATTACAATTCAATGTTTCTTCACACAGCTTTCAAAGAAATTCCTAAAATTTACAGTATGGACCATTTGCTTGATAATACGATTGTGCGTGCTGTTGTTTTTGATACTGAGGAAGAAGAAGAACTTGAAGATGAGAGTCGATAAAAAATGAGTTATGTTCAATATTGGACACCATATGACTATTCAAAAGCTCCACCTCTTTCTAAATCTTTTGTTACTCAAAAAGAAATACCTAAGAAATCATGGTTTGTCGAAGAGTCATATGTTTCATCCTCTAATGCGGCCCCTGTCCAAACTGTAGCACAAATAAATGGTCCTTTACCATCATCCGGTGAACTTACACCATTACCAAAAACTTGTCGTGTCTTAAATTATTTCAAAAATTTTATGGAAGACATTGAAATTTTGGAGGAAACAATTGAACGTAATTCAGAAATAAAAATTGAAACTTTTCAATCTGCTTACGAGCGAGAAAAGAGGGATATTTTTCAAAAACAAATGAAGCCAATTGTCACACACCTCCGTCTCTGTGCTACACGTTGGGATCAGGAACTTCAAAAAGAGGTCAAAAATATGATAAACGTTTTCAACACAACTGAAAATGACATTTTGGTTCAAAAGCAAAGAAATAGAGTTTTAAAAAATGATGTTGATCGACTCTTGGAACAAGTTCTCAATGCTGATATTTTGTCTGTTATCATGAATGATCTCTATAAATCTGGTACTTCTATGCTTATGGATGATCTTTGTGTTGATAATAACTTGTTAAATGTGGAAATTGAGACACTGAAACATGAGAATGAAAAGCTGAGAATTAAGAATGATGATGTGACAAAACAATTTTCAAATGAAATTTGTAAACTCAAACAAAGGCTTGAATGGTGTCAAGCTCAAAGTCTTGAAAAGGAATTGAAACTTCAAAATCAAAATGTTTCAAACTCGTGTCAGCTTTGCAAAAACAATGAGTCTTTAAAAAGTCTCTGTCTCAAATATGAGAAAGAAATTGCGGATTTAAAAATTGAAAATGTCGAATGGCAACAAAACCGCGATGACATTAATTATTGCAATGTGAAACTTGAGTCTCAAATTCAGGATAAAAATCACATCATCATCGATTTGAAAGAGAAAATTAAGCTACTTCAAAAAGGAAAGATGGTTGACACCACGGTGATAGCACCAGGAATGTATCAATTAGACAAATCTTCTAAAGGAAATGTTGTTCAAAATACTAATGTTGGTAACTCCACTTCTACAGGACTAGTCTCCACTAGTAGCGTTAGTAGACCCAAGCAAAAAAGTAAAAAGAAGAATAGGCTCTGGCAACGTAAAAGAGGATCACTAGAAGCTCAAGGAGTAGAAGACCAACTTAGGAACTTGAATAAAACTCATGTTGCATCAGATTTAGATTCTAATCTGGCAAATTGTAATCAAAATCTAAATGTAACGAATGATGAACCTTTGAATGTTTTGAATATTAATGCATCTTGTGTGTTTTGTCGTAAAAGCGTATCATCTGGTGATCATAAAAAATGTATAGCTAATTCTCTTCTTAATCGTCATAAGAAACGTAGGACACGCATTCCTTCTAGGCCCATTACTGCCTCTAAGTCTAACTTAGGAAAGCCGCCTTCTACGATTTCTAATGATGTTGAAGTTACCCCCATAGGTACCGAGAACAAATCTAGGAATCAGCCACTTACTAGTGCATTTAACATTAAGAAAGCAAGAACTAATTGGAATTGGCAATGTTGGTTACAACACAAACCAGACTTTAAATGGATTCCCAAATTGTTGAATACATGTGCTTCTAACCAACAGGAACCCGCACATTCTTTGGGTTCCACCCTTACTTCTGTTCCATCTGTGTCTTCTTCTTGTGATGCAGGTGGTACAGATTGTTCTCTGGATTGTTGATAGCGGATGCACCCGACATATGACAGGCAATCTCAAACTGTTACACAACTTTGTCTCAAAGTTCATTGGTACTGTCAGATTCGGGAATGATCATTACGCTTTAATCATGGGATATGGTGACTATATCAGTGGAAACATTGAAATCAGTCGTGTTTATTATGTGGAAGGCCTTGGACACAACCTTTTATCAGTCGGTCAATTTTGTGATGGAGATCTAGAAGTTGCATTTCGTGAGAAAACCTGTTTCGTTCGTGACTTACAAGGAAACGATCTAATGTCTGGCTCACGTGGTTCTAATCTTTATACAATATCAATGTCAGATATGATTGCTACATCTCCGATATGTCTTCTCTCCAAAGCAGAATCGACTAAATCTTGGTTATGGCGCAAACGTCTTTCGCACTTGAATTTCAAAACAATGACTGACCATGCTCGTCACAAACTTGTTGATGGATTTCCAAGATTCCGCTTTACCAAAGATCACTTATGCCCAGCCTGTGAACAAGGAAAAAGTACTCGAGCTCATTTTCCTTCAAAACCTGAGCAAAGTACGAATCATGTTTTACAACTGCTTCATATGGATTTGTGTGGACCGATGCGTGTTCAAAGTATCAACGGTAAACGCTACATACTAGTAATTGTAGATGACTTCTCCAGATGGACTTGGGTTTATTTCTTACGAAGTAAAGATCAGGCTCCTTCGATGATCATCACCTTTCTCACTAAAATTCAAGTTCAGTTACGCAATACGGTACGAATAGTCAGAACTGACAATGGAACTGAATTTAAGAATCAGACACTTCGGTCATATTTTGAGAAAGTGGGAATTGAACATCAAACATCTATTCCTAGAAGCCCAGAACAAAATGGAGTTGTTGAAAGACGCAACAGAACGTTAGTGGAAGCTGCTAGAACTATGTTGATTAATGCTCAATTACCAGATTACTTATGGGCGGAAGCTGTTTCAACCGCATGTTATACCCAAAACCGTTCCATGATTACAAGACGCCATCGCAAAACACCTTATCAAATTGTTCACAAAAGAAAACCGAATATCGATTACTTTCATGTATTTGGAGCACTTTATTATCCGAAAAATGATCGTGATGATTTAGGTAAACTTAAAGCAAAGGCTGACATAGGAGTGTTCGTTGGATACTGTGAAAATTCTAAAGGTTTTCGAATCTGGAATCGTCGAACAAGAGAAATTCAAGAAACCATTCACGCTAATTTTGATGAACTCACACAAATGGCTTCTGAGCAACACAGCTTAGGACCCGAATTCAACCGTCTTAACTCTCCGGAATCTTCGGCTGAACCATTGTCATTCAACCGCAAAGAATTGAAAACCTTGTTTGCTCCACTATTTGATGATACAAACGTATACCGTTCTACTGAGGTCTCACCTAATTCCGCTGCTCAACCTGAAAACATTCCAGTACCAGACTCACCTCAACAAACTACTACAAGTGTTGAGAGAAACGGTCCTCCAATTGCATCACCATCTACAGTAGAACAAACTGTTTCTAACTCCCACCATTCAGCTGAAGATCGCACACCACAATCAGTTCCACAACCCGCAGAGCATGATCCTGATGCGTTCTTTAACCCGTTTGCACCGGCTCCTACCTTTCCTGATATAGCTGAGTCGTCAACACGCAATTTGGATCCTGCTAACATGCGAGATACCTATCAACTACACCCTTCCACACACAAATGGACTCGAGACCATCCACTAGTTCATATTATTGGCCATCCAGATGCACCTGTTATGACAAGACAACGACTTCACACGGATGGAGAAACTTGTATCTATGCACTCACAATTTGTCACGAAGAACTTGAGAACATTAAAGAAGCAATGACTTATGACAACTGGATTGAATCTATGCAAGAGGAATTTCAGCAATTCATAAGATTAGAAGTCTGGGAATTAGTTGAAAGACCTGACGGAGTCTTTGTCATCGGGTTAAAATGGATTTGGAAGAATAAGCTTGATGCTGAAGGAACTGTCATACGTAACAAATCACGCCTGGTAGCGAAAGGATACTCTCAACTGGAAGGACTTGATTTTGCTGAATCCTTTACTCCAGTGGCTAGACATGAAGCTGTTCGGATCTTTTTGGCCTATGCTGCACACAGGAACATGGTTGTTTACCAAATGGATGTGAAAACCGCATTTCTTAATGGAGAACTCCGTGAAGAAGTGTATGTGAGCCAACCAGACGGCTTCGTTGATCCTGAGCGTCCTAATCACGTTTACCGACTCAAAAAGGCGCTCTACGGACTAAAACAAGCCCATCGAGCGTGGTATGACAAACTGTCCACTTTCTTACTGGCCAATAAATTTTCTAAAGGATCGGTGGATCCAACACTATTTACAAAAACCTACAGGGAGGACTTACTTGTTGTTCAAATATATGTCGATGACATTATTTTTGCCTCAACAAAAAGAAGTTACTCTAATGATTTTGCAAAATTAATGAAAGATAATTTTGAAATGTCCATGATGGGTGAACTTTCGTTCTTTCTAGGACTACAAGTTCATCAATCACCCCGTGGAATTTTTATAAATCAGTCCAAATATGCTCTTGAAATTTTAAAGAAACATGGAATGATGACCAGTGATACTTATAATACACCAATGGGCTATACCACAAAACTAGATGTTGATTTACATGGGACTCCTGTTGACCCTACCAAATACCGAAGTATGATTGGGTCACTCATGTATCTCACAGCTAGTAGACCTGATATAGTATTTGCTGTCTACATGTGCTCTCGCTATCAGTCCAAACCAATTGAAAAAAACCTCAGTGAGGTCAAAAGAATCCTTCGATACATAAAGGGAACCATTAACTTGGGAATCTGGTATCCGAAGGATTCTGGTTTTGAACTAATTGCTTTTTCAGATGCTGACCATGCAGGATGTTTAGACACACGCAAAAGTACATCTGGTGGATTACAATTTCTCAGAGATAAACTTGTGTCATGGCAATCAAAGAAGCAGGACTGCACATCACTGTCGTCAACAGAATCTGAATATGTAGCAATGTCCGCTTGTTGTGCTCAAGTCATTTGGATGAGATCACAACTTAAGGATTATGGCTACCTATTCAACAAGATTCCCATCTACTGTGATTCCAAAAGTGCAATTGCTATCTCCTGCAACACAGTACATCATTGCAAATCAAAACACATCGATCTCCGATATCACTTCATCAAAGAGCATGTGGAAAAGGGTACCGTTGAACTTTATTTTGTTGGGACTGAGTACCAATTGGCGGACTTACTTACCAAATCCTTAGCACCATCAAGGTTCGCTAGTCTAGTTCACCAAATTGGTATGCGATGTTTGACTCCAGAAGATCTGGAAAAGATTTTAAAATATAATTGATCGTCAAACATCAAAACTATCTTTGTAAATATTTTTTTCAAAAAAAAAAAAAAAAATGCAAGTATAAACCATCTCGTTCAACACTATTTTTATAAAATGTCTTCAATTATTTAAAACAAGTGTTGAGGGGGAGGCAAAGTATTTTCAAATTTCTCAAAATTATATTAACTTTTATACTTGCATTTTACCAAAAATAAATACGTTTTATCAATAGTGTTGATTCAAAAAGTGTTTCGGGTTACTCTCCTTGACCAATATAATTACTTTTTCAGTATTTTACTACGGTCTAAGGTCGAGGGGGAGTACCACAAGTTGTTCTTACCATGTCTTGGTGTTAATTAACGATAGTTATAAGTGATTAAGTGTTTAGGCATTAAGAATAAATGATAGTTAAGGTTAAGGGACTAATAGTGTCAATACATGATTCTTGTTTTTAACCTTTGGTCAAAACTAACTCTGACCAATCATTTACTCCTACCTGCCAAATAGTTACTACCTTCACCAACCATCATCTACGATCCATATTCAATCGTTTAATCTAATCAACAATCTTCGAATCTGTAAGTGTTAACATGTTTTGATCATGATTTCAAGCAAAGGTTTTTGATTTTATCATAATCCAACGGCTAGATTTATCGTAATCTTTAAAAGTCATCTTAGGGTTAAGCGTAAATCTAGAACCCAGAAATTTGTGATGTTATAGTTAAAGTAATTGATGGGAAATGTTCCTTGGATGAAATTATACATGATTCTAACCTCCAATTGTATCCAGAAACACCAAATCGTTTGATTTGTATTTAGGGTTCATACGAATATTTAGGGGTTCTTGATTTTGTGTGTTGAGATGTTAATTGGTGATGGGGATTGTGTTATTACATGTTTAGGATCATGTTATTATGATTTAATTGCATCAAAAACTTGTAAGGTTCATGAATCAAAATTTTAGGGACGAACACACTAGCAGTTTTGATTTTGTGATTTTGTGGTCTATTAGTGTTATTATTTGGTCCATATGCTCCTTAGGGTGGAAGAAACATTTGCCCTATGTTTATTCTCACCCAGATTCAAGTTTGATTGTGTTCGTAATTGTGTGTTCATGCGTTTCTACGCGTAACTGATGTTTAGGCTTGTTTACGCATAAAAAGTGGATATTAAGCATAATGGTATGAATATTGATCAGTGGTAATATTTTGTACACTTTCAGGAATCAAACAAATAATTACGCAAGGTGATTTTTCTGGAAAATCGCATGTTTACGCGCAAATCGTTCATCCTACGTGTAAGATTGAATCTTACGCGTAAGATTCGACACGTGGACAAACTTTGTCTTGGATAAGACAAAGTTTACGCTTAAATGTAATTCTTACGCATAAGTTCTGACCTTACGCATAAGTCTGGAACTTACGCATAAGTCATTACCTACGCATAAGTTGTACGCTTAAGGGTAATCCTATGCATAATATCAATTCTTACGCCTAAGATTTATCTTACGCATAAGATTGACCTTACGCATAAGATTCACCTTACGCGTAAAATACAAACTTACGCGTAGCTTTTGCTCTTACGCTTAATTTCTACTCTTACGCTTAAGTCAGGTTACGGTAAACTTACCCACTTACGCGTAAACTTGTCAAAATCAAAATTTTCCTAAGTGTTGTGAAATTTCCAAAGAGTAACTTCTTGTATTGATAAACTTATGTTGTAACTGAATTTTTATAAGTTTCCACCATGTAATATAACACAAGTTTGTCATATATCAAAAGTTTTCACACACACAAACATCCACTGATCAATGTTTAACATGCAAATCTAATATGTGTGAACCATTATCTTAAGTCTGAGCTAACATTGTAAACCATTGCCATGTTTGTATTTGTTTGTGATCAATTCAGATGGCAGAACACAATGACGTTCCATACGGACCAGAACCCGAACCTAAGCTTTCATGGGAAGAGACGTTCCCAGATGATTACTCCAGGAAGATTGGAAAGAACAACCTCCGTATCAACTTCAACAAAATGACTTGCAACAAGTCATCATGTATTGTTGCAGTGGATGCTCTTCTATATCACCCCAACAAGTTGTTGTTCACCAAGTCTGCCTCAGTTTCCTGCTTCTACATCCACCAGTTTTGGCATACACTTCAGCTAGATCTTGGGGAGGCTTCCTTCACCTGTATGCTTCATAACCGTCAAGTCACTGTGGACATTGATATGCTCAGGAATGTACTTGGGTTACCAGACCTCAGCCCTAATGAAGTATATGATGAAGTTCCCACCGAAGAAGATCTGATTAAATGGTTAAGGGATATTGGGTGTGACGAATCAGAAGAAGTTATTACAAGACACTCTAGGGTCAACATTAGATATCTTCCACAACCATGGAGAACCCTATACATTCTGATTGCCAAGTCCTTATCTGGCAGAGATACTGGCCACGAACACCCAAAGCTCCCACACCTCAAACTTTTCTGGGCTGTGGCTAATGTGAAGAAAGTTGATTATGCCAGTATCATTTGGGAAGACCTTGTGTGGCACATTCAACACAAGACAACCAACATTCCATTTGTCCGCTTCACAAAACTACTCATCGAAAGCTTCCTTCGTGAGTATGATGATATCCCACAAAGACTTGACGACAAAGATAAGAACACGTTCAGAAATGAAGATACTCTCAGAGTCATCAAGAGACTTGATACCAGCACACGCAAGCAGGGAAAGATACTTCCCGATTGTCTCTTGAATGCCAAAGTTAAGGCTTGCAAGAATTACAAGTATTACGAACAAGCTCTTGAAGCTGAAAAAGTTGGTTTCTTGGATGAAGTTCAACCATTTAAGGGTAAGACAGGTACCAAGACTGGGAGCTCCGGCAGTTCTACCAAGTCTAAGAAGAAGAAGGGTACTCTCAAGAGAAGGACTCCTACCAAGCAGCCAACATCCATTCCTGAACCTGGTTGGTTTCCCTCACCACAATCTTCTCCAAAACAGGCTGACTCTGAACAAACCGAATCCGACGAAGGTCCAGTGTATAGACAAGCTTATGCTAACATTGATAAGGATGTGAATCTTGATGAAATTGACGATAAGGATTTGACATTCGAAGATTGGGAGACTAACATTGATGAGTTTGCTGATAATGCTGTATACCCAGCATATCTCAATCAAAGACCGTTCACTGAAGCACAGACAATCCTGGAAGAAGAAAGGATCAGGAGAGAAAAGATGAAGGAACCTATGACTACCGAACCAGAGTCTGCTCAAACTAATGTAGGCCTTTCAGTTGAAGAAGAAAATGAAAGGGCTCTCAACCTAGGTCTCCTCCACAGCCGAATTGATGCATTCAATGCTGATCTACCTCCTCCACCTCCAGTATTCTCTCAAACTACCGAAGATGGCGGATCAAGCAATATTCTTGAATCTGCCACCGGGACCAACACTGACTTAGTTGCCTACAACAATCCTTCAGTATCTCCCACAGATATTGAAATGACTAATGCTTCAACAATGGGAGAAGAAGACGAGGAAGATCCCATGGATACTGATGCTCCACGGTTAATGTCTGTAGAAGAAATAGAGCTTAGGGAAAGGGCTCAGGAAGAGGAATTGAAGAGAAAACAGGAAGCTGAAGAAGCTAGGCTTGAGCAGCTTGCACAAGCCAAACTGGAGGAAACTATACGAATGGAAGAAAGTAGGAAGGCTGAAGAGGCAGCCAAGCTGGCTGAAGAAAAGTTGAAAAGAGAAGAAGATGCTAAGCTTGTTGAAGAACTAAGGCTTAAGGCCGAGGCTGAAAGACAGGCTGAAGAACAAAGGTTGGAAGAAGAAGCAGCCAAAGCTAAGAAAGTTGATCAACCCAAACCACAGAAAGGAGATAACAAAGACCTTACCACCAATCTTGAATCCTCACAATCATCACCTCCTGCATCCGAATCAACACATGACAAATCTATCAAGAAACCAAGCACCAAAGCCTCTGCTGCATCAAAGTTACTTAAGTCAGCATTCAGAAGAGTACATGATAAGAAGAGAAGCAGACTGGAAGATCAGGTTGCAACACTAGCAACCCAAGTTGCTGAATTGACGAAGCTGAACTCTAACGTCCAAGAGCTGCAAGACAAAGTTGATACTTTCTTAGCTAAAGACGTACAGGAGAACTTGGAAGCCACATTAGCAGCTCAAGCACAAGAGTACATGGCACAACACTTAGTTGCAGAGTTAAAAGATCTGCTGGCACCCATGAGAGATGAACTCACCAAGTTCGCAGAGCAAGCGGTCAAGAAAGTGATCCGATCAACCACATTCACTCTTCGAGCTGACAAGTCTACTGTTCCACTACCAGGGCTATCTCTGGATGAATTGGAAGCTCAACTCTTAGAAAAGCAGGCAAATAAGTTCACCTTGACTCCTGAAGAAGCCAAAGTCCTGGAAGCATTAAAAGACAAGATGAACAAAGAGACTTGCAGCACAGAGGCCGATAAACTGAAACGTCAAAGAGACGATGAAGACAGGGATCCGAATTCTCAGGAAAGAAACAAAAACAAGCCGAAGGACCCGCATCTCAATCTAAAACACCGGTTATCCCTCCAACAACAACAACTTCCACACAACAACCGAAGGCATCAGGTTCTGCTCCCAAGGCACACGACCACTTTGAATACACCGGTGGTGACGAGATTCCTCAACCAGATGAAGTTCCAGAACCGTCCCCTAAGAAGAAGAAGAAAGATAGGAAAGGAAAGCACCATCAATCCAAACCAGACACCTCACCAAAAGGCACAGAACCAAAGAAACCGAAAACCGTCCTTAAATGGCTAGACCATGACGATAGTGCCAAATACTCCTGATTTGAGAAGATGATCAATTCGCAACCACCTCTTGAAGACAATCATGAACCTCAAGATGGTCGAACGGTGGAATACGCTCAACTGATTCAGCAAAAGTTTAAGATGAAAAAGATGAATAAGAAAGAGCTGCGAAGAATCAAGAATGATGCTTTCAATCTTCTGAAAGACCGGTCTGCTAACTCAATCGAACTTGAGTATCATCTGGAAAATATTGCTCGAGCTATGTCAAGCAATATTGACTGGATCAATCCTGAATCTTATGTCGATCCGGTCACAAAGAAAACCGCACCCTACATTACGGACTGGTCCAAACCACTACCGATGATTGGGAAGCCTAAGGAACCGAAGATCCCGTACAAATTCTTCTTCAACATAGACTTGGAATATCTGACACTTGGCAGCAAGATTGAGAAGAAGTACGTTACATCACTCGCCTTTCTCCCTGCAGCTCGATATCTCAACAATGCAATCGAAGAAGAAGCTTCAGCATTATTCGTTGATAAAATTGTTGAATATGACCGGAACGCACTCTACGGCATACATCATTGGCCAGACAACCGGGCACAGTATTATCGAAGCAGCAGACTTAATCAGACGATGGGCGATATAGCAAGTGATCTGAAGATAGTCTCCATTCAATTCATCTCGACTGTCACTCACTTTGGGTACCCCTTCCTCAGCAAAATCACACTGAAAAGACTTGATGAAAAGGAGTACGATATTTCCGAGTCTGACTTTCCACGACTACTTCTCAATGACATCGAAGACATGTACCTGCTCAAAGTTCAAGGAAAACTCTGTGGCTTGCCTAAAGAGATGCAGCTTGCCTTTATCCAAGCTCTTCTAATCTTCATCAGGCAGATTGTCATAAGAGAAAGAGTTGAAGATCTTCAATTGGGAGTAGAAAGTTATCAGAAGAAGCTGAATCTCACCAAGCCTAACATGTTCGACATCCCTGACCTTCAACATCTACCTCAATACACCTTGATCAGGCAACCATTCGGGTTCACTTACCGCAGTGTCAACGGTCGAAACTGCTTTATGGGCTACAAAGAATTACATAAGTTCTGTGATGAAACTTTGAAGTTCGTCAGAGACGGAATCAAAAGCAGAATCAACGACATTGCTCTAGGGAAATCCAAAAGATGGAACACCGATGAGACCAGGGATGCACGCAGATTCATTACAAGGATCGAGAACCGGTTGAAGCGCAGGGATCAGTTCAGGAGATTGGAAAGCTATGTTGGAGGCAGACAAAAGTTCCCGGTGTTGACATTTCAGAGACCTGATTGGTAGTAAAATTGTAAGAATTTGATTTGATTTGTCAATAATATACTTCATAATGGCTTGTGTACGCTTTACAGTGCACAACCCGAACTTGTAAAGAAAGGACCCTGAGGTACGCATCAGTGCCTCAATCCTAATATATAAGGAGCGAAGGCTTCTTACTTTTGAGTAGAATTAATCAAATGTGTTATGTTTTTCATAATTCTGCTCAAAAGGACAAGTATTTCACCTCAATAAGACCTAATCACTTGTTGAGGGGGAGCACTTGTCAAAACAAAATACTTTGTTCAAAATCAAAAGTTCTTGGTGAATCTCCCTATAAGACTCAAAAAGCATATTTTAATCAAAAGTCTAACAAAAACAACATCTCATATGCTATTTTTGAGGGGGAGAAAATGAAAAAGTGATTAAAATATATGAAGAAAAAGCTGAAAGTTGTATCTTGTACGAGCTAGACTCAGATTCACCCAGGAATTGACGAGACAATAAAAGTTAGTAAAATCGAAAGGACTTATCCTCGACGGGTAATAACATCAAGTTAGTTACTAGAGCTAGTTGTCACCTAAAATCTGACAATGTATCTCTTTAACTAACCACGTAAGCGTGTCTCGAAAAGGATTAGTCTTAGTAGAAATGTACCGTCTCGAGAAACTTTCTATGAACTTGACCAGGCCGGGTAATAACTTCAAGCTAGTTTAACTAGTGATGTAAGCGTGTCTCGAATCGGTCTTGTTCACTGAAAGTGGATTAATTCAAAATGCTTGCTCCTCCCGCATGTGCAAATTTATTAAATACTTATGAGCATATGTGCAGGGGGAGCCCTTCAAAAGTGTACACAAAACTCTCAAAGTGTTAACCAAAAGTTTGATTATCACAAACACTTTGAGAGATTTTCAATCAAAGGTTTCTTGGCTACTGTCGGAGTTATAAGGTGTTTAAGATAGGAATATCCGTCCTATGATCCGCCAAAGCCGGAGGGATCTACCCAAGGACATCTCCCATAGTTAGAATTAGAAGTCCTTAGGTATGATACGAAAAAAAAGGAGAAAAGAATGAAAGGGGAAGAAGGAGTTGAAGAATTAAAAAGAAATGTAAAGAAAAGGGTGAAAAGAAATAGCCCTCCATATGATTCAACCTTAGGGAAGACACCGGGTTCAATACGTATGCTACTGGTTGTTGCAAAAGACAACACCGGTATTGAAGATTAAGTCGTCATGGACCCAGTGACGCAATGCACTAAACCTTCTTAACCACTCAAGTTCTCTTAAAAGAGCTTGTTTCATTCTCACAGGGAACCAGTGTAATCTATCGACCTATCTCTTAGAGACGGTTGATATTGAAGCAGGAGACCCCTCCCTAGTCTCCGCATAGGAAACCTAGGTGTGCACTTATAGAGTCTAGAGCCTCGAGATACATCAAAGATCTCTTAGGAACACTTAGTATTTCTACAACTGGTGTTCTACATCAATGGACACCAGCTATAAATTATCGAGTCCTTCGCAGATCTTAGCAATCTGCCGAGAACGTTTATGAGAGGATTACTTATGTATTTCTCAATGATTGAACGGAAATCCTGCCAAGGTCAACATCTAACAGCCCTGACAGCAGGTCACTTCGGTAACCCCACAAGGGTTACACTTAGTGTTTGCGGTGGTTCCATAGCGATCTACAGTCGTGGAGTGATCCACAGCGACTCACCCAGTCATTGAGCTACTTAGTAGGTCTCGTAAGCTCCTTCGGGAGTATCTGATATGAGAACGGCCTGGATAAGGATTAGAAGGAGTCTTCACAATATGCTGTTGATGAGCTCTAATTCCTTATCTGTAAGTACCGGATGATTTATTGCTAACTGTTTACTCGCAGGTACCTCACTTCCATGATGGTAGATTCCAACATGCTCAGACATACATCTTGAAGCAAATGATAGCTCCCCCAAAGATCTTAACAACACAAAGTTCAAAGAAAGATTCTACATCAATAAGAAGAATCTACAAAGTATAAAGACTAAAGATCTTAGTGTATGCAAAGGAACTTCTTGTACGTGAAAGTCTAAGTCCAAAGATGTATGAGTATGTTGGAATGGCGGACAACAACCACAGACGCAGGAGTGACGAACGGCAGACAACTTCATCACTACATCATCACCAAAGAACAAAGACACAGAGCAAAGTATATTCATTATCATTCAACCATTTTGAAGACGTCTAGAGTTTTACATGTCACAAAGATGAAGACGTCAAGCAACCGTGATGACCGACCCTTAGGGGGAGATTGTTGAGATCATACTTTTGTATTTAGTCAAGTCTCGGTCATTACATTTTGTAATAGGTTGCTTTGGTATTTATTTCATTAAGTTTAATGTTTAATGGCTTATGTGTTAAATCCCTATGGGCCTTAAAGCCCACGAATTAGAGAGATAAGGGAGGAAGGAAGTGTTGCCCTAACTCCTCCCTTATAAATAGAAAGCTTATGTAAACATTATGTTTGTTGGTTATTTGATTTCCTTAATGAAACTCTTGCTCTTTCACCTTTCATATTTCACATAATCAACCATCTCTCATTCTCATCTTATTTCTTTCAATATCATACTTGTGTTTACATAAATGGTGACCTAACATACCCCTAAATGTAAATTTTAAGTCTATGCCAGCCAACCAAGAACACGTGCATTTGGCTTGACCTCTTTGGTCAGACCTTAGGGCCATTCCAACCCATGGCGAATTTTGCTCATTAGTCAGACCTTTGGCGATTTTTGCAAGTTCTTGCTTGGTCGACTTATTTCGAGTATGCTTGGTCAGACCTTGGACCCGAGGCATAAGATGAGACTAAACATGCTCATGACATTATCACTTGTCTACTAATGTCTTGAACAGTCTCATAATTCTAAGAGTTGCATTTTATGCAATTAACGCTCGTCGCTTACCTCTTGCCCTACTTGTTTACACGCTGGTCAGACCTCCGGTAATAAGTGGGAGGTCAAGTTGGATCTTAGTCTTATTAGTAATTAATTGGGTAGTTAATTCTATTAAGAAATTAATTATCGAAAATACTAAAATCGAACTTTCTATGTTCTAATATAATTTTGTTATTGCAACATAATTCGTAAACAAAAGTTTGTTTTATTAAAAAGACGAACAAAGTCTCTTTTCCTAGCTAGAAGAGTGAGACATATTCTTATCTTTTCTCCATAGTTGACAAACTAAGATAGGACTACAATTGTTAAACTCATTTATAATCTTTCATTACCCTTTTCTGGTCTTGAAATAATTGAAAGATAATATATTTTGTGTAACTAGAAAACATTTTGTCTAGAGCTACCAAAATAAATGACACTTTGCACTTGTCATGATGTATGAGTTTAAACTGCAAAGAGTAAATAAATTACTAGCGCATTAGCTAGGTTTTTTCTTTGATTTCCACTATTTCTTACAGTGCTAAATACCCTTAGGGCTATTTAGACAATAAAGGAGGAATTGCATGCTAAATATTCAAGTTAAATGAAAGCATGAATGGCTAGTTCCTCATCTACATAAGTAGGACTTCATATACTCTGTTCAATACCTAAGTACATTGTTACTTGTAGGCCTTCGAAGAGAATAGGAAAGTATATTAAATTTCTATATGCTTTCTACTGGAAATGTAACATTTATAATGTTGACAAATCCAGTGGGAGCATTGCGGTTTAATTACTGAAATGACATTCATGTAATGTTGCAAATTTCAGTGGGAGCTACGAAATTTTGTTTCCTTGTTAGTCACCCATATTATTTCGAACTTGTTTTGAAATAATTCATACTTTCGGAATATGAACGACCATTGTTTTAAAGGAAAATTGCATTTTATTTTATTAGATAACACGTTGCCTTTCTGATGTCACTTTCTGGAAATGTTATCTATAGAATAATAATTCACAATTTCTTATTTAACGTTATGGTTCCAAATCTACTTGTAATATCGATGACATTATCATATTGTTTACACAATAAAGCATATGTTGTGTTGTTTGTCTTTATAATATGATGTTTTGCCTTACACAAGTGGGAGAAATCTCAAAATGTGTACAAGGAACAACATATTATTGGTTTCTCTTGACCGCAAGGTAAGAAAGCTAATAATTCTACTAGGACTTAAACATACAAGATGTTTGTTGCCCTACTACATTCTAATGTCATGATATTGTGTAAAGTTACTTCAACATTTTGACTACATGTTTAGTCAATATAATTATGGTTAAATTATAATAATCATAGTTTTGAAGTATAAAATTAACTTGAAATTATTATTGAACTCAAGAGTTTGCGTTCATGATTACTTTAGTTAGTATAATTATGTTTGCTTGTTAAGACATAATTATAAAGTCCTTGAATTAGTCAAAGACTTATAACATAAAGTATGTAGTAAACTTGTTATGTCTTCTTGCTAACACATAAAACAAGAGGTCATTGAATTATTCAAAGACTTGTAATGTATACTTGACATGTTCTGGTTTCTTGTAATCACATGAACAAATAATTCTTGAACAATTATGTCTTCTTGTGAACACGTGAACATAAGGTTCTTGAATTATTCAAGAGATATACATTGTAGCATGCACTTGGTACAAAAATACTTAATATGCAATTTGGCTCGACTAAATTGACAAGTATTTAGTCCAAAGAGAATTAAGTTATCTATGGAATTCTGATATAGTCTCACAATTCCAATACTCATAGAATACCACATTATTATGGTATGTCTAATGTGTTGAAACAAACTGTATTCATATTATTTGATTCATGATAGCTTTAATTACTCTACCTCTAGAATCTATCAAGGTTAGAAAATTGCGTGTGTCATGGGTACACTCAATGTAGTTCAAACCTAGAAGGTATTCAAGACAATCCACGACTGAAACCCCTAAACTTTTAGGGATTTTCGGTTGTACCACTCAAACCAATCGAATCCGAAAACCTTTTGGGTTTTTTGATTCTCCTACACTTCCTAGCTTGAAGATTGTAGTTTTGGTGTTCCTCCTAGCTCGACGTAACACAAACCTTGCTAAGGTTTTTTGGTTAAAGAGTGATACAAAAAAACAAAAAAAAAAAAAAAAAAAAAAAAAATTAAAATTGGGGTGTTTGTTACAAACCCTAATTAGGGTTCTTGGAAGGAATCCCACTATGTCTTGATTAAAGTTCTGAATTTGTTAAAATCTTATGAAGCATATAATTAACAAACTAGAGATGAGAACTTAAAATGTGTTTTGTAATTTCCCAATTAAGAACAATTTATTGTTTCTTAAATACTTAGTATTTAGAGAATTATCTCTACTTACAAAAGTAAGTGGGAGCATCCAAGAACAAAATACATAACCTTCTGAATCCACATGCTAATGTCATACTAAGGTTAAACATGTAAATGTCAACAAAAGTATAATGTTACTCTCATTCATAAATCCGCGAGGATGCCTCATCACTTGAGTGATATTCTAATATCTATGCTGAGGTATATAAGTTAGAAGATTATAGGAAATCTGCTAACTACTAAGATACATCATCATATCCTGAATCTGATAAATGTCTTAGAATATGAATGATAAGATGCAGTCCTTAAAGGGAAATCAATCATTTGAGTTTGATTGATATTTCGCCTAAATTAATAAACCTGAGAGGTTAGGATGAGTTTCTTTTTAAGAAAGGCTCAAAAGGACAAAATTGTATACATATTAATTCATGGCTTGTAATAAGAAGTTTTTAATCATACTCAAGCAATTGACTGTGATTAGATTTTATTATATACACGCATTAATTAAATAAAGATAATTAATTGTCACACATGTTTCCTTGAATGAGGAATATGACGATTAAGCTTTATAACTTTCCTTTATGATTACCTTTTGCGAGGACGGTGTGTAATCAAAAGGGTTATATATAATCTTTATATAGTATATAAGTTTAAGCAATCCAAGCTTGGATTGGATCATGCATCTAGGAGCTCAGATCTTGAATTTAATTACAATATGATTTTGATTGAATTAAGATAACTCCCGAGTACAACTGACATTAAGTGGGAGCACTATGTTTTCCTTAAAATTTATATGTTGTATAACATATTGAAGATGACGTTCCATTTAAGCTGGATATTAATCCTTATGCTTGGAATGAAACTTCACTTGGGATTTAGGGAATAGAACAGACAACCTTGGAATAAATGTTTATTTGAAATAAACATATGTGGAAATTAAGTCCAACACAAATGCAATATATCCTTGAAGCAAGTCTTAAATGGTATATTTCACTTGAAATAATGTATTATATTGTGTATGTGACTAGTTGTTACTTTTGCACAACAGCAAGATGAGCTGACAACAACAATATCTAATTGAGAGTGTTTAGATTATTGTTAATACGAATGTTTACGAATTATAAAGCATAGTTTTGTATATGTACAATGATGCTAGAGGATAATTAATACTAGTTTATGTAGAATTTTATCATTGGTGATAAATATGCTAACTAGATATGCTCAACGAAGAGCAGTGTTGCATTACGCATTAAGAAATGAGGATACTTTACATTTTAAGAAACTGTAATGATGACTGTCAGTATGTCGTTGACTTCCAATACCTTATGCAAGGTAGGGCGACATCTACATACTATGACTTGCAATAGTATGAGCATATGAGATAAGACACTCATCATATATTTCAAATCCCTCACTATATGTGAAATTTGAAACTAGTATTTGGAAAGTTTACTCAGATGACTATTTAGTTTTCTTGTAAAGAAAAGTTGAGAATGTTGGAAACATTAGACTACAACTTACTAATTAGTCTCATGCATATCTGTTTTTAGTATTTGGATAATCAGGATTATAAGACAATTTTTACTTTATGATGAATAAAGATACTTGGTATTTGTTATTTATTCATATAATAATTGTTATCCTATATTTGCATATTTAATCCTTGAATGACTTATCATTCTAAATTTGTCCATTGTCGGTTAACAATATGGGAATATTGTTATGTAAGGCAAATATGAGTGTTGGTTATATTCTATGAGAATGTGGATTGTTCCCGCCAAACTCATACATATTCACAAGGGATGCATATTGGATACCCCAACTTTCGAACATTTACTTTTGGATCCTTGTCATGAGTAAGATGTTGAAAATGGTTTAACAAGTCATCCTTAGACTTGAGATACAAACAAGTTCTGCATGTGTGGATATCACTTTGTGATTATAGCCAAACACTGTCCTGAAAAAGGTAATCATAAAAGCTATTTTTCGGAGTGAATGTGAAGCAGCATCCACAACACTTGTAGTCAACAAAGGATTTGTTCCTCCACTTGATAACTGCAGAATGATACCATGGCGCCTCTCCAGAATTAATCAGATAATTGTGTGGCCGCACCCAAAGAGTAAATTTAAGATGATTCTTAATTACATTTGGTATATCTGAATTAACTTCTATAACGAGAATCTAAATGGTTAAACTATATGGAATGAGTTAGGATCCATATCCATGGTTTAACGATATCTGTAACAAAGGGATGATAATGGCAAGTAATACATAATCATTAAAGCTGAGATTGTTCTTGAAACTTCATCTTAAGTATTTCTAATTTATGACAATAAGTGCGTTGCTAGACGTTGCTATTGTTGGTATAAATGTAAGTCCGCTACTCCAACTCCCAAGTGGGAGCTGTTGGAATATGGTAGTTGGATACGCATGTTGTACGACTAGAAGTACATGAGCCTATTGGGGGCACACATGTTAAGACACGAAGAGTACGTTTATTTATATTTAATATATGTAACATGTTTATATTTATTAAATATATAATATGTTTAACGAAATATATTTAATGAATTGTTAGTTTAACCGTTAGACGTTATAAACTAATTAATACACGTTAAATAAAAAGAGAAGGGTGAAAGTGTCGGTTTTCGAAAAGTGTTGGAGTTAAATATAAGAACTTGTTGGACAAGTTTTATAAACTATATAAACACCTTGAGGTTTTCTTTTGTGACAGCCAACACAAACGACACACATATCCTAACCCTAAAAAGTCATACGTACGGTTGAAACACTGAATATGTTGTTATTCCTACTGCATATTCATACATGCATTCTAATGATCACACACATCCATTCGTACATGCATGCTTATGATCATCCACATTAATTAATACATGCATATAACCTGTTTTCTATTTGCATGAATCATGTATGTCAAAACCATACATACGCATGCATGCATGTTAATGTGGTATACATGTAAAATGATCTCTTTTACCTTTTAGATGTGATTGACTGTTTAATCCATTATGGGATTCGATCACGTTTAATTAAGAACATCAAATCCTAGTATGTTTGTGGTGTTTAATTGTGAAATCAAGGCTAGCATACTTGGCGTATTCGTTTGACATGTTGTGTGAGCAATGATAGAGGTATCTATTTTAGATACTTTATATTCAAGAATAATCGCTAAAAGGTACGCTTTTATTATTCGTATGTGTTAACCTATTTATCATAACTAGATCCATCCGCTGCGCACTCGTAGTTAAATTGGTTACCCAGTATTATTAAATCCCAACATAAGTCACGGTGGAGATTGTTAGAAAAGTGACTTAAACTTTAGGGGTCAATTGGTAAACTTCTGTGACTTGTCCTTCAAGTTTGATTGGAATTTGGAAACTAATCTATGACGGTTAGTTTTGGCTATAAATAGGGATTGATAACATTAGAATTCTTTGTACCTTTTGAATAATAGTTTGGTACCCTTAGAATTTGTCTTTGATTGTTTTGTAATTTGGTTTGGTATTTGAATAAAGCTTCCGTTTCGTTTGTTTGATTTGTTTATTTGTTATCTTTTGAATTATCAACACTATAGATGTTTGCAGATATTTGTAACCCACTGCATGCACCATGTTAAACTCTACGACGCATATATATCAACGTTTGTCGGCTTGTTACAAACTTCTATACTCAAATATTTGACATCCTCATTATGTGTAAGCATATATAGTCGGGGCATACTCCACAAAAGATTCACAAGTTGTAACATCGCAAGAGAACATGGCTTAGATGCGATTTGTAAAGCAAGGAGTTACTATAGAATCTCTAGAATATGAGTATTATATTACTGTATTTACACAGGCTTAATGATACCATTCCGTATATCTAACTATGGTTTCTTATAATTATCCTAATTAACGCCTCATCAGTTTGATAAATATATCAAACAAATATCTAATATTGTAGTTAATTATAGAGACGCTCCTCAAAATGAGAAATATAAAATATCATCATTCCTAATTTATTTCCACTCTCTCTTTACAATTTCAACTCACCTGCTCGGTTCGTGATTTCGTGTATACATGTTACGTTACTAAAGGAGGATCGAGTGAAGTTTTCATGTCTAGGGTAAGATTTTACTCGTAGCCAGCAAAAAATATGACCATTCTCTCGTATATCAAAGGGGCATTTGCATGCCATACTGTTTTTCTTCTATCTTGTATTTATTGTGATGCAGGGGTAGTTCAGTTTGGTTATGGTTCGGTTAATTACTTATGTTAAGCTTATTGGCACTCACTCATGCTTTTAGGTTTTTCCAGCAAAAGACGAACTCTTAACCAGTGGCGGAACTAGGATTTCAAAATAGGGTATGCACTTTTGCTCGAATGGTCCTCGAAGGGTCCTTGAAGGGTATGCACCCTATGTTTTTTACACTACCCGTCGAATTTTAGGGTATGCACTTGCATACCCGTGCTCTACACTAGATCCGCCCCTGCTCTTAACAACGTGTTGGAAGTACTTGGTCAAAGAACAAAATGTTTAGTAATGTGTAAGGCTTAAGTGCTTTGATCTGGCTTGGTCAGATGCATCATCTTCCAGGTAAATCATTTAGAGATTGGTTTGAAGTCAGGGTGCTCAAGTGGTCAGGAAAGCTTTTTCTTTGCTAGCTCTATTGGGGCACCTTTGTGGAGTCCCCCAAAGGCTCAAATTTGTTTTTTGTTCTAAAGTTCACGTATGATGGTTTATAATTTTCATGGAGGTTTCTTTGAAGGGCCCTTCTACACACTTTATATACTTCATTCTCGATATCTTGTTATTTATACTTTGATTTAAAAAAAAAAAAAAAAAAAAAAAAAAAAAATTATGCACTTAGTTTTCGACACTTTTTATACGCTTCTTTTTTCTACACTCTTCGATGTTTATGATGTTATTTTTGTTGTTACAAAATAAGCGGCAATATTTATTTGAGGTGCGATCCCCTACAGGGGACTAAAAATACAAAGTCTACAAAGGCTAGAAAGCCACTCACCATGTAACAAGTGTCCATCACTCACTCCCTCCCTTTTTTCTTTTTAAATTCGGTTAGGGGGCATTTTTGTCATTTTAACCCGTTTCTTTATTCCACCCTAAAACTTCAAACGCAAATATCTTTCAAACGACAAACTTTTACGAAATACCGATTTCACCATAATTTTTAAAATTTAATCCTCTTTAATTTTGTATAAATCTTGTTAAATATTTCGAACTTTTTTTTTACATATAAAGTGGGTCTTGATTTTCTTTATTTTTTTGTTATTTTCGGCCCTATTTTTTACCCTCATAAATGTCGAATCGTTAAAAACTTAAAACATGAAAGTTATAGATTTTTGTTCACTCTTTACACAGGTTTTTGAATTACTCAAATCCGATCTCATATGAGTAAGATAACACACGTTAAAGATGGTGTTTAACTCATATTTGTTGCACACAATGTGTTTGATGAAATGTCTAGCTTATATATTTTGTGTTAAAATTGAGCTAAATGCACTAATTTTTGTTTATCAATGCATTATTAATCATTTTATTAATGTAAGACTCAAAAAGTAAAGTTTTTTTAATCATTATATTTTTAAAATATACATTTAGTTCATCAGTTAGGTTATTAGGTTAATCAGTTAGGTTACTTTGGTTCATCAGTTTTTATGGTAACATTTTTGACTAATTGATGAACCTAAACACATAACACATGACAAATAATTATAAGTTCATCAATTAGTCAATAACTGATAAACAAACTGATAAACCTAAAATTAATGAACCTAACTGATGAACATATAATTATAGGTTCATCAGTTAGTCACTAACTGATGAACCTATAATTAATGAACCAAAAAATCAATGAACCTAACTGATGAACCTATAATTAGTCAATAACTGATGAACCTATAATTATAGGTTCATCAGTCAGTCAATAACTGATGAACCTATAATTATTGGTTCATCAGTTAGTCAATAACTGATGAACCCAAACATTTGATCAAATTTAATGAACCTGAAATAGATGAATCTACAAAAATTGATGAACCAAAGTAACTGATGAACAAAATGTCTAACTGATAAACCTATAACCTATAACTTAACTAATGAACAAAACATAACCTAACTGATGAACCTAGTAACCTAACTGATGAACCTAATAACCTAACTGATTAACTAAATGTATATTTTAAAAATATAATGATTAAAAAATATCACATTTTGAATGTTACATTAATAAAATTATTAATAATGCCTTGTGGGACAAAAATAAGTGCATTTAACTCGATTTTAAGACAAAAAATCTAAGCTAAACATTTCATCAAACACGTTGGATGCAACAAATATGACTAAAACGTCATCTTTAACGTGCGATATCTCACTCATATCATATCGGATTTGAGTGATTGAAATTTCTGGGTAAAAAGTGAATCAAAATCTACAACTTTCGTGTTTTAAGTATATTATGATTCGGCAATTTTTAAGGTAAAAAATAGGGTCGAAAATAGCAAAAACATCAAGAAAATCATGACTCAATGAATATGTCAAAACAAATATCTCGAAAAAATTAAAAAGATTTATACAAAATTAAAGAGAATCAAATTTTAAAAATTATGGTGAAATCAGTTTTTTCTAAAAGTTTGTCGTTTAAGAGATATACGCGTTTGAAAATTGAGGTGGAAAAGAAAAAACGGGTCAAAAGACCAAATTACCCCTGGGCAGATTTTATGTATAATTTATAGTGGGGGACACGTGTCACACTATGAATGGCTTTGTACACTTTGTAATTTTTCTCACTTTGCAAGAGATCCGTATTCATATTTAATTATAATCAAAGAAAGTTATTCCAAAGAAAATAATTATAACATTTTATAAATAAACTGTAATATAGCTAAGCTAGCTACATTATAAGATTGTATTAACGAGGTGGGTGACGATCCGTCGCGTTACGTTGCGACAGGCCGTTATTTCATGTCGTTGACTATTACACGGTATTTTTTTTAAATAAAAAGTAGGTCAGTTGTTCGGCGCGGGGTTTGTCAGAATAGCATTCGAGATACATATATAAATAAAATACATCAAGATTACTGAGAACAACAAAACTCATAAACATGTATTTTTCATATATCAGGTTTGTACAATGTATATTCGAAAAAGGATAGTTATATATATATATATATATATATATATATATATATATATATATATATATATATATATATATATATATATATATCTACATTATATATAACAGGAGGCATTTGAAGGAAATGTCACGTCATTGTCCAGTCAATGCCACCTCATTGCCCAGTAATTCAATTTTAGCCATGTCATCACATGTAAACAATTAGGCAACATTTTGATGTGCAATTCGTGTGTAATTTTTTTTTTCCAAAAAATCAATACTAGGATTCGAACTCAAGACCATGAGTATACTATGTGATATGATAACCACTGTACCACCACAATTTTTTGGTGAGATTTCTAACTCAAAATCTATATAGAATAACAAGTAAATATCTCTTTTAAAATTATGTAGGAGAATCCCTACAACTTAGCCAACCCTAACCAAAACATATACGGCAAAAAAAAATGCAGTCATTCATAATATATTTTTTCTCATATCCCTTATTCCCTCACAATCTCATATGATTTTTAATGTGTTTTTGTGCAGGTTATAAT
This sequence comes from Artemisia argyi, assembly GCA_030686995.1. Taxonomy (NCBI): domain Eukaryota; kingdom Viridiplantae; phylum Streptophyta; class Magnoliopsida; order Asterales; family Asteraceae; genus Artemisia; species Artemisia argyi. Next base: position 216,617,842 of record CM060709.1, on the reverse strand, counting down.
TTAACAAAGAATGTACTTATGCAAAGGAGATTTTTATGATTATTGAATCACTAGGCAATCCATGATAGTAAGAAAACAATTAATATGTCAAACGACTTTCTCTCTTTTTTCTGAAAACCCTAATATGTTCATGTATCGTATTCAATATGATTTATACTATCTACCTTATTTTTTTTAAAAACGTCATGTAGATAAAGCAAAAAAAGTTATGCAGAAGCATGTAACTGGATAGAGGTGCATACTAAATAAATCGATCCAAGGTATGTTACATGTATATATAAGTTATTGTAAATCAAGACATGTTCGTGTATGTTTTTATTGTAGGTGGTTTATTTGTTGCATGTTATTTGACAGTAATATACAAATTTTGTTTGAAAAAGTTTTTAATTTCTTGATACTGTGAATCTAGACATATCAAGATGTTTCTATTTATTTATGGGATTAGTAACACATTATGATGTTAGATCTTGATTTTGTTTGTCTTTCACAGTGAATTGAATATGAAGTCTGCTAACCTGGCAGAATGGTGGTGGAAATACCATGCTTCATGAGACTGACTATAGTAATAAGACAATCGAGGCATATCTGAGATGCTACGTAGGGCTCCTATGGTGCTTAACCCCTTGCTCAAACTAATTGTATATACTGCTCTTTTTTAAATTGTACCATTGTTTTGTTAGGTTTGCAAACACCAGTAACCAAGGAATATAACCCGACATTGGATGCGTTACACTTTTGGAGCAGTGGGAATTTCATTATTGTTGCTATGGCTTCTACGATACAGTAGCTTGGCAGGTAGTTTTCACAGATGCTTTCCAGCTCCTTTTAATTTCGCAGGTAAGTTTTTGTACTTTAGGGGTGTTTGTTTCAGCTTATATTTTAAAACTTATATATAAGCCGAAAATTTTCACACTAAAAACTGAGCTTATCGAACATAAGCCCAAAAAGTATGTCTTTTATCAGTACTTTAGGTTTTCTGTTAACAAGTTTCTTACAATGGAGCTTATTGAACTTATGCAGCATCTTTGTCAATGGCTGTGAACCATTTGATGAAGACCTTTGGAAAAAGTAAAACTACCCATTTCGACCCATTACTCACACTATCTAAGATACCCACAATCAATCAAGAGGACGCGACACAATGAAGTGAACCAACAGCAACCATAATGTAGTTTCGATGTCTAGGTGTTTCCTGACTAAGATATGGTCAGCTTTTTGTGCTATAAATGGTGTTTCCTCTGCTAAGTGTTTCTTGGTTCAACAACACATGAAACATTCAATTCTCACAAAAATCTGCACCTCAACCTTTTTGTCAAACAAAAAGTGGTGCATACTCTGCAATCTGTCATTATGCTGGCCATGTAAGTTATTGTCTTCCTGCGTTAATGAACATTTCATTTGCTGCTGTGAACTTTCAACTGTACGTTTTTTTTTTCAAATCCTTTTTTCCCGTAATGATAGTTTCTGCATATTGCTATTTTAGGCTAAAAATATGTTGATGGGTTTCACATTTACATTCCAACAAATTCCTGTGGGGCAGAGTCATTACCTCCCGCAATTGTAGTTTCAGAGAGTGACCTTTATTCAACAAGCAGCCAATCCTAATATAATTAATTATTAGTATTGTTTCATTATTTAGTGTGTAGTCCTGGAACTGTAGAAACAAATTGACCATTTAAGATAAAGCACGAGAGGGGAGACACAGAAGAAGAAAACCCTCAACACTATATTGACCATGCAGGCGAGAAGAAGAAACTCTCTCCAAAATGGCAAATGAGTTCATTTATGATCAAGTGGAGAAATCGTATGTCTTATTGCTTAAATAGTTATTTCAGCATTAATTCTCTATGGCGCTAGCCATTATTGGTATATCTTTACTTTTTCAATAAAATACAACATATTGCCTACGTATTATTTTAAGGATCCCAAATAGAATAAGCCTGTCAAAGGTGTCTTACGGTTGGAAATAGAAAAGCTTCAGTCGGAATATGAAAATGCTTTAGAGAGTGGCAGTATAACTAATGAACTGGACCATGGGGATCGACTAACTTATTCCACTGTTAGTGAGTGGCGCTGCATTCATTCTAATAGACATAAAGAACAACCCTTAAATGGTTCAGTTACACGGGAAATGTGATTTGACTCCTAATGATGTAAGTTTGAACTTATTTTACCTGTAACAAGATGTCATTTAGTACTTTCTTTTAATAATTTATTATCTCACCCTTTTCTCTATACGAATCAGTACCCTTTTGAAACATTCTGTTGTTTACGCTGCAGTGTTTGTGGACAAACATTTTTATTTACATGTTGTCATTATTGAATTTCGTATTGGGTTTACAGATTCAAGCTTTAGACTTTCGTACAACAATCAGAAACGAGCCTTTCTTGCAGCTTTTTCATAGTCTTAATATCTACCCATTGACTATAAGTTTAAACTGAAAAAAGAATTTTTTTTATGAGATTTGAGCTCAGAAAGGATGTATCAATATTCGAAAGCCGCGCCTAGAGGTTGGTGAAAATGTAGCTTAAAATGTAGTATACCAGCATATAGATAACTTGCATGCCAGATTACTCTGACTTTTGAGATTATCATATGTTAATAAAAGGTTTGTAGGATTAGTTAAAAACGAAGAGCGTATCAAAATCAGACGGGATCACGGGACACACCAGGTTCTTAAGTCTGCAAGTTAGGGTCGAATATGAAAACGTAATAAAACTGTCAGCAGGATAGCAAATCTTGTCAATTTTAAAGAAATGTTTAGGAGGTCTGATGAGAAGCAGTTCCCGTCCGCAATTGGTTCATACACAGATATTTACAAACTCTTTAGAGAGATTGAAGATCTCATGATCTACCCAAGATCATTGAACAAATGGTTCAAAGGCACTTCAGTGATCTACCCAAGATGCTTATTTGCTTCTACCTCTAATGGTGATTTTGCCTATGTAGCGGGTGGCATCGCAGTGGTTACAGAATAAAAATTCTGGTAACTTTTTTTATGCATTTGCATCAGACTATTGTTAGATAATGTAACTCAATCATCTTCTACTAAGATTAGCCAAATGAGTTTGGGGAAAGTCTTCCCTATACTCAAGACGATTTCTTGAAGAAATACACAACAAAGACTTTCATGCTGGACACTTGGACACAGTTTCAGATCTTCAAAGAAAGTAAGTGAGATGCTACATTTCTTCTTATAGCTCTTCATTCTGTGTGGGCATTCACATAATAAAGCAAATGTGTCCTCGAAGCAAAGGGTATGTAAATATATAGATAAAATAATATTTTTTGTTTATATCATGGGATAATGTTATTATGTGAATTTACCTGGTCATATAATAATGCATGTCATAAAACGTATCAGGTAAATACACCTCTGGAGATTCATTATGCGCAATATCCACTTAATAATGGGTGGGATGAAGGATTCAAATTCTAGGCGAAGATGTTACCTGTGATTGTTGATGACATGGGAAATTTGACGTTTGACACTATTATGAAGCAGAAAGATAATTCTAGAAAGATTGTTTATTCACAGCACCGAGATATCATTCTGAAGGTTTTGAAAGACGATGAAAAGGAACATGAGGAGGATGGCAATAAGCAGAAGGATATTGAGGAGACGGCGGAGCAAACAAAAACAGCTCTTGATAAGATTGTGAATATGAGGTTAAGTGCAGCACAACCCAAAAATGATTAGACTCAGTCTCAAGAGTCACAGTTTATTAAGCAAAAACCTTCACAACATTTGGCTGCATTTAACTCTGGTGCAAACGAGAGAATTATTAGGATAACGGAAATGCCTTTCGACCCATTGGAGCAACCAAAGTTTACATGATCTGGAAAGATATACGGGTGGATCTTCATCAGGCCCAATAGCTATTGTAGCTTTTGGAATATGCTCGGCTGCACACTGCCACACTAAGTGCAAACATGGCTTCTGATCTTCATAGGGATTAAAAAGGAGGTAGGGTAAAAATCAAGTAGGTGGAGATTATGATGCGTTGGGAATGTGTTTTTTCAAATGTTTTGCTATAGTGGCGAAAATATTAGTCTGCCTTAGCTTTCTATAAGAAGTAGCATGATATATATGACACAATCTATCTAGGACCATCTATATAACACTGTTATGTACGTCGGCTAATAAGCACTATCACCCCACTAAACCCGCCTGCTAAATGCATCAGTTGAACCAAGATACTAAACCAACAAACTGAGCCCGCTTATTGAACCCACCACCCTGAAGACGTTCCTTGAACACACCGTTTGAACCCAAACAATGGAATAACCCACTGAACAAACCCATTCTAAGAGACCAAGACAATACCGAAACAATAAAAAATTACCTGATTGCATGGTCTGTTAATGTACACTGCTATTGCTTTATCTATGTTGCTCCAAGCGGGTGTCCATGCTCGGGCTGGAAGAGCGTTGCTTCCTTTTTGTGGTTCATCCTCAAATAGGTAAAATAGAAGCCGACTTAAAATGGTTTTGAATTATATGTACAGAACCTGCTGTTAGCTGTCAGAATTTAAATATGGAGTTGTTCGGTTGTTGTTTGCTGTAAAAGAACAATTGTTAGGGTGGGTTTACAATCTATTCCTGGATTTCCTTCTAAGTTGACGAGATCACAGGTCACTTCCATCCATAATTATCGAAATATAAATAAACTTTACACTTTCTAGATTGATAAGGTGGTTCGATGCCATGGGTGTATGGGACACCACCGACTCATCCATTGGAGGTCAGATTTTTTATTTAAAGAAAGTTTGTGTATCAGTACTTCTTGTGTCGTAGTGAATATGAATGTGGTGAAATTTCTTAGTTAGGATTGAAGATTAACTGTGTTGGATTGTATTCTTTTAAGACGAGTTGGATTGATTAATGTTCTCTTTTTAATCTTGCAATATATATCACATCGGTTGCAGGTTAAGTTTGGAGACACACTTCGGCGCTTCAATGCACATACTAACAAAAAAGAGCTTAACTACGACAGTATATCATTGAGAAAACATATTTGCAACCTTATTGGTTTCACACTTGATGTCGATTGTACACTCGCTTACATTGATGAAGATAAAGATATAGTCACTCTTCATGATGATAATGATCTCAGTGATATTGCAACTCAGGCGCTCAGCCTTTAAATCCAGTTAGGATTAATGTGAGCATAAAAAACCCCGATAAGTTCATGGTATAAAAGTTATCTTTTGACATACATAACTGTATAAATTATGTTCCTCCATCCCAAACCTTTGGAGAAACATATAATAGTAAAAAGCCAACATATGCGGTATGCCACGGATAGATGCCATTAACTTAGAGACAACTATGAGGAAGCATTTTCTTAATCTTTTAGCTGAACAACCTACTTCATACACTGGTGAGTAATATGTCTTAGGTTTATAATTCTTGAGTTAGTAGTTGTCATTATTATTACTACTGATACTATTATCACAAGCTGGTTGGTATGTTTCTTGAATTATGCTTCGTTGACTGCTTGACCTATGAAATTCAATGAGGGCGAGACTATAAAATTTGATCTGTTTTTTTCTTTTTCTTTTTATATATTCAATATCATTTACGATTATTACCTTGGGATTTTAAAGATTAAAAATAATAGAAACAACATAAGTTTATTTGTGAAATTAATGACTTCTTTTATTAATAGATTTTCAAGGCGTTAAGCTATGCACCCATTGTAAGGTATTGGACAAAAGAGCAAAACTACCCATTTTGACCCATTACTCACTTTACCCATTACTCACACTTTCTCAGATACCCACAATCAATCAAGAGGACGCGACACAAGGAAGTGAACCAACAGAAACCATAATGTAGTTCCGATCAATCAAAGCTTTAGAAGTGAACACCTTAACTATGCAATATAAGGGACGGGTGAGTGCCTAAAATTATAAATGCTATCATTTTAGGGGTGTTTTTTTCAGGATTAGTAAAACATTTAGGCATGTTTCGAGTAAATTTTATTTCCAGAAACCAAAAAGAATGTTTGGATTCGTAAACCAAAAAGAATATTATGGATTCGTATAATTGTGTGATAGTTGTATACGGTTTTCAATTTCTTTGTTCGTTTACCTTTACTACTTTGTGTGTGATCTCAGTGTTATTGGGTCTGCAAACGAAAGTAATAGCTTTTCATCTTTTTGGATAGGTACTAGCCATGTCGAACAAGCAATTTTGACTGTCGACGATCAATGTCATATAACATAAATTTTTGAGTGGTTAACTCATTGAATTAAATGCAGGATTTTCACTTAATTTATAATCGTCTTTTGTTTGGTTATAGGTGTATTGGACATTGTTCTAAACTTCCGTAGATATCATAGATGGAAGTTCACATGTTATAGCTATATATTATTTTGCATAACTTGATTTATTATTCTAGCCATGTACGAGTAATTACCAAACAGCAACCCCTCCCATCAGTTCATGTTTGACACAAATCCTTGATGGAAGTTCACATGTTATAGATATATATTATTTTGCGTAACTTGATTTATTATTTTAGCCATGTACGAGTAATTACCAAATAACAACCCCTCCCATCAGTTCATGTTCACACAAGCTACATCGGCTGGAAATAGTATGCCATCGTGCCTTTACATTTATATGATCGAGTTTATGTTATAAATATAATTTTATATTTTGCATTGTTTACAGGTCAAGTATTCTGAAATTAGCTGACCAGAGGTTTGTTCAGTTGGTGAATTAATTGGTTGGGTTCACGGGGTAGGGACCTCATACGCTTTGTGAAGGAGTTGCTTTTTGTCATTTCAATATCGTGAAAGAATATCTTGGATTTATATTCTCATTATGGTCATTTGTTTGATTAGGTGATCTTAAAGCGGCACAATCTATTCATGGACATAAAAGCTTGATCTTATATCGCATTCTCTAAAAAAACATTGCATCAGTTTAAGGATCAGGCTGAAATCAAACAATGTTATATGGGCATTGGATGATTTCCTGAATATCAAAAAATAAACAATTTGTCAAGCTCACTTCATTAGAGTGCAGCGATGTTGTTTTGATTGCTTATCTTATTATATGTTCTAAATATCAGGTTGTTGTTTTGATTGCTTATCTTATTATATGTTGTTTTCTAGCATGTCATGATGGAAAAACGCGAAACAATAACACACGCTTCCATACGCATTGAATGTCTAATTGTTTACTTTGCACCTTTTTTTGTAAATCGGGTCTGCACTGGAAGGCGATTGTGGGTTCCTAGCTGGCAACTTATATGCAAAGAGTGTTCTTGGGGAGGAGGCCTTGGTAAATTTGAGCATTGAGAAGCAGGGAGATGGTAATCCTTTTTTATTAATATCGTCTGTTGCTCTTTAATCTACTTATATATTATGGTTTTAATCTTTTTATGTCAACATAGGCCTGTGATATTAAGGTGTTATATCACATTACTGGGGTAATCACATTTATGAGATTCCATGGGTTGCTGAACCAATATATTTCCTCAGGTATGCTACGTAATTTTTTGTTTATGAGACTTTCAAGTTGTATTATAGGTGGCATCCACGTCGTTAAGGATGTTCATTCCTACTATCATCGCGAGCATCATCTCACAAGCATTTGGTATTATTTAGATACAATGATCTCAAAAGGATTATGTAAAGAAAATTTGTATTTGTTATCATCGTTGGAATCCAACATCAAGTTTGCTTATTTTTAATATCTTCTTTTCTATTGTTTATCATGCATCGTATATTTAAGCAATCATGTCGTTTATGATGCGGTTACTAACATGGTTGAAAGAACTCTGATTCCCAAAGTAGAAATGGGTGGCTGGAACCGGGTAAAATATTAACACACATTTATTACGTATAGAGATGAATTCAAAACTGTTACAAATACGATTGCCATTTACGACGGGTAAAATATGAGTTAATTAAGTAGAGGGGGAAATAGGCATATTGAAAAGGTAGAATTTTACCTCTTGGGCCGCTTATAGACAAAAGAAAATGTTACCCGTCGACTCATCCATATGTAAATTTTTCAAATTTTCACCTTCATAGATAAAGTAGTGTAACATTTTGTTCTATTAGTTTGTTTGTATTGGTGTACTTAACTATATTTATTGACTAGGTTCTAAAGGACTTCATCCATTCAGTAAAAGGTGAAGTAAGGTCCTTGGCATCTCTGTATTCTGATGTGGTATGTCTCATATCCTCTTTTCAAATACGCGACTAGGGGCTTTGAATATTTTACATATGTAATCGAAGACTCAAATGCATACTATTTTATAGGGCAAAAATGTGGGTAACGCAATTCTTTACTTTGACGAGGATCCAGTTTGTTGCCCATATGTGCAAGGTAGTCACATAAATGTATTTTAACAGATTTTGACTTTTATAAATTTAAAGTTTCATGACTTGCGTTTTCAATTTTGTTTTCTGTTGTTTCAACTTTGTTGAAATTTATAAGTATGTTCAATCAAGCAAATGAAGAAAACGCTAAGCAATCAGAGGTGGAAAAGAAGAAGGCCGAAAAGGGAAGACTCAAATGAAAAGGTGAAACTAACACATATCAAGTAACAACGTATACGACAAACTCCTGTAAGAAGTGCATAACTGTTTCTTATTTTACATATTCAAACAGCTTAACAAGAATTATAAAAATCAAGACTTGAATAGAGTTATAGCATTCCAAAATGTATGTATAGTTGCAATGCTGTCTTTCTGTAAACCCAATTTCCAACATATCACCAAATAGGAGTCATGTAACTTATGCATTAGTGTATGAGCAAACACCAGCATGCCGTGAACATGCGTCAATAAGGTAGTTGAACCATGCCAGGCTCAAGTATGCACAATAGCCACCAAAATCCTCATGTGTATCATCACTGTAAATATGGAGGTGTAAGGTAGTTTAATGAAGTGTCTGGGAAAGACCATGTTCTAAATCATATCAACATCCCTGCATGTTTTACCCATCCTGAAATCAAGAGAAAATTAAACTCACCTTATCATTCTTCGGCTAGAACCACTTAGAGAAAATTGTTACATTCTGATCAGAATCCAACCAATCACGGTTGTCAATCTGTGATATTGCCCCATTGCGCGTAATCATTGAAAAATGTAATTTCAGTTCGAAAAAGTAAGATAAAGGAACAATGATCATGTACGTAACTATAATAAGTAATCACAAACACCCCTTTGGAGTAGTAAGTTTTGTTGTGTTGATTTTTAATACTAGATATTAGTGTATTTTAAAAAATTAGTAGAAAGCGTTATGCTTGCTTTTTTAAGTATAATAGTAAAATTATATAAGGTTAGACAACTAGGACTTTTAAGGTTTAATGAGAATGACCTTTTGAGTTAATTGTGTAGTAATATCGTTATATCAATAACTAGCTCTGGTGACGTTCTATATGGTCTACGTTTATAATATCCCATTTATGATATGTGGCATGACTCACGATACATTAGAACGAGCATAATGTGTTCTATTCGCCATTCATATGCTAAATACATATAAAACTACTTCCTTTGTTTCTTATCCATAACCCAATGGCGATTAGGCTTGAAACTGGATTCACTCTGGGGCTCAGTACAGTAAAAGACAATACATCCTACGCGTCCGGATACTACGTGTACTTGGATGCAACGGATTCACAGCAGACCCAAAGTGATCGACATGTATATGATCATAATGGATGAGAAGGTATATAATATATCAATATGCTATTCTGTTATGGAATTCCATTCTCTAAAAAAAATCAGATATGGAATTGGAATTGTCTTCTCTATATTTTTTCAGTATACAAGCATGGTGAAGATGGATTAGCCACCCGAAACATCCTCTTGGAACCGTCTTTCAGAAACCTTGCAACTTTGACATGAAACCATTTTCTACTTCACTTTGACATAGTCTACCTGTAACACAGCATCCATGTAGTTTAACCCCTATCTCGGAATTTTTCTCCCTTATTTCAAATGGTATCATGTTTGAATTTATATGATTGTTAGTGAAATGTTTTCGGAAAGTCTGTAAACAAACTTCTCTTCTTGGATGCCACGGAGAGAGGTGTCTCCCCAGGTTTACTGTCAATTGAGTCTGCTCTTTCTGTGTATGCTGCACTAAATATTGCAACTCAGGAACCAAGTATCAGCTACTTCCAATCTCGATATCAACACTTTAGATTTTTAGGGAACTTGATCAATTACGATTATATTTTACTAATAATGTGTCAAATATGTGAAATATAATTGGTTAAAAGTGAAATGGTAAATATGATCAGATGAGCTCAATAGGTCACTTATTGTCGGTATCTTGATGTTATGCCATACACAAGTGGGAGTTGTAAGAACTTGTGTGCACGGAACAACTACTAATCAAATCATAGACGTATGGGGTCACACACAAACACAGAGTAGAAACCGAAGTTAATTATATGTGTAGTATATATATTATCACGAGAAAATATGGCCAAATCAGAGACAATACCTTAACAGTCAGTAATAAGGATCACATCTTGGATATAACTACCAATTTGGTTAGGGTAGATGAAAATCATTATTTCTCCGTAGAAAGCTGAATATGATAATCAAGTGGTAATCTGATTCTGATGATTTGAGTTGCAATAAGCATTTTAAAAGTGCATGACATACACAAATTGACAACTACTGTATAATCAAACAAGGTCACTTTGTTTATGATCATGCGTGTTAGTATTAATTTTGTCGATGGTATGTTTTCTTTCAACCATAATCTTATTAGAGATTCTGATAAAACGATTCTCAAGCGTCTACAAATGGAATTTGAGGCTGCACGGGCTGCTCAAACTCATAGTAGGTTTTGTTACAATTTCTTTACTATCTTTTGCTATCACAAATTAAGTAAAGCTAAATATGCTAACGATATTTATAAGTCATGCCCGCCCATCGGGCGGGCTTAGAAGTCTAGTATATATATATATATATATATATATATATATATATATATATATATATATATATATATATATATATATATATATATATATATATATATATATATATATTTATATATATATATATATATATATATATATATATATATATATAGTGAGGATCACGTGCGGATGTTTTGTTTTAGTGCGGACGTGCGGATAGATCTAGGCCGTCCAATCCAGATCTGATTTTGACTTTTTGTAAAAAAGTTAAGATCTATGCAACTATCACGGTACCAAATCACCATTCAAACGATTTTTTTAATTTTTTTCCTTTTGAGCGATCCTTAATATTGTTATCTTATTTCATTTTTTTATTTTTTCAGATTTTTCTGAGAACTTTTTGTTTTTTTTATTATGAGTGCTACCGTGATATTAACCATATTATGAGTTCTACCGTGATATTAACAATATTATGAGCCGTGATATTAAAAACCCATGATAGCTACGGTGATATTGTAAAACCAACGTGATATTAAACTTTTTACATGTAAAAATGAACCGTGATATTAGTGAAAAGCTTAATATAATTGTTTTTTTTATTACGATATTAAAAAAACTTACGGTGATATTAAAAAAACTGAAAAAGAATGTATGAGTATTAGAGTGATATTAAGAAAGCATGATAGTTACGGCGATATTAACAATTTTTATTAAGAAAAAGTTTTTACGATATTAAAAAAGTTATTGTGATATTAAATTTTTTTATTAAAAAAAAAAGTTTCAGAATCTGATTTTGACTTTTTTACAAAAGTCAAAATCATACGCTAATATCACAATACCTTTAACGATGAAAATGATTTTTTTTTTGAAATTTTTTTCAGCGATTCTTAATTATTTGTTGTCCTCTTTATTTTTTTAATTTTTTCAGATTTTTGAATTTTTTTAAGAAAAAAAGCTAATACGATAGTAACGATTTTGAAAAAAGACGGGATATTTACGATATTGCCACTCCGCCTTTTTCAGATGGTTGACTAGATGGAGGGCTGAGATTCGTCCGTACCATCCGCACTTAAAGACAAAAATGTACCTGATCCTCACCCTATATATATATATATATATATATATATATATATATATATATATATATATATATATATATATATATATATATATAAATATATATATATATAGTCCTCTGCTATGTGAGTTAGACCTTCCATTCGTCTAATACATTCATAACGCGTTGGTCCTGTTGTTGGCATTTCAAACCCTCGCAAACTACAACAAACGTTACCACGACAATAAAAACAGAATTACCCAAAGTATTACTAAATGAATGATTAATAACTTACAAATCCAATAGATAGAGCAATTATTTACAATCTTCTCCTTCTAAACCTTGAAAGTGGATGAGCTAAGTTGAGGTTCTTCCAAATCAGGATCGCTTTCGTCTACAACTTCATTTAATAGTTCACAATATTCCTCATTTTCTTAACCTGCATTATAACCAGCAAACCAATTGCACTTATTAGTTGTTGGTCGTCAAACCTGATTTAGCCACACAATATTCACCCGAGATGAGTCGAACCTGACCACCAGTCTTGGGCCAAGACGTTATATGTCCGATATAAATTCTACTACTCATCTTACGTGAAGCTGAATACACTTGTACCAGAGATTCCCAAAGCTTAGTAGTATCAAGTATCGGGTAAGATTTTATCCTCCAAATCTGATCAACCCGACCTGTTTGTATATGGATGTTCAATGGGTTTATGAGCTTATTGTAATCAATTTCTGTAAGATGCTCCTTCACTTAAAAAATGTACAACATCTAAAGGTTTAACAAAAATACGGGTAAGAGAATAGACTATTGTCAGAAGTGAAATGTCGGCATGAATAGACTGTTGTCAGAAGTGAAATGTCAACAACACCTTCAACCACTACGTTAAGAAGGTGCACTTCAGTTCCCTATCCTTGTGGAAATTTTTATGTACGTCGTTAGTTTTTACCCATGTACCTAGCCCTCTGCAAAACCCCAAAAGTTATGGTACATCGGAGCATTTCATTTGGTTTTCATCATACTATCGAGCACTGTATTGAGGTCCCCCGAAAATGGTTCTCTTGCAAACCCATCCAAGAAGACCATCTACGACAACAACTACTATATTTTCAATCGTTGATGTATATAAACAACAGACTAAGGTTACGGGTTACCTAATATGTAGGCATAATGATGGATTTTTCACATGTTTAATAGTAGCAATCGATATGTACTTAGATGCAGGTTTTACTGACCATGTCTTAAATTTATAAAGTTTCATCCCAAGAGCTATATGGTGCGGATTTTATCTAAGTCTAGGTGTCACTTTTTAAAGCTGGTTTAATAATGATAGAATAAGTAAACTAAAAGAAAAAATTAAATAAAAACGAAAATTAAATAGAAGTTGTGAGCAATAGGAGAGAAGTGTACTATCCTAGCTAATCATCCTAAATTGTTTATGATTATTTTCTCTATTAAACTATACTAACGCTTCAAGTGGGGAGGACATGTATTACTAGGTTCATATGGTCAAGTTCCCTAGCCTATCTCCCTAGATTCCTGCCGGGAACCAAAGGCACTACCCTCTGTCATAAGCCGATGTACGGTAGACTAGTTTGAGTCACTAAGTACCACTACATGCTAGATTTATCCTCGTATGGCCCGGCCTTTTGGATCTTAGGCCATACTCTAATTACTTAAGTTTATCAAAATCGGAAAGTGGTCCTATGGTCAATTTGCACACAAGGTAGTTTGGCTAGTTGTCATCCCAACCATTTCCCTCGTAACCCAACTACGCTAGGGTCTTTTGGTCAATTCATCTAGCATACAAGGTATTACCGGTTCATCAAAACTACCACAACTAAAGGATTTACGCTAAACTAAGCATGCACACACTAGAAGCATTATGAAAAGTACGAAAACATAATCAAAACAATAAAGGAATCATAACTAGGCTAGCAACAGATGTGCTTAGTCGATCATATTAATAGCAACGCTCAAATAAATGTTTAGAGAATATATGAATTCTTTCAAAATGTGATTTTAAGAATGAAAGCTAAAACTTATGGTATTATGATCGTGATCTCTCCCTTGTAATAGCTTCGTATGCTGCTATAGAATGCCTCTCTAAATGCTCCCTTCATTCTCTGACTTGTGTGGTGAGATAAGTTGTGTAAAATGCAGAGATTAGGGCTAGTATTTATAGGCCCGACATGGCCACGGCATAACCCTAAGAGTTGGTTACGCCGTAGCTAGTGTAATTGTGAAACAATCTTATCCTTTAATGTTGGCTATGACACAGTTGTGATATTGGTTACGCTGTAGCTCCTTAGGGTTTCCACTTATGCTGTAATGTTGAAGTGTAATTACGCCTTAATCTCGACAAAATCTTGGATCACGTACTATTTCTTAACTACGCCGTAAATCCATGAGTGGTTACGGCGTAGCCTTCATAGCTTTGAAATTCTTCTGAGTCTTTAATTGATTAAGGTGTAACCCCATAAGCTAGTTACGTCGTAACTCTTGATAAGCGTTTGACTAGTCAATCCATATTTGAATTCCTGGATATGGCGTAGTTGAGAGTGTGAGCTACGCCGTGGTTAGCTTCAGCATACTAAGATTAGAAATATCTTCAAGTACTTTCCAATTTCCGCGTCTCTTTTGCTCCTATGCTCATTTGTAACCTGGAAAAATAAAATGAAATCAAAGTATATATCCCCAAAACAAATACAAATAACGAGCATATTAGGAGGAAATTGACACTTAAAAATCATGATTATTTGATGTCATCATACACATATAGTATATACACATTATATTAAATCATCTATGGTAATACTTATACCAGAGAAAACTAATTTTAGAAAGAAAAAAAAGCATATAGGCAAATAAGCGCAAGATGATCCTGCATCCAAACACACAAAACTGGTTATAGCAGTTTAAAGAAAAGACATTCCTAAACACCCTCTAATGATGTTAAATCTTATCAGTGAAAAGTGGTGCAGTCCATAGACAATGAAAGTGCTTATTATCCTAAACATCATCTTGTTTACAGATTTTGTAAAAACCTGGTAGATAAATTTAACATGTTAGTTGTGCAAAATTCATCATGCTTTGCACGACTATTTACTTTCATATCCGGTCCCAAAACTATCAATATATAGAAACCTTTTATAAAGGAAAGAGAGTTTGGAGTCTTTGGAACATTTTGGGTATCACTATTTTATATGTTAACAATTTAACTAATGCATATAAGAAAGTGAAGAGGTATATGGATAGAATGGGTCACATGGCCAAAAGTCTAACTATGTATGTAACAAAAAAGTTGGTGATCAACTAATTCTAACTTGTACTTAGTTTCTTGATAGAGTGGCAGCGGTTGCCTGAGAGAAACTGACAACATAGCTACTTTAATCTTGGTACGATCGTAGTATTTGAGCTACTAATTTTCTAATAATATATATATATATATATATATATATATATATATATATATATATATATATATATATATATTGATCCTATAAAAACCACTTCTTTTAATCTGCGAATGCTACTTACCTAGTTTCATGTCAGTCTTCCATTATTCTGATGTGTGCTGGAACAACTTGCTATTTTTGTCCATGCACACCTACAATCATAGTAGGCATTGTTAAGTTAATATAAGGTATTCCAAGGTAGTTGGAGCTATTTAAAAGAGTGTAGTAGTGACTAAGTGTAACTGCAATATGTTATCATAACATGTTACGAACCCTTAATTACGTAACCAAATGTAGACAATTACCTACTATGTACTATGGCCTCTTATTTTGCAACATTCAATAAATGTTACTGAAAATTAACTATTGAATCACTTCGAGTGACTAAACGTGCACAACAATCATTTTCATGTAAAGTGCTCAAAACTGCTTCTGTATGTGTAGGCGTACCTAAAAATGTAACAACAGTCAGAAATGTGGTAAACTAGAAGGGGGTTGAATAGTTGTACGTCTTTTTAATTTATTACGAAAACCTTGTTTGCTTTTAAAAACTTTGATTCGATCTTATGTGAACTCAATGTTTGGACAATATGAACTAATATATCTAAATAATAAATAATTATGCAAGTAAGGATATGAAATGAAAGATAGGGATGGAAAGATCAAACCAAGACACGGAGGATTTATAGTGGTTCGGCTACGAAGCACCTCTTCGCCCTACTCCACTCCCCGAGCACCAAACTCGAGAGTTTTCTTCACTATGTCAACAAACTCCCTTATGGCGGAGAAACCTTACACACTTTCCCTTACACGAATTTAACGACACAATGCTAGATATCGAGTTCTAATCGCAGATAGAACCAATCTCACAACTTCTTCACGGCTTCATCACGACTTCAAGACTTCTTCACTACTTCAAGACTTCTTCTTCTTCACTACTTCACTACTTCTTCATGACTTCTTACTACTACTACACATCTTGATTACTTCACAACTTATCACTACTTCTTTACACCACAACTACTTACTTACACTTCAATCTATTTAAGCACACAACATTTTACATAACTATGAAATAATATTAACTAATCTACAATACTTCTTCTATTGTTGTTGAATGGGTATTCTTCTTTTGTACTTGAATGGTTGAAGCTTGAATCACTTGGAAACAAAAGCTTATGATTATATGATAAAAGGATTTAGAGAGATATGAAAGGAGATTTAGAACAGAAAGTTTAGGGTGCAAAAGGTGAGGAAAAAATCCAGGGATAAATTAGTATTTATAGGCAAAGCTGAGGACAGGGAGGGGGGGGGGGGGGGCGTGGCCGGTCCCCTTAAATTAAGGGGACCGCCCATGTATTTAACGGGGCCGCCCATTATGTCAGTTGCTCAGCTTTATCTTTTTGTGGGAAAGGTTTTTCTGGAACATTTTTGCCATTTTTGGTTGAAAATTTGAATTCATATATTTATTATAGATTAAACATTTTTGTTTATTTACCAAAAATGATTTTGTAAAAGATATAAAATGTTTGTAACATTTTATAAAAAGTCTAATGATTTAAGAAAATGTTCCTTTGATCATAAAATACATTAGACATTTTGTTTATTCATAACTTGAGTGATTTAGTTGTTGAAATGAAAATTTACAACTAAATACTTGTTTACATATTGATTTTTATATTTAATGATTTTACATTTTGTGATTATCAAAACATAGAGATATCGAAAAATATTAATATTATTTTTAGGCATTATTTATATCAACAAGAAAATTAGTATATTGTATTCCGAAATTTGAATAAACGGGAATTGAAGCAGGCAATCAAATAACCTTGGGTGAGCAACCACTCCGGTATATTATTTTCATGTAATGTGCTGGGCCCGCTTCCACATGTGACGTTGCATCTAAAATGACAACAACAATTTCCAAATTAGCAAACGGTAACAGGAAAAATACAACTACATACTGATGACACATTAATTAGTTGAATGGTTAGTGAAATTGAAGGTTCACTTAGCTACAGCCGAAGGCATTACAGAACGATTATGGGCACGCGAAATGTTTGGGTCCGCGCGAAGCACTGCATACATTTTACTTTGGTTCATTTATGCCTGCAAAGATGAGAAAACATGAAAGTCTTGATAATATAAATAAGAGAAGGCACCACGACAACGACCATAGTCACCAACAATTAATTATAGAGTTCAAGAGGTGACATGAAAAATAGTCACAAAGTATCTACAGTCACCATTTTGACACTGCTTCCTTTCCACAACCGCACAGTAACCAAACCATACCCCCAACCTTCCCACTCAACCGAACTCACGTGCCCTATCTGTTGCGACTCCTTTTTAGAAGAACTCTAAAATCGTAACCATAACCCAAATTACTGTAACAAAAGGGCGAATCTCAAAATTATTGAAACCTATGACAAAAGAAAATCTACAAAGATGACATGCGTTTTGTAACATTATTTGCAGATAAAGATGTGATATAGCTAAACCAAATAGAAACTGTACCAAAACTTCAACTCAAACAAACCTCATGTTGATTTTTTTTCCTGTACTTCAATTTCTTATTTTAAATACCACCTTAAACATGAAATAATCAAAATCAACAACACATACATACCTTTTGATTCTCCCCGTAATCAAAAGCAACTAATTTTCGTGTTGACTTCGTAGCTGTGTAGTATATAATTCACCATCCTCATCTCATCACCAACATATACAACTGATAACGCTCAAAATTAACATGTTTTAGTCGCGTTATTGTTTGTTTTATGAGTGGAAATTGGTCGTATTTGTATATATTTGTTACTTAATCATGGAAAAATGTTTATACATGCAAATATAGCCAAAAGCAGGTAAAAATGATTAAAAGATGAAGAAATGAAGTGGACATGCATTTTTGGAGAGTTTCAAGAAGATCAAGGAAGAAAGAAACGTTGCATGGACAAAAGAATTTGATAAAGACAAGTTTTCTACACGAAATTATCAAGAAAATATCAATTTCTAATGGACAAAGTCAAGCCACGAAAGAAAATAATGCATGCAACATAAAATGACAAAGAAAAGACATAGAAATATGGTTCAGACAGATTCCAACCGATCGGTTGCAACTCGCAACCGATTCGGCTGGAAACGTGCCAATAGATTGACCATCCGATCGGATGGTGAGAAACCGATCGGATGGGGTTGACTGAAGTTACAAGTTTTGCATTTATTGGCGAATTTACTCCCCATAATCATGTGTGGCTGATCATTTCTGCTTATTAACTAAGGATAGACATTTTTACTTAAAGGATAAGTGTCATTATGCTATATAATGACTACTTAAGGTCTAGAGTTACTTGTACCACCAAAATCTAACTTAGTATTACACCAAATCTTGTTAGTTTATCTTATATTGCCTGAAAGTTTACTAAGTGTTGTAAAAACGTCCAGAACGTGTTGAGTTAGAGTCTCAAGCATTGGTTTGAGTGTGGAGTTGTTTACTTACGTTAGTGAGCAATTGGAGGAGTGTGGTTGCTAAAGTTCTACAAGTTTATTCATTGTAATTCTCAAGACTATGTACACCTTGATACTTATAATGAACA
The DNA here is from genome assembly GCA_030686995.1 of Artemisia argyi. Classification (NCBI taxonomy): domain Eukaryota; kingdom Viridiplantae; phylum Streptophyta; class Magnoliopsida; order Asterales; family Asteraceae; genus Artemisia; species Artemisia argyi. Next base: position 216,598,815 of record CM060709.1, on the reverse strand, counting down.
ATTGTTACTTTGAGTTTTATGAAAGTTTTCTTATTTACTTGTGTTTTAATATGATTGCTATGGAGTAATTTGTGATATACTTGTGTATATGATGTGATTGGTTAATGGAGTATTCTTTTATGAAAAAGGTGATGCATGAAAACATATCTATTTTATGAGTTTGTTGAAATAACATCTTTTCTTGCTTAATTTTTCGGTAAAAACAATCTCTTGAAAAATAGGTCCGAAAGGAATATCAACTTGTTTTTATTCGAAAATATTAATACACCAAATTAATATGGAATAGGATGCTTGACAACCATCTTATTAATTGTTAAAATGGATTTGAGACGATTTCATCACGAAAAAGGACCGAAAGGATTCGTAGGAATTCATAAGAAAAGAATTGATTTTCAAAACAACCATGTGATTATAGGATTTTCATACTAATTTGATATGTCCGGAAGGAGTCATTTAGGTGATAGAATTCTTAGTGGTAGTGAAAACATGACATACATCATAGATTGTATAACTACTCATTTTTAGTTGCGCATTGATGAGGCGAAAAATGAACCACTTTTAGGGGGTCATTTAAGCCCGGAATTGAATTTATTTGATCAAATATTGCCCTAAATCGTTCCTTTTTGTGATTTTAGGTACTTTGGGAGTGAATTCTGGAAAAGGAAGCATTTTGGACGTTTTTGGAGCATAAAAGTGAAGAAAACGGCAAAGTCTTAATTTTCCTTGCTGGGAACAGTACCTGACGGCGTCAAGAGGTTTTTTATGACGCTGTCAAGAGTAAAAGTGGTGACGGCCCAGAAGGAACGTGAAGGCGTCACCCAAGGCCGTCATGTGTTAACTTGTCAAAACTTGCGCGCGGAGTAGCTGATATTATTTTGGTCATAACTTTTGCATACGAACTCGGATTGAGGTGATTCAAAAGCCCACGCGAAGAGGATAAAGAGATCTACAATTTGGTGGATAAATGGTGGTGACGGCATCAAGAGAACGGGCTGACGCCGTCAAGTCTTGCTGACAGAAAACACGTCTATAAATATAACATCATAACTTCACTTTTTGTAAGCCCTAAACCCTAAGGTCGATTCCTGGGTTTAGGTAGGTGTTTTTCTAGCAACTTAGAGGGTTTCAATAACTCCATAAATATCATGTATTGGTTTGATGATTCTATTTTAATTACGTTTTCCATTATCATTGTTGTTTGCTCTTCTTTGATGATGATTTGCTAATTCACCTTGTGTCTACTTGTGATTATGTGAAACTTGTATATAATTGATTAGATCTCATTGATTTCTTGTTGATGTTGTGTCTATCTCCATCAATGAGGGGCTTGTTGATGTGTGTGTCTATCTCCATCAATTAAGGCGTGACAACTTCAATAGATCTAGTTGGTTTAGTTTATAATTCTTGTTTCCTATTGATTCTTGTTTTGATTGAATGAATTCGATGTTAGGCTTAAGAAAACTGGCAGACTTCCATAGGGTAACATGCTTGAACGTCTTAAGAAACATGAACCGATGTGTACTAGGTTTCTATGGTTGTATTTAATGCATGAGTGAATTCTAATAATCCTATGTTAGGAGCTTCTTAGCCGGCTCGACATAGGAGTGAAGTAGGAGCTTATAGGATTGGGAAAGTAAGTACGCCACCCCATGAATGGTATTAAGAAATACAACCCGTCAATTAAAACAAGGTTTTACAATTCAATAGGTAGAATTGGATAGCTAGCAAGGAGTAACATATCATAGGTAGACATGCTTCACTTATCTTATAGAACCTTAGTTTATTTTCTTGTTTATTAGTTTAATTAGTAGCTTTTGGGTTAGTTGATTAGCAACTAATTCCGCCCACTCTCCCAACACCCGAGATTTTTACTTGCTTTTCATAAAATATAAAAACATAAAAAGAATCATCTTTCACCTTTAGACCTAGTTAGATTAATTTCAATCCTAACGACACTATTCCTAGCTGAACAATCAATCCCCCGGTACTTGTCACTATACTATACTACAACGATCAGGTACACTGCCTGGTGGGGGTTGTAAGCTTCTCGAGATCCCTTGAGAGGTAAAGCCTGGTGCAATCCCTACGCATCAAGTTTTTGGCGCCGCAGCCCGGGGAATAGTTATTGTTTAGGTTGACTTTGATTTTTATTAGGTCTACTCATTAGATTCCTATCAAGTGAGATTTTTTCTTTTTTATTTTGTAGCTTTCTCGTAGTCTATCTTTTCTTTGTGATTTTGTATGTAATTTGCTTCAAATGGACTTTACACTTAGACTTCTAAGATTGAAAGATAAGGTTGAGTGGCTAGAACACCAAAGATTTCAAAATACCTCATTTAGAGACACCTATGAATCATATGATCCTTCACCTAGGATAGATTCTTATGAACAACCTCCATGTTTAAGATCTAGTTTTAGTGAGGCCAATAGAAAAAGCGACCTAGTTTGCCAAGGAATTATGGATAGAGCCGTATCAATAAACCATAAGTTGGATGAAGCACTAGGTTTGCTATTATCACTACCTAAGAAAACAATTGAGGAGGATTTAGCCGAGCATGATCACATTGATAAAAAAGACCTAGGTTTTATGATCGATGATGATGAATCTCAAGAAACAGATGATGAATCTCTTGGGCAATTTGTATATAGCAGTCAGAATATTGAAGATGATCCTTATGATTCGGGCATAGAAGTTGAGATGCCTAGAGAAGCACGTGAGATACTTGGGAGAATGTTAGGGCTAGATTATAATAAAACACATGTTGAGGATATAGGTGATATTAACACATGGAATGATGAGGTAAATAACATAAGCCCACAAAATACTCAACCATCATTTGAGGCACACACACCGCCCGTGACTTACCCGGAAGAAGTAGAAGAAACTTTAGGAATTCCGATGGAAGTAGAACCCTTGGACCAGGCACCACTTGAGGATATAGGTTTGAATACTTGTAGTGATAACCTTACTCCTAATTCTAGGGAATTTCCTAGTGTTGATAAACCGGAACCTCAATCTTTACACACCTTTCCATCCTTAGATATATTTCTAGGAGACAAAAGAGGAACCGACCCACCCATCAACCAATATTATCCGGGTAGTTTTAGGATGAAGGAAGCCATTCACTCACCCCCTTCACCTCACGTGGCATATTTCCACCCTAAGGGTGTGTATCGCTACTTCCACCCACACTTAACTCAAAGTGTAGGGAAAACCTCCCCTATTTCCATTAAATAAGGGTAGAGTCAGGCTCGTGACTCGAACAAAAACAAGCGCTTCTTGGGAGGCAACCCATGTTTTGTGTGTTTTTATTTGTTTGTTTGTTTGATTTTATTTGTTTCCGTATGCATGTTTTATTTTTGTTGCTTGTGGCACATGTTTCAAAATAAATTGTGAAAATGCTTTATTTTGTTTTTAACTTCGTCTTAATTACATATAAAGGTATTTTGCAAAAGATAAGTGTAAGGGAGATCCAAATTTGTTTATAAGAACGAAATTGAGCATGAACCACAACAATATTAAATGGACATGTGTATTAGTACTTGTTAGAGTCAAATGCTTGTATCGAGTCATAATGAAGTTTTGCAGGATTTTCCAGGAAGTAGGACATAAGTTTTTTAGAAATTTTCCGGAAACTTAACGTAAAGATTTCTGCAGGTCACTTCTGACGGCGTCATGAGTTTACTCTTGACGGCGTCATGTGTAAAATTCTGGAAATTTTGCTAGTTTTGTTTATACCGGAGTCTTAAAGTTTTTGTTGATTCTTTAGTTTTATAAACTCCAGGACATCTGCAAACATTCATTCCACAAGCATTATATCTTTAATTGTTTTGTTTTTATTCCTAAGTCTGGAATTACATCTAGTTATGAGTTTTCTTTGTTCGGATTGATGCTTTGGGGTTTTGTGATTATTTTCTCAGGTTTAACAGGTTATGTATTACAAGAAGATGATTTATATTTCTGGAAGGGAAGCTTTGATTGTTCATTTTCTTGGAGGAAGATCTAACCTGGCCACCTTATTATTCATACCGAGCGAATCAGGGGAGTATTTGATTTCATTCTTTTTACTTTTTCACTTTTACATTCTTTACTTGAACATTGGGGACAATGTTCATCTTAAGTGTAAGGGGAGGGTAAAATGATGATACCTTACAGATACACTTTCGCTTGAGTTTGTTTGTTTGATAATAGATGTGTAATAAAACTATGAGAAATACTTGTTAGTGCAATTTTAGCGCCAAATTTAAAATTTTTTACAACATTTAGGAGTGAAACTTTAGCCATAGCAAGCGTCTCATGGATAGGAGATTGTATGACTAGCACATAACCGTATCATTCAGAAAAATTTTCCACCCAAATATGTGAGGTTCGCCTTTAGATTTGATAGGGAAAGCATTTACTATTAGTGCTTATGAGTGTACCGGTAGCATTTAGATTCTAGAACTTGCATTAGTGATGCATCTCGAGACCGCTAGTGAGACTACATTCGTGTAGTAGGATTTACTACATGATAAGAGGCATTAGGATCACCCTTGTGTTAAACCCGTATCATAATTACTTGACCATTTAAGTCAAATTACTTGGCTAGTTAAGTCAACTAATTTTTCCCACACCTTAGCGTTGTACTCATTTTTAGTACACGAAACCCCTAGTACACCCCTCCGAGCCTATCTTTTCGTTTCTAACTTTAAGCATTTTACTTAAAGGAAGAATTTGTTACACCCCACTTAAATGTACACCCAAATCGCCTTAGCCTTCCGTGTATGAACTCATCTTTAGTGCATTATTGTTATTTGTTAAACCCTAAGTTAACTATCTAATTGATTACATGGTTGCTAAGTCAAGTCATATCCTTGTACTTATTGTTTTGGGACGATTGGGACTCATGGGTAAAATACTTATTTTATGGAGTAATGGGGAAGAACATCATTTATTACCCCCATATGAGCATTAATCTTAAAAGTACTCCAAGTGTTTTGATTTTATTAATTCGAGTCATTAAATTAGTTTATTGTAAAGTATGTAAAAATTCAAATGTAAGGGGAATGGTCATCCCCTATGATGTATTATTTTGGATGGTAGGGTAAGAGTGTATGCAAAAAAAAAAATATATATATATATATAAATATATATAGAATTATATATATATATATATATATATATATATATATATATATATATATATATATAGAAAATGAAAAGAGAAAAATATACTGACTACCATCCCTTTTTATTCTATGTTCATTTTTATGTTTTTGTTATTTTTCATTTATTAGCTTAAGTCGAGTCTAGTCTTGGCTTAGCAACGCCACATTGTACATATAATTAACCAAGATTGTTAACTCGCCACCAGTAAAGACTGCCTATATCCAACAAAACTGTGTATTTCATATCCCTACACCTAACGTTACAACCCTTTAAAATACCTCTTTGATAGTTTATCCTAGGTGCTTACGCCATGTGGTGGAGGTTTGATCCTTTCTCAAGCCTATGGTAATCTATTTTGCTATGACAGGTAGTGAGAGATATCTTCAGTTTCAATATTGTAATTTATACTTTATTACACCCGAGAGATGAGTATCTAAACACTATTTGTGAGGTGCTAGTGTATGACCTCCGTACTTGTCTTTGGTCTTTAGTGGAATGATTATTTGTTGTAATTACTTTTATATTAGTGTTAAATGACCCCTAACTTGTATTTTGACTAGAATAAAAGCGCATTTGCTTGAGGACAAGCAAATCTCAAGTGTAAGGGTATATGATGAGGCGAAAAATGAACAACTTTTAAGAGGTCATTTAAGCCCGGAATTGAATTTATTTGATCAAATATTGCCCTAAATCGTTCCTTTTGTGATTTTAGGTACTTTGGGAGTGAATTCTGGAAAAGGAAGCATTTTGGACGTTTTTGGAGCATAAAAGTGAAGAAAACGGAAAAGTCTTAATTTTCCTTGCTGGAAACAGTACCTGACGGCGTCAAGAGGTTTTTTATGACGGCGTCAAGAGTAAAAGTGGTGACGGCCCAGAAGGAACGTGAAGGTGTCACCCAAGGCCGTCATGTGTTAACTTGTCAAAACTTGCGCGCGGAGTAGCTGATATTGTTTTGGTCATAACTTTTGCATACGAACTCGGATTGAGGTGATTCAAAAGCCCACGTGAAGAGGAAGAAGAGATCTAAAATTTGGTGAAAAAATGGTCATGACGGCATCAAGAGAACGGGCTGACGCCGTCAAGCCTTGCCGACAGAAAACACGCCTATAAATATAACATCATAACTTCACTTTTTGTAAGCCCTAAACCCTAAGGTCGATTCCTGGGTTTAGGTAGATGTTTTTCCAGCAACTTAGAGGGTTTCAATCACTCCATAAACATCATGTATTGGTTTGATGATTCTATCTTAATTATGTTTTTCATTATCATTGTTGTTTGCTCTTCTTTGATGATGATTTGCTAATTCACCTTGTGTCTACTTGTGATTATGTGAAACTTGTATATAATTGATTAGATCTCATTGATTTCTTGTTGATGTTGTGTCTATCTCCATCAATGAGAGGCTTGTTGATGTGTGTGTCTATCTCCATCAATTAAGGCGTGACAACTTCAATAGATCTAGTTGGTTTAGTTTATAATTCTTGTTTTCTATTGATTCTTTTTTTGATTGAATAAATTCGATGTTAGGCTTAAGAAAACTGGCAGACTTCCATAGGGTAACATGCTTGAACGTCTTAAGAAACATGAACCGATGTGTACTAGGTTTTTGTGGTTGTATTTAATGTATGAGTGAATTCTAATGATCCCATGTTAGGAGCTTCTTAGCCGGCTCGACATAGGAGTGAAGTAGGAGCTTATAGGAATGGGGAAGTAAGTACGCCACCCCATGAATGGTATTAAGGAATACAACCCGTCAATTAAAACAAGGTTTTACAATTCAATAGGTCGAATTGGATAGCTAGCAAGGAGTAACATATCATAGGTAGACATGCTTCACTTATCTTGTAGAACCTTAGTTTATTTTCTTCACTTATCTTGTAAAACATAAAAAGAATCATCTTTCACCTTTAGACCTAGTTAGATTAATTTCAATCCTAACGACACTATTCCTAGCTGAACGATCAATCCCTCGGTACTTGTCACTATACTATACTACAACGATCAGGTACACTGCCTGGTGGGGGTTGTAAGCTTCTCGAGATCCCTACGCAACACGCATCATAACAAGTTTTACACCAAACTTTGTACTCAAATTGTTACAATACTCCTAATTACCAATCAAGGAATTATACACAAGTATATGTTTAGTTTTTATTTGAGTTTCTTTTAAAGCTTTATTTTACATAAATTTGGATTGACAACCCTTATTTAACAAACGTTTTTATTATTACTAAAACAACCAAATCCCTTGTGACGATCTCGACTTACCTACCTTTATTTCACCGGACGAGTATTGTCACAACTCACCATTTCAGGTCATTTTAGGTCTTTTCCCGAACTTTGGAAAAACACTATTCATAAATCACTATTCATTAAAACACTATTCATCGTTTTACTATTCATCATTTTCGAGGTCATTTGGATATTCTGAGAAACATTTGGAAAATTTACTATTCACTAAACACTATTCATTTCCGGAAAAGTTTTCATCATTCACTTGCATTACTCATTTCATCGTAAATTTAGTTTACGGATATTCAAATTCGCGTAACCGGATTGGTTTAGGTGCGAATTCATTTCATTAGTGCTAAGGACACTGCATACGGACTAGAGACAGTCTGCATATCATCATAACAACATTTTCATATTATACCACTCTCAAGATTTTCAAATTACTATATTTAGAACATTTAACGTTTTTACGTATAAGTAATTATAGTAAACGTTAACACCTGGTTTATACACGACGAATATATCTAAATATTCCCACAATGGTCCCGACATATTTTTATATCCATTTTAACATCATAAAACTTATAACATTCAGTTACCCAGTATTTTGGAAATTTATTTTATTTATAACGTACGCGTATGAATATAACGACGGTTTTCGTGAAAACTAAACAATAATCACCCGATCACTCAGTAAATGTACCCAACATATTTTTAACATATTTTCAACATTATTATGACTTTATTTCATCCCGGTTAACTTCATGAACATTTATTTCTATTAAAACCGTTACCCGATTTTAACGAATAACGCGTAATAACACTTAACGCTACACTATATTTTCTAAGTGATCAAAACCGTTTTGGCTACTCCTTTTCACACCCAAAACCGGCCCAAGACCACACCCTTTGACCATGTGCATTGATTCATAAGTATAATACTAATAAACCTCTAAAATCAATACTTAACCAAAAACCTAAATCATAAACTATACTTTTTGGAAAGATTATCTTCTCATCTTTTTCTCTCCTTGTTCTTCCTCAAACCCACGACCAAAACCCAACACCATGATCCATCCATGGTTTTTGGAAAGTTAAAGCTATAAACTTGTTCCTTTTACATGCCTAATCAAGAATCAAGCAACAAAAACACAAGAACATCAAGCATAATCATCATATAATCATCTCATTTTATCAAGTAAGTTTTCAACTTTATTTTTTTCATGGATCATCTTATTTTTACATGTATTACATGATTTCCATGCTAAAAACCATGTACAACTAGCTATACCACCACTTATTTTGTCAAAAATGAAACATACAAACCCTAACTTTTTAGTTATGAATCCCCTTGCTCTAATAACTTGGTTAGGAGTCCATGGCACCTTGAGAAGGTGTATGGTAAGATTAGATTAGCTATGTGGTGATTACAAGAGGTTTGGTGATGGTAGAAATTAGTTATAAACCTTGAAAACTTGATTTGGAACATATTTTAGACATGCTGTCCCATTTTGTTATTTTCTGGAAAATCAGTAAACACCAAGGAAACTTTGGCAAAATTTTTAGAAAATACTTTCAAAAACGAATCCGTAGGCGAAAGAACGGATTAAAAAGAGCTTATAACGAAGAAGTTATGATTTTTGCAAGATTGTTGACGAAAAGTATTTTTCTGAAAATAGTTGCTGTTGGACGTTTTTCGTCGGTCAAAAAGAGGCTTTAGACTTAACCCGGAGGAGCCGAGCTTTCCAAAATATATTACTACATACTAAGACGTAACCGTGGACATAAAGAACAAGTAAAACGGACAAGTAACGACAAAGATATTCACGTTTGAATATCGGCTAAAACCACTTTATATTTGACAGCTTTTATATAAATTTGGCACTAAAACTACGAAGTACATTTTTGAGCTAGAAGTAATATTAAGTACCAAGCTTTATAACTAATGTGGTATTAGTTATTACGAGTATATTTTCATCATTTCAAGGATTACAACCCGAGTATTTCAACGCTAACATGGAAACATACGATATATATATATAAGTATATATATATTACAACTAGCTATTTATATTTTCTAATAGCAATATTTTTCCAAATTCTTGGATTATATATTTTTGATAACACAAGTGTTTTTCAAAAGACTAGAGTGGTATACAAACATGAGCATGGACATTCATAACATCATTTGATGATCTAAATGAGATCATTCATCATTCATTTTAGGTTGCGGTTTAAGATCGAACCTCATTTCTGTGTATACACTTTTGTCATCGTAGCTGTTGCATCAGGTGAGTCATAGCCCCTACTCTTTTAACTGTTTTATCAACTTTTTGGGGGAGATACATGCTACTACTTGCCTACTTGTACGGATTCACATAACATTTATACTTGGGAAACATTATACTTGATTACATTATACTTGATGTCATACATACGTGATTGTGTTATACATAACTGAGTTATACTAAACTGTGATGGATACATACATACATACTTCCAATGGCCCCAGATTTAGTTCTGGGCACTACCATGGAGACACATATACTTCTTATGGCCCCAGATTGAGTTTCTGGGCACAACCATGGAAATATACATACTTAGGTGAGGTCTTCGGAGATGAAGTGTAGACTCACTACTAATTGCTAAACTGTTGTTATGAACTTATACATATCTTACTCATACTATACATTGTAGCAGTGGGTTGTGAACACACAGGTTACAAGTCTCTTATGACGGGACTTGTAACTGAGTGGATTTACGATGCCTTTGCTGTGTGAACACTTTCTATAAACTTTATTTGTTAAACCAAACTCTATGAACTCACCAACCATTGTGTTGACACTTTAGCATGTATTTCAGGTTTTAAGCTATGGCACACTACTGGAGGTTTTGGCAGGGCAGGGCATGGTCATAGAAGACTCTGATTTAATCATTTGGGGACCGTTTTAAATTACTTTAAGGGCCTACTTCCGCATTACTTTTAACGATGTAACTTCAACAATTTGATTTAACTATTTTATTTTAAATGATTCAAGTGCAATCCATTTTTGAACTAGTGTTGTGATATCAATTGAGTTACACCCCAGCTATACGTATGCTTCCGCTGGACCCTATTTTGGGGGTGTGACAGATTGGTACCAGAGCTTTGGCTATAGCGAACTGAGTGTTTTTTTAAAACCTAGACTATAGCTACTTTCAAGAAAACTTAACCCTATGACCGTCACGTGCCTGCCTGCCAAGCTGAAGCCTCATTTGTGGTTAGTTGCTGACTTAGGTGATGAGATTTGTGTCTCATTATCTGATATATTATATTCACTTATTCTAGTTGATTACTATAATTGTCTTTCATATAAGCATGTTCACGTATCATATATATCACAGCGTTATGTTTTTCTTTGCATAGTTTCATCATTTGACCTCAAGTTTGGTCACTTGCCTTAGTCTTTCAGAACACCTTAGTATTTGTGAAGGACATAGTATTAGTATAACTGAGCTGAGTATTTCAAAATTCATGGAACCTCGGTGGAATATAGACTGGTCATTTATATTCAACCCGGGATAGTAGGACATAGGCTGACCACCTATATCCGACTCAGAAATGAATTTTGCAACACTGAGAATAGTTATAATGATATTTTGTCTGGATTGTGTGTAAGCAATTCCAAAGTCGAGCCAATCTTTCAGAAGACCTTTTTCAAGGACGTTGAATCCAGACCTTGATTTTTAGCTTGGTTCTAGTGACTGTTCTTGTTTGATTGGGTTGCGAAAATCAAGCTAAAAGTTAAAGTCATCACTCAACCCGATTTAGCTTAACCTCATGACTGTTCTTGTTTGATTGGGTTGTGGGATTAAGTGAAAATCGGTTACCTAAAGGATTAACCTAAAGGAGGTCTTTTGAGGACTAAGCTCGGGATTGGGAAGGTTTGCCTCATCAAGTCTGACCACGAGAACGTACCTAGTTGGATAGGAAACCCACATACATAAGCTTTGACACATTTTCTTAAACACACACTAAACTGATTAACATAAACTGAACTTCGGGACGAAGTTCCATTTAGAGGGGAAGACTGTCACAACTCACCATTTCAGGTCATTTTAGGTCTTTTCCCGAACTTTGGAAAAACACTATTCATAAATCACTATTCATTAAAACACTATTCATCGTTTTACTATTCATCATTTTCGAGGTCATTTGGATATTCTGAGAAACATTTGGAAAATTTACTATTCACTAAACACTATTCATTTCCGGAAAAGTTTTCATCATTCACTTGCATTACTCATTTCATCGTAAATTTAGTTTACGGGTATTCAAATTCGCGTAACCGGATTGGTTTAGGTGCGAATTCATTTCATTAGTGCTAAGGACACTGCATACGGACTAGAGACAGTCTGCATATCATCATAACAACATTTTCATATTATACCACTCTCAAGATTTTCAAATTACTATATTTAGAACATTTAACGTTTTTACGTATAAGTAATTATAGTAAACGTTAACACCTGGTTTATACACGACGAATATATCTAAATATTCCCACAATGGTCCCGACATATTTTTATATCCATTTTAATATCATAAAACTTATAACATTCAGTTACCCAGTATTTTGGAAATTTATTTTATTTATAACGTACGCGTATGAATATAACGACGGTTTTCGTGAAAACTAAACAATAATCACCCGATCACTCAGTAAATGTACCCAACATATTTTTAACATATTTTCAACATTATTATGACTTTATTTCATCCCGGTTAACTTCATGAACATTTATTTCTATTAAAACCGTTACCCGATTTTAACGAATAACGCGTAATAACACTTAACGCTACACTATATTTTCTAAGTGATCAAAACCGTTTTGGCTACTCCTTTTCACACCCAAAACCGGCCCAAGACCACACCCTTTGACCATGTGCATTGATTCATAAGTATAATACTAATAAACCTCTAAAATCAATACTTAACCAAAAACCTAAATCATAAACTATACTTTTTGGAAAGATTATCTTCTCATCTTTTTCTCTCCTTGTTCTTCCTCAAACCCACGACCAAAACCCAACACCATGATCCATCCATGGTTTTTGGAAAGTTAAAGCTATAAACTTGTTCCTTTTACATGCCTAATCAAGAATCAAGCAACAAAAACACAAGAACATCAAGCATAATCATCATATAATCATCTCATTTTATCAAGTAAGTTTTCAACTTTATTTTTTTCATGGATCATCTTATTTTTACATGTATTACATGATTTCCATGCTAAAAACCATGTACAACTAGCTATACCACCACTTATTTTGTCAAAAATGAAACATACAAACCCTAACTTTTTAGTTATGAATCCCCTTGCTCTAATAACTTGGTTAGGAGTCCATGGCACCTTGAGAAGGTGTATGGTAAGATTAGATTAGCTATGTGGTGATTACAAGAGGTTTGGTGATGGTAGAAATTAGTTATAAACCTTGAAAACTTGATTTGGAACATATTTTAGACATGCTGTCCCATTTTGTTATTTTCTGGAAAATCAGTAAACACCAAGGAAACTTTGGCAAAATTTTTAGAAAATACTTTCAAAAACGAATCCGTAGGCGAAAGAACGGATTAAAAAGAGCTTATAACGAAGAAGTTATGATTTTTGCAAGATTGTTGACGAAAAGTATTTTTCTGAAAATAGTTGCTGTTGGACGTTTTTCGTCGGTCAAAAAGAGGCTTTAGACTTAACCCGGAGGAGCCGAGCTTTCCAAAATATATTACTACATACTAAGACGTAACCGTGGACATAAAGAACAAGTAAAACGGACAAGTAACGACAAAGATATTCACGTTTGAATATCGGCTAAAACCACTTTATATTTGACAGCTTTTATATAAATTTGGCACTAAAACTACGAAGTACATTTTTGAGCTAGAAGTAATATTAAGTACCAAGCTTTATAACTAATGTGGTATTAGTTATTACGAGTATATTTTCATCATTTCAAGGATTACAACCCGAGTATTTCAACGCTAACATGGAAACATACGATATATATATATAAGTATATATATATTACAACTAGCTATTTATATTTTCTAATAGCAATATTTTTCCAAATTCTTGGATTATATATTTTTGATAACACAAGTGTTTTTCAAAAGACTAGAGTGGTATACAAACATGAGCATGGACATTCATAACATCATTTGATGATCTAAATGAGATCATTCATCATTCATTTTAGGTTGCGGTTTAAGATCGAACCTCATTTCTGTGTATACACTTTTGTCATCGTAGCTGTTGCATCAGGTGAGTCATAGCCCCTACTCTTTTAACTGTTTTATCAACTTTTTGGGGGAGATACATGCTACTACTTGCCTACTTGTACGGATTCACATAACATTTATACTTGGGAAACATTATACTTGATTACATTATACTTGATGTCATACATACGTGATTGTGTTATACATAACTGAGTTATACTAAACTGTGATGGATACATACATACATACTTCCAATGGCCCCAGATTTAGTTCTGGGCACTACCATGGAGACACATATACTTCTTATGGCCCCAGATTGAGTTTCTGGGCACAACCATGGAAATATACATACTTAGGTGAGGTCTTCGGAGATGAAGTGTAGACTCACTACTAATTGCTAAACTGTTGTTATGAACTTATACATATCTTACTCATACTATACATTGTAGCAGTGGGTTGTGAACACACAGGTTACAAGTCTCTTATGACGGGACTTGTAACTGAGTGGATTTACGATGCCTTTGCTGTGTGAACACTTTCTATAAACTTTATTTGTTAAACCAAACTCTATGAACTCACCAACCATTGTGTTGACACTTTAGCATGTATTTCAGGTTTTAAGCTATGGCACACTACTGGAGGTTTTGGCAGGGCAGGGCATGGTCATAGAAGACTCTGATTTAATCATTTGGGGACCGTTTTAAATTACTTTAAGGGCCTACTTCCGCATTACTTTTAACGATGTAACTTCAACAATTTGATTTAACTATTTTATTTTAAATGATTCAAGTGCAATCCATTTTTGAACTAGTGTTGTGATATCAATTGAGTTACACTCCAGCTATACGTATGCTTCCGCTGGACCCTATTTTGGGGGTGTGACAAGTATACTTGCTCGTATGTGCTAGATAATAATCGGATAATTCGTGTTTATAAATTTTAAAACTTGTACTAATAAAACGCACATCAAGTTTTTGGCGCCGTTGCCGGGGATTTGATTAATTTTCTTAGTTTTTAGTAATAAAATTATTTGTAATTTGTGAAATTTTTAAGTTTTTAGAGTAAAAAGTAAAAAAAAAAAAAAAAATTGGTTTTTGACCAACCGAATCGGATGGATGTCCATCCGATCGGTTGGTGGTCTCGGTAAATTTTATAGGATTCTGTTTTTAGTTAATTAGTTTTAATGATTATATAATTAATGTTAGTTATTAATAGTTATAAGTTGTAATTATAAGTCATTTTAATGTTTTTAGTAGTTTTTATTATAATTAATGATTTAGTAGTTTTTAAAGACACCTTATTTAATGCTTTCAATGATTTTAATTTTATAATTAATGTTTTATTAAAATATTAGTTTTATAAAAAAAATATATATTTTAGTTCAGATAACTCCAACCGATCCGGTTGCGGGTTCCAACCGATCGGTTGGAGGAGGTAAAGTTGTGCCATCCGATCGGATGGAGGTCAAACCGATTGGATGGAGGTCTCGGTAAAATT
Organism: Artemisia argyi; assembly: GCA_030686995.1. Lineage (NCBI taxonomy): Eukaryota > Viridiplantae > Streptophyta > Magnoliopsida > Asterales > Asteraceae > Artemisia > Artemisia argyi. Next base: position 216,583,680 of record CM060709.1, on the reverse strand, counting down.
TTAGACATTTTTAATTTTTAGTTTATTTTCAATTCTTAGTGTTTTATTTAGTTAATTTACTTGTTCTTATTTCATATTAAGAGTTATTGGATTATAACTAACCCTCATGCTAATGATTTGGATTTTTTTTTTTTTTTTTAATGGTTATGTTATAGTTAGTAAGTGCTTAAGTTGAAATGGAGAGTTTGAGTCAGATTTCTGCTTATTTGAAAGACTTGGAAGATATGTTCAAGGATTCCGGTGATTCTTTGGAAAAGTTGGAGAGCATGTTGGAAAAAGCTAAGTTGGATTTAGAAGGAGAAGAGGTTGTTGGTGACAATGTTTCTTATTTGCCACATGAAATGTGTTACCCAAAGAAGGAGAAGGAGAGAAAAGTTTTTGTTTTCACTAGAGCACCACCTAAGGAATATGATTCTCCACACATGAGGTATTCTACACCTTGTGCGGTGGAAGGAGTTAAAGCGTGGGATGCGGAATTGAATATGGAATATGGAGACAATTACATTTCGGAAGAAATGCTTGACAAGCTTGGTTTTGTTAGGCTTGATTATGGAAGTTATGGAAGAAAGGAATTGAAAGGAGTTAGAGTGAATATTCATGGTCACATCTTTAAAGTTGATTTTGTGGTTTTTGAGTATACTAATGCCGATGAACCGGAAGTTATCTTTGGTAGAGATTTTTTAGTGATTACCAAGTGTACATTGGATTTTGCACTTGGGGAGTTAAGAATTAACATAAGTGATTTGGAAGAAGGAAAGAGTGTGAATGAAATGCTTGTTGATGTTTGTGAAGGAATGGAATTGATGAAGGAAGGAAGGGATGAAGTTTGTAAAATGGGGAAAGCTAATCGAAACAAAACACCATTGAACAAATTAACCCAACCCTCCACCCAAAAAGAAAACAAATCATCATCATCATCATCCAAAATACCACCAAATTCACCAAAAAGTACCAAACCTTTAACCAAAGAGCAAAAACAAGCTATCTTGGAGAATCTTGAAGCAAAAATTAGTGAATTGATGGAAAATAAACCGGTCATTGAGGTGTTGAAGAATTATATGGAGTATAGGAAGAAATTAGATGGAGTTATGTTGGCAAAGTCGAAGTTGGAGGATAATAGTTTTGATGAAGTAGAGGAGAGAAGGATAATTAAGAATGGACTCCCAAAGAAAATGAATGATCCCGGAAATTTTGTTTTACCGGTTAAAATTAATGGGACAACTCCTTTATATGCATTAGCCGATACGGGTTCTAGTGTGAGTATTATGCCTTATCCATTGTATCATAAGTTAGGATTAAGAGACCCTACACCTAACAATTCTAAACTCACTATGGCGGAAAATTCTAAGGCAAAAGCAATGGGGGAAGTAAGAAATGTGAGAGTTCAAATTGGTTATCAAGCATTCTTGGAAGATTTTCTTGTGTTGGATGTTGCGGTTGATAAGGAACTACCTTTGTTGTTAGGTAGTAAGAACTTGTGGAGCTATAATAGATATGGGAAGAGGTACCATGACAATTGATGATGGAGTTCTTAAGAATACTTACTATCCAAAGCCTAGAGGGGGTAGTAATGGAGATGATAATGATGAGGACCAAGAGGAGGATTACCTTGGTTGCTTTGAAGTAGGAAGGGATGAAGATGGTAGGCCTAAGTTTGGTCCATGCACATCTAGTTTCTTTGGTTTTGAAGATGAAATGGAAAGAGCTCTAGCAATGGAGGCTTTCTTTAATCCATTTAAAAATATTTTTGTGTTTAACAAGTTGACAGATTTTCTTGGATCTTTACCGGTCCAATTGAAGAACTTGGAATGGGGTTCTGATGGTCATAGCATTTACAAAAGAGAAGAAGGAGATGGTGATTGGCATTGCAAATTTGATATCACATGTCCTAGCGGAAGGAACTTTGCACGAAGTTTCAAAACTCAAAAGACTACTAGGAAGTTGGCAAACAAGTATCATGGAGAAGACATTCTTAGAAATGGATATTTCTATGGATTAAGAAGAATGATCACAAGAATAAAGCACATCTTGTGCTAGTTTGTTTGTTTCGTATTTTTATTTTTCATGCATTTTATTTTATGTTTTTAGGTTTTATGCATTTCATGTTTGAATGAGACTATCTATCTATCTATCTATATATCTATTTATCTATAGATTTATTTATCTATTTATCTTATGATTTATTTAGTTTAAGTTTTTAGTTTTTAGAGGTTAGGTTATGTTTTAGTTTTAAGATTAGAAGTAGAAGTAGATGACCAAAATTTTTGGTAGACAAAGTGTGTTTGGAATACATACAAGATAATAAGTTTTGGGAAAAGAAAGAACTACTAGCACTTGTATCAAGTTTAGTAGTAGAGAAAAAACTTTGAAAAATCAATTTAATACAAACCGAACGGATGTATTCACAACTGATCGGATGGAGTTGAATATATAAACCAAAATTTTCAAAAACTTAAGAAAAACACATACACACAATCCACCAAAAATCGGGGTTAAAAATTCGACCATAAGAAGTTGTTACAAGGTTGCAGGAGTGATAATTAATCATCAATGGCATCAAGTCAAGTAAGTTGTATCATTAATTTTGTTCAATTAGGTTTTAATTCGGATGATTAAAATTAGGTCACGAATTGGGTATTTTTTAATTAGTTCGAATTGAGATGTAATATTTTGGGGATAAGTGATTAGATGATAGGAGAAGGTATTTCAAAAAGAATTGGATCAATTGGTTAAGTTTTGAGTAAGAATTCATTGATTGAATTTTTGGATTGAATTGGGTATAATCTTTGGAGCTAGTTTATTTGCAATTGATGGATCCCAGAAGTTAAATGATTGATAATTAGTGATGTTAGGTTATTGCATTGTTGATTAGAGCACTAATTGGAAGATTTTAGTAGATGATGTTCTTGGTTTTTATAGAATCATTAGGTTGATGATTGGAAATGTTAAGAATCATTGATAGGAGAGTTTGAATGTTAGAAGTACTCAAGAATGGGAGATTACAAGTTAGAAAGAAGTTCGGATTGATTGGGAAACGTTTAGGATGGATTGAGGATGAATGTAGTATACAGGAACTCCAACCAATTCGGTTGCGAGTTGAAGCCGATCGGTTTGGAGTATGCCAAAGTTGCATCCGATCGGATGGACCTCAAACCGATCGGATGGATGCCTCGGAAAATTTTTGACATTTTTGAAAATGTGTTTTCTAGTTTCTAAATTGATTGGTATTAGTTCTTATACTTTTATAATAACATAATTTGAGATTTCTTTCAGGGAAATGTTGCAAGATTGGGACGAAATCAAAGAAATCCGATTGTTAAGTATTTGAAAAGGAACAAGAGGAAGAGGATCACTTTCAGTTTGAAACCGGAGTCTAATGATAATGTTAAGTTTTCTAATGTGCAAAACAAAGATGAGAAGAATGCATATAGGGAACGTCTTTCAAAACTTCAAGAGAGGAAGATTGCTAAGCCTAGGTTGATTGATTGGGAATTGCTTGCGGAGTATGAATGTGAGGACCAATTGAGACGCATGATGACTATGATTTATGTGTATCCTGGTGATGGAGATAGGTTTGAAGATTATTCTTGGGAAAGAGCTTTTAGTATTCGTGAGAATGTTTACAAGGAATGGTGTTTGGAGTTCTTTTCTACGTTCTACTTTGACAGAAAGGTAAATGATGTTCTTGGGGATGTTTGTGTTTGGTTTAGATTGTGTGGTCGCGAACATGCTTTATCTTTGCCAAATTTTGCAGTTGCCCTTGGTTTGTATGAGGAGAGTGAGGTTAATCATAGGTTGTTTGGACCACATTTTGTGAGTTTAGCTAGAGCTAATTGATGATCCAACTTGTCTTAGGAGAAATTCTTCTAGGATTAGGAATCCGTTGTTAAAGGTTTTACAAAAGTTGATTTCTTGGGGATTGATACATAGGAGCGGTGGTCAAGACAAATGTAGTCAACCGGACCTATGGGTAATGAAGTTGTTGGAGGAAGACAAGAATTGGAATGTGGCATGGATTATTGCCGAGTATCTTTCTAAGAGAGCACCGGGGATTAAGAAACAAAGTGATGTTTGTGGAGGTCATTATGTGACTGCGTTGGCTAAAAATCTTGGGTATTTTAATGATAATGAGTTGAGGAAGTGTAGAGTGAAGTTGGAGAGTGAGATATGGGATGCTTTTAGTTTTGGAAAAGCATTGGATAGGATTAACAAGACTTTGGGACCTTGGACCGAACCAAGTGTGGGGGCACAATCCGGAGCTTATGCGGAAGCGCCATCACAACCTCAAATGGGGAGTTTTCCGGGTAATACCCAAAGTGGTTTTGATTCAGGATGGGGTGATTGGAACCGAGAGTTAAATGCTATTGAGTGTAGGAAAGTTTGGAGATATTCAATGCAAATGAGGAATAATTACAACTATGATTATTCCATGCCTATGATCCAACATTTGGCGCAAGATGCCAATTATGAGGTACCTCCCTACAATCCACCAAATGTTCCACCATACACTTTACCATATTCTCCATATCCTGGACCATACCCATACCCTTATCCTGGTTATTCACCATTTCCCGAGCCATACCCTCCATACGGTAGACTTCCCGAGTATGGTAGTTCAAGTGTTAATGTAGGTGGACCAAGTTTTAATCCTGGAGGATCGAGTTATGATGTTGGAGGTTCGTCATCAAGAGCTGGAAAGAAGAAGAGACGAGTGGTGGACGAGGAAGATGAAGAAGATGTTGATGAGGATGAAGAGGAAAACGAGGACGAGTTCATTCGTTCCGATGTGAGTTATTGATGGTGACATTTGATCACATGGATTATGGTTGGTTTTAAAAACAATTATGTGTCGAACAATTTCTATTTCTATTATCTTTAACTATTTCTCGTAGGATTTATAACGTAACTTAATTTTCTATTTATTTGGTTTAGATATGTATTTGTTTGTGTTTGTTTGGTTGTTTCGTATATTTTGCAGTTTTCTTGCAGGTGTTTTGTTACGGAAGCATATAGTTGATCAACGTTTGGAGTCGGTAAACTCATTTGCTTATTATGATCAAATATGCATGTTCCGTATTTAACTCCGGTATTTTCTAAATTTTTCCAATTCCTTTACTTTGAAGTTATTTTCATTACATTGAGGACAATGCAAAACTTAAGTGTGGGGGAAGGAAGAAAATAAAAAAATTGCATAATTTTTAATTTTTAATTTTCAAAATTTTAAAATTTTCGTTTTTAGAGTCGTGAACTTTAGTAACTAGTAGTAGTTCGCCCTTCATATTTTAGTTAAAATAAGGTTGATTTCATGGTAAATAATAATGATATTTTTGGAGAATAAATTCAAGTTTTAAAGAGCAATTCGTCTCGGAATTGATAACATTTGCTAGCACAATTTTATACCCTTATTACTTTAAATTGTGAGGATTAGTTTTTTTTTATGAGAATAGTATTTCTTATACTATTTACATATTTCATGATGAGTGTGCCGGTGGTTGTGTTAATTCTAGAACTTGTACTTGTTATGCATTACGGTTAAAATCATTTGCGAATGATAAGGATATATTCATATGATAAGAGGAAAACTTAGGAATAAAACCAAATGGCCATCCGTTTACAAAATAATTTTTGCTAACCACATCGGTTAGTTATCCTCGTATTTGGAACCCATTTGTTAGCGTTCATCTTTAGCGCTAGATACCCCTAGTTACACCCTTTGAGCCATCCTTTTCATTTTGTTAAATCCAGAAAAATACAAAAATATTTTACACTTTAAACCTTAGCCTAACCCTTGTCAAAGTCTAAATAGTGGGTTGCTAATTGCTTGGTTTTTGGATTATTTTTGATGATTAATAGTTAGCCACACTTCACAATTCATGTGTGTACCATTTCAACAAAGACGAAGAGGGCACCTTCTTATTTGTATTTTTTGTGGTGTATGCTTATGCGAAGTGTGGGGGTGATAAAAAAAAGGAGAATAAGTCATCGCAACTATAAGGTAACAAATATAGCCAATGTGCTATATTATTATGAATAAAGAAAGTCATGAGATGTGTTGTTAGCCAATGTGCTAAGTTTGAAGAATATTTTTATGGTGAATCGATGTATCAACATGTGAAAGTTCGAAGAGGAGAAAGATTGTAACTATTGTCATTTTTGGGTTTGTGGTTTGTTTGAGATTAGCAACGATGGTACTTAGACTTTGATTTTATTTTTCTTTAAAACCAATTTCATAAATATTCCCATGCCTTATCCTTACCTTTTTGACTTAGTGTAATTATTTTCCACGTAAGTTTATTTACCCTTAGCCTAAACGTTACAACCCGAATAAAAGACCTCTTTGATGAATTATTCTATTGTTTTGATACTTGTACAAGCCTATGGTACGAAACATAAATCATGATTGTGCAATGAGTGATCTATTAATCATTACACATATTGAGTGATGAGTGAATTTCAAATTATCTTCGTGAGGTGCTTAGAATTGTTATCAAGCTCTTTATTCACTTGATTGAGTTCAAATAAGATATTTGCACTATTGCCATTGAATTCAATTTTCTTTTGATTAAGACTTGCTCGAGGGCGAGCAAAGCTCAAGTGTGGGGGATTTGATAACGCTCAAAATTAACATGTTTTTAGTCGCGTTGTTGTTTGTTTTATGAGTGGAAATTGGTCGTATTTGTATATATTTGTTACTTAATCGTGGAAAAGTGTTTATACATGCAAATATAGCCAAAAGCAGGTAAAAATGATTAAAAGATGAAGAGATGAAGTGGACATGCATTTTTGGAGAGTTTCAAGAAGATCAAGGAAGAAAGAAACGTTGCATGGACAAAAGAATTTGATAAAGACAAGTTTTCTACACGAAATTATCAAGAAAATACCAAGTTCTAATGGACAAAGTCATGCCACGAAAGAAAATAAAGCATGCAACGTAAAACGACAAAGAAAAGACATAGAAATATGGTTCAGACATATTCCAACCAATCGGTTGCAACTCGCAACCGATTCGGCTGGAAACGTGCCAAAAGATTGACCATCCGATCGGATGGTGAGAAACCGATCGGATGGGGTTGACTGAAGTTACAAGTTTTGCATTTATTGGCGAATTTACTCCCCATAATCATGTGTGGCTGATCGTTTCTGCTTATTAACTAAGGATGAACGTTTTTACTTGAAGGATAAGTGTCATTATGCTATATAATGACTACTTAGTGTCTAGAGTTACTTGTACCACCAAAATCTAACTTAGTATTACACCAAATCTTGTTAGTGTATCTTATATTGCCTGAAAGTTTACTAAGTGTTGTAAAAACGTCCAAAACGTGTTAAGTTAGAGTCTCAAGCATTGGTTCGAGTGTGGAGTTTTTTACCTACGTTAGTGAGCAATTGGAGGAGTGTGGTTGCTAAAGTTCCACAAGTTTATTCATTGTAATTCTCAAGACTAGGTACACCTTGATGCTTATAATGAACAATTGTTACTTTGAGTTTTATGAAAGTTTTCTTATTTACTTGTGTTTTAATATGATTGCTATGGAGTAATTTGTGATATACTTGTGTATATGATGTGATTGGTTAATGGAGTATTCTTTTATGAAAAAGGTGATGCATGAAAACATATCTATTTTATGAGTTTGTTGAAATAACATCTTTTCTTACTTAATTTGTCGGTAAAAACAATCTCTTGAAAAATAGGTCCGAAAGGAATTTCAACTTGTTTTTATTCCAAAATATTAATACACCAAATTAGTATGGAATAGGATGCTTGACAACCATCTTATTTACTTGTTAAAATGGATTTGAGACGATTTCATCACGAAAAAGGACTGAAAGGATTCGTAGGAATTCATAAGAAAAGAATTGATTTTCAAAACAACCATGTGATTATAGGATTGTCATACTAATTTGATATGTCCGAAAGGAGTCATTTAGGTGATAGAATTCTTAGTGGTAGTGAAAACATGACATACATCATAGATTGTATAACTACTCATTTTTAGTTGCGCATCATAACAAGTTTTACACCAAACTTTGTACTCAAATTGTTACAATACTCCTAATTACCAATCAAGGAATTATACACAAGTATATGTTTAGTTTTTATTTGAGTTTCTTTTAAAGCTTTATTTTACATAAATTTGGATTGACAACCCTTATTTAACAAACGTTTTTCTTATTACTAAAACAACCAAATCCCTTGGGACGATCTCGACTTACCCACCTTTATTACACCGGACGAGTATACTTGTTCGTATGTGCTAGATAATAATCGGATAATTCATGTTTATAAATTTTAAAACTTGTACTAATAAAACGCACATCAACAACCTACATGGAATCTTATATTAGCTTGGTGGGTTTGATAAGATGGAAAGACGATGATAAAAAATTTAGAGCATCGTAGGTTAATCTGCGAAGGAAGCTTTATTAGAGGCGGTGATGTTTATCTAGAAATGTTATGTGAGGTGGTGATGTTATCTAATCGATATGTTAAGTAACGGCGTATAGATTGAAAACGGGCCAAAAAACATGGACTCAGTTATCCCGGGCCAGAAACCATGGACTCAGTTAACCCAATACAGGCCCGAAGCAAAATATTATTTAAGTTCACGGCACGTTTCCATAGGTTCCGTCCTTACATTATATATATAGTAATTTGAAGGAAATGATTATAGGACCTAAAGTAATAGCCTGGGCTCGATATCAGTATTCATGGGTTAATGAGCCTAATATAAACCAAGCCAGATCAAAGCACTTAAGGCTTACACATTACTAAACATTTTGTTCTTTGAGCAAGTACTTGCTAAGGTATAACATGTTGTTAACAGCTCCTCTTATTTGATGATAAATGTCAATCGAGGGCACCCTTATTTCCAGAGACAGAATAGAAAGAGAATCAGGCTGCACAGAAGGGGGAAAACCCTCCTACTAAACAAGCACCCTAGTATACTCTACTTGCTCACCTGTGTCAGTTTGGGGTACAGTCAGTTCGCTTGCTGAAAAAATCTAAAAGCATGAGGAAGTGTTGGTTCCAATAAGCTAAACGTAAGTAATGTGTGAGAGAGAGAGAGAGAATTCGAAGGGGGTGTTTTTTGTTTATTTTAAATTAATTAATTTATTTTTGATGTAAATGAGGTGAATTTTTACAAAAACTCTTTCAAATTATGGCATTAGAGCCTTATTATCCTATTATACATTAGGCGTGCACCGACGTTGTTTAGGGTGAAAAAAACAAAATGACACGTTTTGTGCTATGGCATGTCATTTTGTGTTTTTTCTTATGTTTTTTTGGTTGTTGGGTCATTGGATGTGGTTAAGTGCTTGGAAAATCGGGGGCTTTTTTATTTTATTCATTTATTTATTTTTACCTCTTTTGGTTTTCAGGATTTTAGGTCTTTCTTCCACCAACCTTCATGTCTCATATCTTGATACAACATTATGTGGTGAATCGACATATGTATTGCGTTTGCGTTATTAAAAATTGTGATTATTGTTTCCTGAGGCTTGATTTATAGGTTGATACTCCATTGTTACAATGGATCATAATTTTCGGATGGTTTTTGGAAAAACGGTTTAACTTTTTATGGTCTTTGAAGATTAGGGAGGAGGCTACATTATTGGCTAATATTCACGTTCGCACGCCTAATGTATAAAATGGGAATTTCTTACAAAATAATATTTTGGATTTTTTAAAATTGTAGTGTTAGGTAAAAAAAAATTGTGTACATTAATTTGTGGGTTCATTTTTATTGTTGTTAATTTTCATAATTTCCGGTTTCCTAATTGATTGTTCATTTTGTATACAGGTTTGCTAATTGATTGTTCATTTTGTATCTAGGACATGCAAATTAAATAGAAGAAGATGGGGAAGTCAATGAAAAGGTTTTATTATCATGCCTGTAAGAGGTTTGGTATAATGCCAGATATAAGCTCAGAACTGTAGAATACTATTTTGATTATAATGGTATTGAATTTTTCCTTGTAGGGATGATGAGTCTCGTATTATACATATTTATACCCTCGATATTATGTAAATTACAAAGAAAATAACTTTATTATTAGGACTTTTGGTACTTAATACGTGAATGAATGTGTAGGATTGAAGATTGGTGAAATGACACAAGAAGCACAAGAAATGAATAACTCAAGATAATTATTATTAGTTTGAACAAAAGCACGCCGATCTTATGGAGAAAGCGTGACGCTTAAATGTACATTTGGTCAACTATACATACATGAGTCAAACAATCAAGTATGGCGGTTATATGCAGAAAGAGCGCCGGTTACGTAATAGAGAAGTCCACTGATTTAACACTAATTGTGCGGCGCACTTCTAATGACAGTTATGCATTTCTACATTAATGAGCCACATCAATGAAGAGGTCGATCATTTTCTTGTCGTTACTCACCAGGTACGTATTAGGGTTGCCTTTGCACTATAAATAGAGGGCCAAATCAGTGATACCAACACACCTCAATCAAGAACAATATCTTGATCATTAAGAAGCAGTTTAGTAGTGGTTCGCACCAAAACCACTAGCTAAGGAGTTGGAGATACTACCATACCTGGAGAAACACCTTGGAGCACGAGAAACCTTGGTATACATTCGTTGTTATGATGATAATACTTGTTTACATGTTTTACTTTATTAAGAATATGGAGTACTATCCTTATGTTTATTCGAGGCACTTCTTCCATGATTGTTATGACAATTGTATCATGAATATTGAATCTATGATATATGCATTTGATATGTCATTGTTTAGTCTATTATCATTTGTCTTGATTGGTCATTTTGATTGCTTAAAGGTTAAAAGATTCAATCATGTTAATTATATTATAAATTGTCTGTCTATAACAAGTCATTGCTATGCTTGTGAGAATTGCTTAGTAAAATAAGTGATAACCTTGATTATGACATGTTTAAGGGCTAGTCTCATGTCTAACGACTTGACTAGAGGAAATGCATACTTTATACTTCATACTTGGACTACACTTTATGCATTCTGTGTTTATAGAATCAAAGGCCAAAAGGAGATTCTTTTACATAGGATAGATATACTAGTTTACATGATCAACCATCATGCTTTACTTCTATGCTTTGTCCATGTTATTTCTGTGATACTATTGCTTATGACTCTCATGTGCTCATCCTTGAATAAACATACTTTTAAATCAATTGGGAGAAACAAATAAAAAATCTTAAATCCAACAAAAACAGTTTTAGTGATAAGTGACAATCATTGAAATATAATTTTGTTAATTATAGCTAGCATAAGGAACCATTACCTCTCTTGGGATGACCTGGTCTTACCTAAACCCTTTACTACTAATGGTGGTTATACTTTTACCTATGTGTTTTGTGTATTAAGGAAATGGTGAAACTTGTGTTATAAATTTAAAGCTTTCAAAATACATCAAAGTTTTTGGCGCCACTGCCGGGGAGGTTAATTTGATCTTTATGATAGTTTTTACTGACTTAATACAAAGATTTATTACAGAAATTTGGAAGAATTTGGACTCTGAGAAACAAAGAATGCTTGTTTTTCAGACAAAAACCGCCGCATTTTGAGTACATTTGAAGAAACAGTTGGATTTGATTTCAAAAAACCCCCCAAAACAAACTTGTATAATGCTTTATCCAGGTTTTGAGAACATAAGATTCATTTTTCTTTTGTTTTTACTATCTGAATTACTGCATAAGTATAAATTGCACATTAAATTGAAAATCACAAAAATATTTTGCTTTTACTTTTTAGTTGTTTGCTTGAGAATGTTATACTGGATTGCTCTTATGAATGATATGATAATTGCAACATATTTACAACTATTATCTGAGTTTATGAATGATTATATTTCCTATGATGATCTGATAAAACCCAGAAACACGCCGGTTTTATTCCTAAGACCTCCGTATTTCTAGAAAAATTCAAATAAAACTATTAAAAAATTGCGTAACCACCGCACTTTTCTTAAAGTATGCCAAACTTATTTGCGAAAATCTTTACAGAAGACTTGTTTTTCTTCTATGATGATAAAACAAACGCATATTTTGACATATATGAGTTATATGAGACTATTTGAGTTTGAATATGTGCTTATAACTTATTTGACTAACCTATTAATGTTTCATTTGATGTTTTTGCACATTTTAGCTATTTTAGCCATGAGTCAATACAATTCAGACTTAGGAATCAGAAATGATGAAAAGACCAAGTGGAAAGCAAGAACACTTGGCAGGGAGAAATTACTTTTGAGGTTACAGCTGATAACAAGCAAAATGAACAGAGGACTCACACTTTTAACAGAATGGAAACTAAGGAATGTTATATGAAATTTATCACTCCTTGTTTTTTTGAGAACAATATACTCATGATGCTGTGGCTGATTTGGATTATAGCAGGAGTCTAATATCAAAGGACTTGATGAAGAACTAAGGGTGAGCACTGAGGAAAAGGAGAATGGTAGGAAGGAGATCACTAAGAGATTGCTGGTGCAGATGCATAGGGATATATTCTTTGTTGAATTTGATGTTAAATTAACCCCAGTGATAGTGAATGGGAACATAGTGTGATCTTAGGGAGAAATTTTATAGAACAGACAAATGGAATTATAGACTTTTCCAAAGGATTGCTAACTATTCACCCTGACACTAATGTACTTGGAAAGAGTTTCTAGAGAATGAATCCTTATGCCCATGAAATGAATGGGAAAACTAAGGTATTTTTACTTCATAGGATTGGAAATGGAAGTGAAGTTGGGGAAAAATATGCACCATGTTATATTGAGGGATTGTTTGCCTCAGATGGAATTCTAGACCTTGGCCAAGATAAGAATTTCATTTCACAAGAATATGTGGTTAAACTTGATTTAAAATATGAGGTTTTGGAAAATGGGGATAAGAAAATTGATAGAAAATTGTCTACGAAACTAGTAGGAGAAACTATGGGAGATTACATTGAAAAAACCAAAAGCTATGAACTAGAGTTCTATGTTAACCCTGTTGAAGATGATGTAGAACCTGATGTGATATTAGGAAGGAAATTCATGGAACACTCCAGAAGCATGATTAATTACCAATATGTAGAAATCACTTTTTGGGCAGAAGTTAATGAGGAAGGAGAAGTTGGTCCTAATAAGGAAGAAATTCTAACAATATCTAATACTTCTCTTGACACCAAGAGGAAGCCATTTGGTTCCGACAAGCTGAGTGACATCATGTCACCAGACCATTTCACTGCATGAAACAACAAGAGTAACAAAAAATGGAGTTGAAATAATACTCCTTTCTTATTTTTTTATTTTCTATGTAATTTTTCATATTTTTGAATAAAACTGTATCTCAAGCTTATGCTTGATGATTATCCCTCTGATAAGAGATGAATGAATGTCTATTGTACATATTTCTATGATTGTTGTAGTTTATAGTTTTGATTTTCACCACTTTTGGAAGTTCATAGCAGACTGTAAAGAAATTTGCAGAGAAAAACCGCCGATCTTTTAACTAAATTCGCCGCACTTTTAACGAGGAAAGATTTTATAACTTGAACACGTATCATTTTCAACGTACGCGCTAAAAAAAGAAAAACACACTTTAAACACACATAGCAACCAAAACCGAGGCTTTTTCATTCTTCTGAGATCATTTTCCAGTCCAAACACTTGATTTCAACACAATGAGGGTAAGTTTACACTTGTGTTGATCTTTTGAAAATTTTTTTAGGGTTTTTACAAACAAAAACTTAGGGTTTGCTATGATAATCTGAATTATGGTTGTTTAATGCTTGATTATGTGTTATCTTATATGATTATTAAGTTTTCCCCTTGCCTGGTTATAGAATTTTGATCACTATTGATTTAGGGTTATCTTTGACCTAAGACTAGTGACTGCCTATGCTTATAGTAAAATGTAGTTACTTAAGACATATGACATAAGTTTAAGATGGACTAATGCATGATTTAAGAGATTTTAAGAGGAATTTTGAAGAATTGCCTTTGATACATGATAAGATTGATATATGATGCTTTAAATGGATACTAATTGAGCTTTTAAGCTTGGATAGAAACTTAATATTGCTTATATGATGTAAGGATAGTAAGAGGATGAGAATGAGATGATTATTTAGCTATGAAAAAGGTTTTTGATATAAGAACAGAGCACTGAGTGTGCAAAGCAATAAAACCGCCGGTTTTATGGCAAAGACCGCGGAGTTTTTATAAAAACCGCCGAGTATTTTCGCTATTTTTGTCACGTAACCGCCAGTTTTATAATTTAAACTGCCACATTTCTGGAAATATTTAAACACAGAATACTTGAAACTTGCTTAATTGATTATATATGTGATGCTTGTGTTTTTCTAACAGCTAATGTTGTCTGTTTGTGAATGTTTGAGTAGAATATACCAGGTAAATGCAGTTCTGGTATTGCATCAAGGACTAGAGGAGCCCTTGCACCAAAAAGAGAACCAGAAGATCATCCAAACTTGCTATGGAGAGGAGCAAGCAGGGCTGACAAAAGAAGGTTAAATTTCAACTTGAACAAGATATACTTCAGGAGCATTGATGTACCAAGGGTGTTAAGCTGGACAACTTTAGTGACATTGGGATGCGATAAAGTCATGGAGGATATACTGCTGGTGAGAGAGATATATCGGAATGAGATGGTGACTTCCCAGATGTGGAAAAAAGCTGTTCAAATCAAGGAACCAATATACATGGAGGGGTGCCTAGAATTCTTTAGTTTTGTGGCTGTTAAGAAAGAGATTGCAAATGAGGAAGTGATGACAGACAAGTTTATGAGCTTTAGACTTGGTGGTGTGGAGAGACAGGTGACAATATTTGAGTTTGGAAAGTTGTTGGGAATTTACTCTGCTGATGAAATAAAGAAAGCTAGTTTTGAGAAGCTTGTTACTGATGGGGGAAGAGCTTTAGGAGAGTTTGATGCTGATGTATTCTGGAAGGAGATAAGTGGTGAAGATGTTAGAGTGTATGGGAAAAAGAGAGTGTGGAAGACCAAGGACCCTTTGCTGCAGGTTCTTCAGAAAATACTTGTGAAATCTATATTTCAGAGAGAGTACCATGAATAGTATGTGTTGGATGGGGAGTTATGGATTCTGTTTGTCTATGTTCATACCAAGCACCTTTCCTGTATGAACTTTACCTGGATGATTGCCCAGTACCTATGTCATGGTGCAGTTACAGATGGAGGAACAAGAATTTGTTGTGGTCATCTAGTTTCCAGGATTGCAAGAAATCTGGGACTGTTCAATTCTCAGGAGATGGAGCTATTTTGTGAGCCTGTGTTAGAGGTGGAGCCTCTGAATGAATGGTGATGAGGAAAAGGAAGTGCAGGAGTGAAGACCGCCGTGCTTGGCTGGAATGCACGGCGGGTTTGTTTGTTTCATTTGATTGGATTCTGTGGATGACCAGGATGTTGGTCATGTTTCAAAAAAAAATTCAAGACATGTTTTAAAAACATTTGAATGGTTTGTAATGGGTACCTCTGTTGGTACCCACTCAAAACAATTGCACCACCGTAACACTCAAAACAATGGCACCACCAGCACAAAAACCAAAACAGTTTCATATTCCTACTATTATGATTAATAACTAATGTAATGTGTAAAAGTACACATTACCATTTTGTGGAAATGTTTTGCATAATGTGTGTGCAGGAAGAAGAATTGGTCCAAAAGGTGGACAAGAACTTGGAGATTTCTCGGGGAAAAACCAAAGAATACCTGGGAAGTACCGTTATCTTTATTTTTCCCGTTATGCTTTGTTTATTTTTAATTCTAAAGCATTAGGACAATGCTTAATTTAAGTATGGAGGGAAAGGATAACTTGAAAAATAAAGGAAAGAACTATATTAGTATAAACTGTTAAGAATAGAAGTTTATAAAACCGCCGCTTATATTAAAAAATCGTCGTATAGTTGAATAAAAACCGACGCACATTTTAGATATGTACGCCGATTACGAGGGTATAAAATAAATAAATTTTATAATAATAAAGAGTTTTATAAGAAAACGTATCCAAACAATCGTTAGAAACCTGAATCGGGATTAAATGACATTATTTGCACATTATATAACCATTACCACCGAAAAAGTGAGGAATTTGAGCCTATATCGGCATATACCCTTTTATGCTTGATTTCTTTGATTATGAGTGTGCCAATAATTTATGTGATTCTAGAACTTGTATTAGAAATCATTATGAGACCGCAGTAAGATCACATTCGTGTGATATAAGTATTTTTATGTGATAAGAGGCAAAAAATTAGGATTTACACCATATATAGCCATCCATTTTCTAAACTAAATTAAACCCGTTTAGCACTCACTTTTAGTGCTACTGTCCACTAGATACCACCTTCTGAGCTTAAAAACTTTCGTTTCTTTTATCCATCAAGAAAACAACAAAAATATTACTTAGTCGGGAATCGGAAGAATGGAGTATGAGAAAAGAAAAAGGAAAGAAAAAGTATGATTGTTTACCAATTACGATAAGTATAACGAGTGCACGCTTTATGTGGCTAAAAAAAAGAAAAGTTATGAAAAAGAGAAAAAAGAGAAAGAATAAAGAGAATAAAGGATTCCCCGACTTAAGTTTCTTACAAATAAATTCCATGTCTATACCATACCTTATAAACCTTAAACCTTACGATATAACCCGAATAAAAGTCCCCTTTGATATTTATACTTGGTGCTTACGCCACGTCGGTGTAGTTTGTTTCTTTTACAAGCATATGGTAAATCTATAAGTTATGACTGAGCTATAAGAGTGGTCTACAACCAAAAACTATTTTTATGAGTGCTTGTGTGAACTTTAAAATAATATTGATATTCGTGAGGAGCATGTCATGTCATCTTGGTTGTCTTGGATACACAACAAAAATATATTTGAAACTATACGAGACTTGATTTTGGAAAACATTTTTCTTTTATGCTTAAGGGCAAGCATTAGTCTAAGTATGGGGGGATTTGATGAGTCTCGTATTATACATATTTATACCCTTGATATTAAGTAAATTATATAGAAAATAACCTTATTATTAGGACTTTTGGTACTTAATACGTGAATGAATGTGTATGATTGAAGATTGGTGAAATGACGCAAGAAGCACAAGAAATGAATATCTCAAGATAATTATTATTAGTTTGAACAAAAGCACGCCGATCTTATGGAGAAAACGCGCCGCTTAAATTCACCTTTGGTCAACTATACAAACACGAGTCAAACAATCAAGTACACCGGTTATATGCAGAAAGAGCGTCGGTTACGTAATAGAGAAGTTCGACGGTTTTACACCAATTGTACGACGCACTTCTAATGACAGTTATGCATTTCTACATTAATGAGCCACATCAATGAAGAGGCCGATCATTTGCTTGTCATTATTCACCAGGGATGTATTAGGGTTGCCTTTGCACTATAAATAGTTGATACCAACACACCTCAATGAAGAACAATATCTTGATCATTAAGAAGTAGTTTAGTAGTGGTTTGCACCAAAATCACTAGCTAAGGAGTTGGAGATACTATCATACTTGTAGAAACACCTTCGGGCGCGAGAAACCTTGGTATACATTCGTTGTTATGATGATAATACTTGTTTACATGTTTTACTTTATTAAGAATATGGAGTAGTAACCTTATGTTTATTCGAGGCACTTCTGCCATGATTGTTATGAGAATTGTATCATGAATATTGAATCTATGATATATGCATTTGATATGTCATTGTTTAGTCTATTATCATTTGTATTTATTGGTCATTGTGATTGCTTAAAGGTCGAAAGATTCAATCATGTTGATTATATTTTGAATTGTCTGTCTATAACAAGTCATTGCTATGCTTGTGAGAATTTCTTAGTACAACAAATGAAAACCTTGATTATGACATGTTTAAGGGCTAGTCTCATGTCTAACAACTTGACTAGAGGAAATGCATACTTTATACTTCATACTTGGACTACGCTTTATGCATTCTGTGTTTATAGAATCAAAGGCTGAAAGGAGATTCTTTTACATAGGATAGATATGCTAGTTTACATGATCAACCATCACGCATTACTTCTATGCTTTGTCCATGTTATTGGGATACTATTGCTTATGATTCTCATGTGCTCAGCCTCGAATAAACATACTTTTAAATCAATTGGGAGAAACAATACAAAAATCTTAAATCCAACAGAAACGGTTTTAGTGATAAGTGACAATCATTGGAATCTAATTTTGTTAATCATAGCTAGCATAAGAAACCATTACCTCTCTTGGGACGACCTGGTCTTATCTAAATCCTTTACTATTAACGGGGTTTATACTTTTACCCATGTGGTTTGTGTATTAAAGAAATGGTGAAACTTGTCGTATAAATTTAAAGCTTTCAAAACACATCAAGGGATCATTTAGAATTTTTATATCGATTTCTCCCATCATCTATGTGTGACTGCATACAATGGCTTGGATGGGTGACTGATATTGGTTTCATGTCTTTTTTAATAAGAATCAAAACATGATAGGTTGTGATGATAGACTTTAGATGTTCCTGAATATCCACTACATCATGGCGGCGCAAGTTTGATATATTTGCAACCACGGTGGATGTGTCCTCTTTTTTAGTTGTTTACCAATCTGAGCCTGATTATTAAAAAAATAATCAAAATTTGTAGATTACAATATGTTAGCCCCGAATGTTCTCGAATTTGATGTGTTTGCAATAACATTTTTGTGATCTGAGCATACTCTTTCCTTGGTTAGAATGGTTTTACCAAAGCAACATAATGGTTATACTTCATGTTTGTGCATGCAGATACATTATGTATTGATTGGCCCCAAACGGTCAACTTATATTGACCAAGGAATGTTCAACAAAGTCAAATAGCCTAGAGTCAATCTCCGGGTAATACAGGGTTTCCCCGGGTCGTTATGTCCCGACGAGGTGTGGATTGTATTCAAACGGGTTTGTGATCAGGTGAATTTGGACAGAAAGGGGTTTGATATTGATTACACTACTGAAATGTAAAAGGAAATAGCTTAAGTAAGCTATATTAACATAACTGTGAAATCAGAAAAACCAGAAACGTTTTAGACCTAAAAATGCGTACGTTCAAATTAAATTTACATGAACGTACAAAATAAAATGCGAGTTTTTGTGAAATAAAATACTTACAAAGATGAAAATCACATTTTTACAATCCTAATAATATAAGAAAATTTTTGGAAAATTAAAATTAATTTTTACAGTATTTAATTATTTATTATTAATTAATTACTAATTATTATTTACTTTTTAATTATTTAAATTAACCTAAATTATATCTGATTATGGAATTACTCTAAAAATATGAAAATTAAATTTAGAAAAACCTAAAATATTATAAAACTAATTTTAAAATTAAAATTATATTTTTAAGACTTTTTATCTAATTATTATTAATTAAAACTAATTTAAACTATTTAATAATACACTAATAAATAAGAAAATGTAAAATTAACCTCGAAAAATAAAATAATGACTTAGAAAAATCTAAAATATTATAAAACTTATTTTAAAACTGGAATTATATTTTTCACTCTATTTATCTAATTATTATTAATTAATTACTATTTAATTATTTATTAAATACTTTTTAAACTACATAAAATGCTAATAAATACCAAACATCCTAAGAAAAATCTAAAAATTTTTATAAAATTATTAAATAAACACAGGAACTTAGGAAAATTATAAAAACTATAAGTGCTTAAGGAAAATAAGCTAATAAGCAATAAGCTTCTTAAATAGAAGATATCACTTCTATTAAAATTGGTTTTTCTGAAATTTTCTTTTTCAAATCTACTTATAAACTAAAAATAACAAACTTTAAAAAAGGAAGTTTGGTTGGAACTTAGAAATAAGCACAATGACAAGCCAATTCGTTTGGCAGATTAAACTTATAAGCTTATTAGGGTTTGTGGTGTGTGCAAAAGCTGACCAAAAGCTATTTCATGAATGCACAAGGGTGAATTAAGCTACTACAGGATGCAACAACTAGGAATAAGCAATAAATGACAAAATGAGCACAAGATATAAGCTATGGAAGACCAATAAGCACTTGGCCTTAACTGAGTATGAAACAGGCCACCAGGGTGACCTTTAGGCCAATGTGGGGCCCACCAGGATGATCAAGAGCCCAAAGTAAAAGCTGATATGAAAATCTGAGCTTATGGGATTTTCAAAAAGCCAAAGCTCACTCACTGGGACCCACAGGTGAGGCCAGGGGAGGACATGGAAGGTAAGTGCAAAATCTGAGTCCTCAGCTTTCATATGAAAATGGGACAACCTTTAATGATGGTGCAGGCCTATCTAAATACCCCAAGACCTCAAAATAAGCACAAAACCTTGAAGTTTGGCTTATTGTCCGTCCAATAAGCCAAAAATCAAGGTGTGGGGCCCACTAAGGAAGCCAGGGGAAGCAAATGAAAGAGGGCCAAAATGGTGGGTCTGTGGTGCAGGGGAGGTGCTTCCCCTGCAGGTGTGTTCCCAAGCTCAAATAAGCTACCAAATAAATTCTAAAAAATAAGCTGGAGACAGATTCCTAAAGCTGAGCTGGCTTATTTTACCCACAAGAATTTTCAATTCCTTAATCAAACCACAAAATTCATAAAAATTAATCCAAAAAGTAATTTTCTGCCCAAATATCAAATTTGACTTTTTTACATAAGCTTAAACTTTGACTATTATGAACTTTTGATGAATCCTACAAGCTAAGTAACATGTAATAAGCTATGATAAAGCTAATCTAGGCTAAAGATATAAGTTACAAGCTAAGGTAGAGGTTTATGGAACTCAAATCCCTCACAGTTAACTGTGAGGGTACTTAATGTGAGATTTTGACTTTAGAAGCTAAGGTCCTATTGTTTCAATGTTTACTAGACCAAGTTATGCCTAAGTGAGACTAAGAGAACTCCTTATTATCAAAACATCAACAAGAATACTGAGTAACAAGCTGAACCAAACACCCCATAATAAACCTGATTTGGAAATTAAAAAAGCAATCCTACAATCTAAAGCATGCAACTGAATTTTAAACTTAAACTAACATTAAGCAAGCATATATGAACTGATTTAAGCAACAATTGAGGTAAATGAACAGTGAATGCCAAAGAAAATGAAAATGGCTTACTATAGCTTTCAATCTGAAATCAGTGACCAGAATACCAAATCACAACCTAAAGCCTCCACTAGGCACTAAAACCATGTAAATCCTTCATCCGTCATGCATTCTGCTTCAATAAACCCCCACAGTGATTTTTATATTTATTTGTTATTTTTTTATGATTTTTGAGTGTTTTTTTCTGTTTCTTAATTTAAACTGCTTCCAACTCTTTGAAAGCTTTAAAAACTTATAATGGAACTAAATCAAGCTTGAACAAACAATAAACAACAACTCTTAATATCTTATCAGTAATTTGGATTTTTACATGAAAAATACAAATTTAGAACTTAGAATTGAAAGCTTGAATTTAAAGATTGAACTGAAATCAAAATACACTAGAAATACTCAATACAAGGTTTTCAAACTAGAAATAACAATAAAATTGGGTAATTAAGATAATTCGACAAGCTAAACTACACTAATACTATTCTACTCTATCTAATAATTCATTCTGCATCTTTTTTCTTCATTTTATAGACCCTGGAGTGATACTCTCTCTTTCCCACCACATTTTGAACTGTTAGATAGCTTCCAATTGATCATGGTCGTTTATCTTGTTTTGGCGGGAAAAGGTTTTGGAGCAATTGGGTGGGGTTTGGTGAGGTATTAATAAGGAGTGAGTAGTTTGGGGGACAGGTTGGTGGGGAAGGTGAGGGCTTGGTGAGATAATTAATGGAGGAGGGGGGAGACAAGGAGCGGGAAAAGGGGGTTGAAGATGGATGAACAGTGGAGTGGGGGTGAGTTTGACTGAGGGGTTGACTGGGGTGGACTGTTTGACCCAGGGTAATATTTAAGGGAAAGTGGGCTTTTGGGATAGGCTTGGGGTGGTTGTGTTTGGATTTGGTTTTTGGGCTTTAATAATAAAGGAATCCGTTTGGTTTTAGTATTAATCAACAAGGACCAAAATTGCAATTATCCGATAGTCTAAGGTCTGAAATGGTAACTTTCCCAAAGTTATCCTAAGGGTTGAATTATGCCAACGATGAATATTACAAAGACCGCTCTTGATAATTTTTCCATATTTTGTATCCGGGGACCTTTTCTGCCAAACTTTCAAACTCCAAGGACCAAACATGTAATTTCACTAAACTTGCCACCCAAGGACCATATATGATAACTTTTGAGTTTCCAAAGACCTTAGATGACTTTTCCATCCAAAAATATTTCCCAGGAACCAAATCTGACAAAATTGAAACTCTAGAGACCAAAATTATAAATTCTCAAAACTTTTCCAGTTTTTCACCAAAGGACTAAATATGGCAATTTATGATTCCAAAAGGACCTTTGGTGACTTTTCTTTTAAAATAAGTGCTCAGGGACTATTTTTGCCAAATTTTGAAAGTTGGGGGACTGAAACTGCCAATTATGCAAACTTTGTACGTTTTTCATCTGTTTTACTCATTTTGCATCTAAAACATATAAAACACAATTTTTGAATATTTTCAGTATTTTGATGCCTTTTTGAGTGTTTTTGAATGTTTTGCAGTTCATAATTGATAAAAAATAATGAGTGTTGGAGCACTCATCATGTATTTCTGTTATACATCTGTTGTAGTGTAATTGATTAAAGTTAGAGAATTACTTTATCTTAGCGAGGCATCTATACTGATGCAGCAATGGCGGTTTTTTCCTCATTTTTTATGATGCATTGTTATAGATTAAAGGCATGGTGATGATGCTGTTTGAGGGGTTCAAATCTTGAAACGACGTTGCTTTGTCATATAGTATGCCGTTTTTTGGTTATACCCATGTCGTTTAGTAAATGTGCTAATTAATTGGGCAAAGTAATTGGTTTTTTTTCACATCAAATTTTACCTTTTAGCCATTTTCTTTTTTTCCTCTTCTTTTAATAGTTACTCTTAGGTATTTCTTTCGCCACCCTTTATGTACAATAGGTGGTTTTATAGAAATGTTATTGCATGGCTATTGATATATTTATACATGTATTCAGTCCACGTTTTATAGTTTCGGCCCATAATGTGATCATTTAATTCAAACTCACGGCTTTATGGTAATTATGATATTCCTCCATCCATGGAAGCCCGGGGCACTAGTCAGCCATCGTTCTAGTTGTTGCTATGTAATAGCGAGATTTTAGGCTTCCTGGTAGTTTTGTAACCGTTCAAACTCTTTAGTGGATTTCTTTTTAATGGGGGCATAATATTAAGCCTTTCAGGGAAAAAGATTGAAACGACGACTTTGTCATATGGCATGTCGTTTTGCGGTTTTGGCCATGTTGGTTAGTAACTGAGCTAGGTAAGTGAGCTAAGCGGCTGGTTTTAATGATTTTGTTCTAGTCCCGATTGTTGTTCCTTTTATTTTAATAGTGTCTCCAGGTCTTTCTTTTATTAACCTTCATGCACAGTAATCTATAACCTCATATCTTACTGAACTTCGTGTGGTGAATTGGTACCAGTATTACATGGGAAAAATTCGTAACCTAACAACTTGGAATCGGTGTTACTAGAGGTCCAATTTACATGTCAGTTCTTCATTTTTATAGTCGATTATAATTCATTTCCAACAGCTTTACTGGATGAAGTTTGGCCTGTTACAGTTTTTGTTTACCATTGAAGTACTGTTCGTTGTTTTAAGATGGTTTTAGAAAATGACAACGTTTGGCTGTTTGGGAATCCTTGATGTCGGTGTGAGTTATTGGATTCTCTTGCATGGTTTACTAATGTATCAATATGTATATTGATGTTTTGTTGTAGAAAATATTGAAACGACGTCTTTTTGTGCTATGCCATGTCATTTTGTTGTTTTAGTCATGTTGTTTGGCAATTTTTTTATTGGGTCATCAGATGTTGTTTGTTGGCCCATTTTATTTAGGCTTAGTAAGCTCGACAAAATACATGTATCCTTCAATAGCTACGTGTTTAAACCCTAATCTATCTTTAGGATCTAGCATTGTTAAAATCCAGTAGCTGCTTTGTTGGGTAGCCTCAAAATTGTTTGAAAAATATATGTATGTTATTGCATGGCCATGGATGTATTTTTTATAATTAAAGGTGGCGGAAGAAGATGCGGCGTCTGAAGAAACTCAAACCGCCTTTAACCAATTTTGACTTTCTTTACAGCCAACAAGGTTCATCCCATGTGTCTCGTCCCCCTTACCCTTATCATTTATCCCAAGTGTTTCCTCCCCCTAGCGAGAAAGTAGATGATGATGATGATGATGATGATGATGATGATGATGATGATGATGATGGCGGTGATGGTAGTGTTTATGATGATGCATATGATGATGATGAGTAGGGATTGTGTTTGTGATGGTATTTATAAGGACATCATTTTGTTATTTTATGGACATATTAGTACTTGTATCATTTTTTCGAAACTATAACTTCGTATGGTTGTTCTGGAATGAATAAATGGTCAGACGAATTTGAATAATTTTCTTTCTTTGTTTTAGGTAATTTCTAGGTTCTGATTTGTTAGAATTTTTTGGGAAAAATTTTGAAAAAAAAAATTTGTAATGCTGTAGAAATCTGCAGGTCTTTTTTAACCTGTAGACAGTTTTATCAATGACATGTGTTGGCAGGTTGGACCGAGTATAATTAATTGATAATTTAATAATTTATAATTTAAATATTTATGTATCTAATTAAAAATTTAAATATTTATATTTAGCATCGATAACACATGTCATCGCTAAAAGTCTATGGATTCCACTTCTTATGTCTTTGGCTGAGAATATTTGTGCGACTCACCCGTCGTTGCTAAAACCCATTGACTGTTACCGCCGTAACTTTTAGGACTTATGCTGTTGACGGTTTGTTGACAGCATGCGTTGTCGCTAAAAGGCCACAAACATTGTAGAAAAAATTCTACACTGATACATGTAGTTTGCATTAAAGAAAGCTATAAAGCTAATTATATAGCTATGGATATAAATTATAAAAAGAATAAAATACATCGTTCGTCCTTTTACTTGTATAAAAAATATTCGATGAGTCCCTAAATTAAAATAAATACCCCAAGGTCCTTACTGCTTATTTTTTGCATCGCCTAAGGTCTCTTTGATTACCGGCCGTTAGTCAACCACTGTTAAGTCCTTCATGTGCCTTGCACGTGAGGGTATTTCGATCATTTCAAGATGTTATGTTAATTAATTAATTATTTTGGTATAACCTTAGTGACGAACGGTGTAATTTACTCCTAAAATTAACACAATCGCCTTATCGACCTTCCTCCTTCTTCATCTTCATTCATCATCACCAATCATTACAATCACCCACCACCACCACCATTATTAAATTTTTTCTTTTCTTTTTTGCTTTCTAACTCAAATTTCTATGGGGAATTAATGTTCTTTCATTTTTTCTATCTCAACAAATCTAATTTGCTCATGTTATTTTGAATGTCAAACTATAAATTATATTCACCGTAGAAGCCATACCAAAACATATAAGATGTAACTAAAGATTCCATAAACAACTTAGTCACCCTATAATTCATAATACATCATCTACCATGCAGAAAAACTAGTTCCTTAAAATATAAGTAATCACAAATACAATCTATAAAAGTAGAATGTAGACAAAAACAAAAACAAGAAACAGACAGGTCAAGCGACCCGGTTGTTAGCATTAAAGAAATGTATTAAGAAGTGATGGTCATTCTAGATTAGGAAATTTGTAATGTGTCGTAGAATATATAATAGAATAGTTAATGGGCTCGTGGATTGGGCTAAGCTAATAGGTTAGTAGTTTAAGTAATATTAGCCTTGTATCTTAATGTAATCAACAAGCCTAATCCACTCCATCAACAAGCCCATAGAAAGCCCATGGCAAAGCCCATGTGGCTTATGCTAGGAACTATATAAGCCTCCACACACTTCATTTGTGTGTGTGCTTGAGTGTGTATTGTGTGTGTTCTTTCTAGTGTAATACAAGTTCTCTTCATCTCCTTGCTCTCTACTATTCCATACGACATACATATATATCTTAAGTTACCATACAATGTAACACCCCCAAATTTGGGATACGCAGCGGAATTAAAGCTGGGTGTTACTCGACGGTACAACAGTTATAATAATAGAAAAACAATCTACAATTTGATTGTTAAAATGATTTTATTATTCAAATATCAGAGTTTACAAAATGAGATCCCAGTAGTATTACAATTTATCCAATAATTTATCAAAGAATAATAAAATCTTAGCCTTCCTTCCGTATCCATGCCCCTCCATGCCATCCTTGTTTGTTATGGACCTGAGATAAACATGCTAAAAAGTCAACACAACGGTTGAGTGAATTCACAGCGTTTGTAAATAAGTATTAGTTTAATTTAAGTGGAAATTTACCGGTGGTTACAGTCTCACCCCCTTAACGGAATCTCGTCCCGAGATTCAGTCTATGTTAGGTTTTAAATTGATGAGGACGAATTGTCTAATTTATGAAAACTTATAATTTAGAACTACACATGTAAATATTATTTCGAAGGTCATATAAACTTAAGAAATTTTATTTTAATTGTTATTTATAAAATTTATCTTCTTTACATTCATCAAAGTTTTCATCCAAAAGTTTTCTTTAAAAAAAAAAAAAAAAAAAAATTGATGACTGAAAGAGGATAAATTTTATAAATAACAATTAAAATAAAATTTCTTAAGTTTATATGACCTTCGAAATAATATTTACATGTGTAGTTCTAAATTATAAGTTTTCATAAATTAGACAATTCGTCCTCATCAATTTAAAACCTAACATAGACTGAATCTCGGGACGAGATTCCGTTAAGGGGGTGAGACTGTAACCACCGGTAAATTTCCACTTAAATTAAACTAATACTTATCCATTTTTCCCGTTTAATTTTTTTTATTCATAATATGACATAACTCATATTCACCTAGGTTCATTTTGAATAAATATTTTATTTACGTCAAGTATCAAAGTTTTCAATTTCTTATTTACCACTTTACATCATTTCGTATTAAACATTTGAATATAACATTTTATATTTATTAACATGTTCATAAAAACCCTAATTTTCCAAAACTATGATTTTATGTGATAAAATCACAAACCCTAATTAGTGTGTACAAGATTTCTATAAAATATAAAAGTACAAGTCAAAAGGGTGGTTATAGGCATGTTGTAAATCCACTCGCGTCTTCCTTTTCTAACCAAGTACCCAGACTTCGTAAGTTTTCTTAACCCTTTTCAATCTCATTTATAATTTCTAATGTCCTTTATAAATGTTATAAACCAAGTAACAACCAAATCACAAACAAGTTTTTCTCTTTTCTTTTTCTTACCGAGAGTAACCAAACACAACATATTATATTTTCTTTATTTTTTTAAAACAAAATCTTTAAACTGGGATATTAAGCCATTCTAACCAGCTCCTAAGTGTTTTTACAAAGCCCCAAAACCTTTGTTAAAAACTCCGAAGGCCACGATTATATTTTCTTTTTCTGTAGTTAACAAGCAAAACCAAACCCCCTCTCTATTATACTCTAAATGTATGAGCATATATAAACTTAAAAATCAGTTAGGAGAAATAAAAACGAGAATCTAGGCTTTTGAATCACCCAAAACGAGTACACGAGTCAAAAGATATGGCCAAATGAAATTTCCAAAAACTTGCCGAAAGCTGTCAACAACTTTCTGTAACAGCAACAAACATCACACGAAACGAGACGTTTCTGCTCCGTTTCGTCAAAAACTTAAAACACGAAAGTTGTCCGGAACGACGTTTTCTTCAAAAACTCAGGAGCACGAGTCCTAAAAACGTACCACAAGGGCTGGGCACTAGGACCTGTTTTCTGTTTAAGTTATATATAAAAACAGCCCCAACCGACCCGTTTTGTCTAATTATTTCTACTAGTAAACGAGCTTGATAAATTATGAAACTTGGTGGAAATAGAGACCTCATGGCATAGATTAACCTGGAATAAACACTTTTCATTTTCATTGAAAGGTCTCGTTTTTATTCAGCCATACTTATGGGTGTCGAACCTGAAAATCAGCTTTTAATATACTTAGTTTCTATTTCATAAAAACAGTTTTATACGCTCCACTTTAGTGATTCGTTGTGAGCAAACCGTAATACGTTAGAACCTCTAATTTGAACCTATAAGAAGACCTCCTAGTAGACTACTAAAAGGAACAATAACGTAGTAGAAACCTCTTCATGTCTCGTGTATAATTAAGCTCACTTTTGGTCGAAAAATCTGTTTTATAAACTTTTCTTTTGATTATTTAGAACAAATAAGCTAACATTATAAGTAGATAAGCTGATGAAAAGTATTTATAAACCTGTTTTAAACTTATATAAATGAGTCGTAGAAAGTTGGATTTATTTTCGTGGCTAAAAACGCGTTTTTATTGAAAAAGGACATCGGGTGTAAGTTATATTTGCATGAGGGGTATATATTGCCAAAACTATAAATAATTTTATATTTTGGACTAGAAATAAAATAAACTTAAGGTTAAGGGTAAAAGTTGCCATTTTTATATAGTTCGAGGGTAAAAAATGTCAACTTTAAAAACTTGAGGGTCTAAAATGAAAATATTATAAACCCTAATTATTATTTAATATTATTATTATTATTATTATTATTATTATTATTATTTATTATTATTAAGTTTTATTTAAACTTAATATACGTTTTGTACCGTAACTAACAAACGAAGTATCCATTTAACGAACGGACAGAACCAAATCTTACAGATAAGAAAATATAATAAAATAATACTTTTGAAACTACATATTGGCTCGATAAAATATTTAACCATTAAACCAAAACGAAACGAACATTGAAAAACTTATATAATCAGAAGCAATTACTAAGAACTTGACCTAATAAATCAGGTTTCAAGCCGGAGACGTTTATCAACTTCATTTAACTTTGTTTTCCATCCAGACTGCCCAGGTGAGTTCATAGTCCCACTTTTACATTTTATACTGTTTTTCAAACTTGTGGGGAGATACATGCTACTAAATCGAACACAAGTATTTTCTGTATGCTATCCTGATCTGGTATTGCCTAAGTTAACTGTGTTGCCACTGAAAGTCCCTCATATCATGAACCATTAATCACTTGCGAGTGAACGCGAATATAGTGAATAGATCTATTGGCAGTTGACGCCCCATTTGTGTTGCCGGATAGGTGGCCAAATGCACTTTATTTGAGAACTACTAGGAAGTTGGCAAGCTTCCTACTCGAGGGCACCATTACGTTATAGCTCATTACTATAATGTCCAAACTGTTAAGGTTTGAGTTCATGAGGCTTAGTGCAATACGCTGCGTTATTACGTTTTGTAACTATTTAACTTGTGTTCAAACTATTACTTATTTACAAACGCTGTGAATTCACTCAACCGTTGTGTTGACTTTTTAGCATGTTTATCTCAGGTCCATAACAAACAAGGATGGCATGGAGGGGCATGGATACGGAAGGAAGGCTAAGATTTTATTATTCTTTGATAAATTATTGGATAAATTGTAATACTACTGGGATCTCATTTTGTAAACTCTGATATTTGAATAATAAAATCATTTTAACAATCAAATTGTAGATTGTTTTTCTATTATTATAACTGTTGTACCGTCGAGTAACACCCAGCTTTAATTCCGCTGCGTATCCCAAATTTGGGGGTGTTACATACAAGCTTATATAACATGATAGAGTTGATATATTAGGTCTTAACAAGTGGTATCAATCGCCAAACAACATTTTAAGAGTGTGTTAAATCGTTTTTTGTTGAATCTTTAAAAGAAAAGGTTCTGTTTTTATTTTCTTTGAAAACCGTATCTTTTTCTCTTAAAAAGGTTTAATTTTTACGTGTTTTGTTGTTAAAGTTGTTGTTTTTATTGAAGATTTAGTGTTCTTAAAGAATTTGTACAAAAGATTTCAATCAAAAACATCAAAACGAGTGATTTTTAGGTGTGTTTTGGTGAAAAACTGTTGTAGCGAGTTGCATCTTGTAGTAATTTCTTGGCAGCGATTTGCTAAATAGTGATTTGCTTTCTAGCGAGTTGTCAGAAAAAGGTCGGGGATTTGGCTGTTTGTGAAGGACAGATTTGTCTCATTAGGTAGAGAGTTGGTCAATAGCGAGTTGCTCCTAGCAATTTGCTCATAGCGATTTGCTCCTAGCGATTTGCTCACAGCGAGTTGCTCCTAGCAATTTGCTCATAGCGATTTGCTCCTAGCGATTTGCTCATTGCGATTTTCTAATAATAGGGATTTGTCATCTATTCTTCACAGCGGTTTGTCTTCTTTTCTTCAAAACTTCAAATGGCTATAACTTTTGAACCGTAACTCCGTTTTTGACGAATTACCTATGAAAACGACTGTGAGTTCGAGGAGAATGACACATTGAATCATCTAAAGATCATTTAACCCAACCTTCGAGGCCCAAATCCTCTCCGAAAAGAAGTTATCGGTAGTTTAAGTTTTAAGACCAAATTTTCACCACAACAATTTACATTAATCAACACTAAACACAACTCCTACTTCGTTGAAACGATCCAAGATCAACCCTATCATACATACTTTCATACATACCTTCATCAATGGCAACTCAACAAGATATACATGCATCTGGTGCTGAAAACCGACCTCCCATGCTGTCAAAGGGTGGGTACTCACAGTTGGCTAGTTGTATGATGCGCTATCTTAAGAGCAAACTAAATGGAAAACTACTAGTCACATCCATTTTGGAAGGACCCTTTAAACCAAGACAAGTGCTAGACCGTGGAGAACCTAATGGAACCCCCTAGTACAACCATACTACAGAGATCAGACTGGGGCTGAGTACACTGAGGAAGACAGACAACAGACTGCAGCTAATGATCAGGCATTTCATCTCGTTGGACTACCTGAAACAATGTATGCAACAGTGGACAGTGAGAGAAGTACTCATGCACTTTGGGAAAGACTCAAGAGGTTAATGTATGGGACAGACATCGGGAAACAGGAAATGGAAACACAATTACTTAAGGAACTACACAAGTTCAGTTCAATTCCTGGTGAATCTATTGAGTCATAATATCACAGGTTTCGCAAGATAATGAATGACTTATCCAGACACAACCTCACTCAGACGAATATTGCTAACAACACCAATTTTCTGAACGAGCTACAACCTGAATGGGGAAGATATGTCACCATTGTTTATCAGACTAAAAACTTGCATGAAGTTACCTATGATCAGTTGTACGATTTCTTGAAACAGAACTAAGCTGAAGCAAATTAAGTTAGAGCATAATTACTTGCCAAGAAATATGATCCTCTTGCGTTAATTGCTAGTACACCAACACCTCTACTAGTGAATACACCACATCAATCATTTTCAACTCACAACTATATGCAACAACAATACATTCCACAAGCTGCTGTGATTCCACAACAACAATTCTACCTACAACAACAACAATATCTACAATGCCAAGAACCAGATTTCACAGACAATGATGAATCTACTGCTGCTTTGACACAATCATTTGCTCTACTTTCAAAGGCATTCCAAGGATGCTATTCTACACCAACTAACAACAACCAAAGGATTTCATCAAACACTCGCAACAAGCAGATTGGTCAGCCGAGTTTCAATATGGGTAACGGAGGACAAATGGTTGGAGTTATTGGGAATCAGCAGGGATATGCTACTGGATTTCAAATGGGTAATCAGAATATACAGAATCAGTTGGGTCAGCATGCAGTGAATCAGATGGGTCAGTATGCAGGGAATCAGATGGGTCAGTTTGTTGGAAATTAGAGGGGTCAGAATGTCAGAAATCAGGCAGTGGGTAATCAGATTGGGAATGTTGCAGCTCTAGTTGTTGGGAACTATGGAAATATGAATCAGGGTAATTTGATTAAGTGCTTCAATTGTCAAGGTGTAGGTCATATGGCAAGGAACTGTCCTACTAAGACGAAAAAGAAGGATACAACGTATCTACAGAAAGCATTGATGCTAGCACAAAAGGAAAAGGCAGGATTCTAACTGAATGCTGAGGAAAATGATTTCATGGCACTCATGGATGAAACGGAGGACAGAGAGGACATTAATGCTAACTGCATCTTCATGGCAAATCTTCAAGAGGCTAAGTACGTCACAGATTCTGACACACCTCCTGTTTATGATGCCAATGCACTCTTTGAGGTACCAATCTTCAATACATGCCACAGTAATGATATATTTATATGTATCCTCATGATGAACAACATTCTGAGACTCCAGCACCCACTTATGATACATGCTTGGACACGCCGAGTAATAGCAATATTGATTTGGCAACTCCAGATATGAATCATAATGGAGGCTCTGTTTCACAGCATGCTGAGAATGATGAGGAAACACATGCTTTATTTGAATCATTATTGAATAATTTGTCACAACTCACCATTTCAGGTCATTTACCATTTCAGGTCATTTTCCCAAACTTTGACTTTTTACTATTCATAAATCACTATTCATCAAAACACTATTCATTGTTTCACTATTCATCCTTTTCGAGGTCATTCTGATATTCTGAGAAACATTTGGGAAATTTACTATTCACTAAACACTATTCATTTCTGGAAAAGTTTTCACTATTCACTTGCATTACTCATTTAATCGTAAATTTAGTTTACGGGTATTCAAATTCGCGTAACCGGATTGGTTTAGGTGCGAATTCATTTCATTAGTGCTGAGGACGCTGCATACGGACTAGAGGTAGTCTGCATATCATCATAACAGCATTTTCATATTATACCACTCTTACGATTTTCAAATTTATATATTTGATACATTTAACGTTTTTATTATAATTATTTATAATAAACGTTAACACTCGGTTTATACACGACGAATATATCTAAATATTCCCACAATGGTCCCGACATACTTTTATATCCATTTTAACATCATAAAAGTTATAATATTCAGTTACCCAGTATTTTGGAAATTTATTTTATTTATAACGTAAGCTTATGAATATTACGACGGTTTTCGTGAAAACTAAACAATAATCACCCGATCACTCAGTAATTGTACCCAACATATTTTTAACATTTTTATAACTTTATTTTATCCTGGTTAACTTTGTTAACATTTATTTCTATTAAACCCTGTACCCGATTTAACTAATAAACACTAAATAACACTTAACCTTACATTAATTTCCTAAATAAATCCCAAGTACCCCTACCCCCTCCCCCCTGCTCTTTGAAAACCGGCCCATAAGTCCTCACTAGGCCAAAAATATACAAAGTTTCCTAACCTAATGCATTGATGTATGATTATTATACATTATAACATGTTACTAAATTACATAAACCACTAAACCTAAACACTTATACATTTTTAGAATCAAAAAGTTCATTTCCTCTCATCCTCATCTCCAAACCCACGACCCTAATTAAAAACCAAGATCAAGTGAAGGTTTTTGAAAAGTTAAAGCACCAAAGTTGTTCATTTTGCTTGCGTAATCAAGATTCTTGCATCAAACACACAAGTAATCCAAGGTTTCTAATCATCTCACCACCTCTTATTTCAAAGTGAGTATTCAAAATTATTTTCATGTTTTCATCTAATTAACATATGTATCTTATAGTATTCATGCTTAATTTCATGCTCATACTAGTTATACCACTTTATTTTTGTATACTTTTGAACATACAAACCCTAGATTGTGATTTAGGTGTTTCCTTGTTATATTAACATGATTACTAGTCATTAGGAACCCATGGCACCCTAAGAAGGTGTATGGTAGGATTAGATTAGTTTTGTGAAGTTTGCAAGAGTTTTGGTTAAGGTTGGAACTAGTTTTGAACCTTGGAAATGGATTTCTAACAAGTTTATAAGCATGCTGTCTCATTTTGTAAAATTCTGGAAAATCAGTAAATACAAAGTAAACTTTGGCAAAACTCATTTCATTTTGAATATCGGCAAAACTCTTTTCATTTTGACAGCTTTTATAAATATTAACGCCAAAACTACGTAGTGACTCTAGATTTATAAAAATAATACCAAGTACCCAATTTTATAACTAATGAAGTATTAGTTATTACAAGTATATTTTTATCACTACAAGGCGTTATTTCAAGGATTTCAACCCGAGGATTTCAACACTAACATGGAAACATACGATATATATATAAGTATATATATTGCAACTAGCTTTATTTTTCTAATAGCAATATTTTTCCTAATTCTTGGATTATATATTTTTGATAACACAAGTGTTTTTCCAAAGAGTAGAGTGGTATAGGAACATGAGCATGGACATTCATAACATCATTTGGTGATCTAAATTACATCGTTCATCATTCATATTAGGTTGCGGCAATTAACTATTCATTGTTGTTCACTTCACTTCATTTCAAGTGTCATCACTTAAGGTGAGTTTTCATGGCCCCGTTTTCAATTACTTATTTGATTTCAAATCCCACGGGGGAGAATACATTGCATCAATTACTTTCGTACATGCCCAAGTATTACAAATTCCTTACATTGCTTAAGTTGCCTTGCTACCACGACACGACATGTCCCCTTTATTTCATGGACTGTTAATTAAAGTACGAGCGAGAGTGAGTGAATAGATCTATTGAGGGTGACTCCTCCATTCGTGTTTGGGTTTGCTCCAACGGAATTACGAATGCATTTCATTTCTAAATTATTAGAGTGTCTGGTAAACACTCATTTAGGGCAAAGTTTAGTACGTCTAGCTTCGGGGTCATGAGCTTAAGAGACAATGTAGCATTTTTGACATTTTTGTCGGTTTACTTTATACTTGTGGCTTATGTACATACGATTTAACTTACAAACCTATGATTATTCACCAACATTCGTGTTGACCGTTTTCGCAATGTATTTTCAGGTAACTAAGGCATTATCATATTACATGCATGGAGTCACATAAGGATGTGCCAGGGATGACGCACTACATTTTGGATTTTTCATGCACTTGTGTAAATTATCGTTTGACGTTTCCTGAACTTGTTTTCTGTAAATGTTTCAACCTTTGGGGACCTATGTTTTGTAGCACTGGATGCTTTTAAATAAATCAAACGATATGTATTTTCCAAACGACACTTTAGGTCGTTCAATATATCTTTGTTATGGTGCTATGACAGTTACACCCTCAGGCATTCCATTCCGCTGCAAGTCAGGTAAATTAGGGGTGTGACAGATTGGTATCAGAGCCAAGGTTATAGCGAACTAGGATGCATCATGATAGGGTTTATGATGTATACGATCCCTAGACTATAACCACATTATCATAGCATCTCATCATTTCATCATAAGTGCATGTTCATTGTTTTAGGTGATTTCATTATACGAGTTATTTATTTTATTTCACCTTGATTATCACAGAACCATGTCTGCAAACCCAAATGTT
Organism: Artemisia argyi; assembly: GCA_030686995.1. Classification (NCBI taxonomy): domain Eukaryota; kingdom Viridiplantae; phylum Streptophyta; class Magnoliopsida; order Asterales; family Asteraceae; genus Artemisia; species Artemisia argyi. The sequence goes on along the minus strand of CM060709.1, from coordinate 216,548,135 downwards.
GTCATACTGTACTCTATCACAGACTCCGATGTTGAAGGCTCTATGTCTTCCACTGCCCGTTCACCACCACCTATTCCTCTTGTACCTGTGTTGCCACTCTCGGCATCAGGTGAGGAAACAGAGCCTTTTGAGGAGGATGAGACTGCTCCTACTCCTCATGTTTCCCCTATTGCACCACCCGAGATTACCCGTGCACCCACTGACACATCATCCTCTGCTACCACTATTCCATCAGAACCTAGACTCATGTTTCCACGTAGGAAGACTACTAGAGGTCCTAGTAAGAAAGTTTGCACTGCTACATCTACCTTTAAGGTACCTGCTATTCCTATGTTACCTGCACCACCACCAGCCATACCCGCTACTACATGCATATCTAATTCACTATTGCCGCTTAGGAAGCGTGCTAGGTTTACTGCACCAGATTCACCTACTACAGAGTTAGAGTCAGAACCACCACCAGTATACGATGTAGGTGAGTGCTCGAGAGCAGCTGCTGTTCTGGAGCCTACTGCTGCTAGGGAGCCTACTGCTGCTAGGGAGCCTACTGTTGTTAGGGAGCCTACAGATGTTACATTAGAGGGTCAGCTAGGGGCTCATCAGGATTAGATTGATAGTTTGGACTATAGGGTTGATGTGGATATCACTACTCGACTTGAGGCGGTTGAGGAGCAGGTCGAGGGTTTGCTTCTAGGCAGAGTTAGTATCGACGTGTCGTATCATGGGCTTGAGGCACGGCAGTTGGGACATCGGGAGCTGATTGACCAGCTTAGGGGTGAGCTACCAGAGATTCGGGGTAGAGCTCAGACTATACAGGAGGCTCAGGGAGAGCTGACACACCAGTTGGTTGTAGCACATGAGAGGTTGGCTATAATGGAGGGCAGAGATGCTGCTTTTCAGCTTTGAGTTCAGCATTTAGAGAAGATTGCAGTTATGATGGACAGGGAGATTCGTCATCTGAGGAGTGCACCTGGAGCATCTGGAGCTCCTGGACCATCTAGGGCACCTGGAAGAGCCTAGACATAGACTAGTATTATATTAGCTTTTACTATTTCCTAGTCCCGAGGTGTGGGACATAGTTCAAGAACTTGTAGTCTTTTGGGTGTTGTACAAACAAATATATCAAGTGCGAATCTACTATGTTGGAAATGTTGTGCTATATATATATATCGGCCTACGTCGACCGAAATTTTCATGTATTATATTCATGTGTTGTGAATATATTTATGATGTTTCATGGTTGCTCTTTATGGTTAACGTATTTATACTTGTTGTGGTTGTATCTATACGTGTCGTGGTTGTATTATTACAGGTTGTGGTTGTACTCGTACATGTCGTGGTTGTATTTATACTTGTTGTGGTTGTATATATACATGTTGTGGGCGTATATTTTTGTACGATGACTATTTCTATTATAGTTTTCTCATGGTTGTTGTCGATTATTATTTATCAGAAGTATGGCGCCAAAGAAAGCAAAGGCTACACCAGAAACACCCGCTATGACACAAGCAGCTATCCGCAAGTTGGTCAGGGATAGTATAGCAGAAGCTCTGGAGACTGAGAGAGCTGAAGTTGCTGCTAGGGCTGTTGTGGTTCCACCTACTACTGAAGTGGTTCAACCCACTACTAGGCGCGAATGTACTTGGAAGGATTTCAAGATTAGTGATCCTGTCAAGTATAAGGGCACTGAGGGAGCGGTTGCTTTGATCCGCTGGTTTGAGAAGACTGAGAATGTTTTTCTCATGTGTGGTTGCCAAGAGGTTAACAAGGTAAACTTTGCTACAGGAATGCTGCTTGATGAAGCTATGTCTTGGTGGAATTCTTATGCTCAGCTTATTGGTATGGAGAATGCCTACAAACTCACTTGGGCTGAATTCAAGAAGTTGATGACTAAGAAGTTTTGCCCTCGTACTGAGGTGTAAAAGTTGGAAACCGAATTCTATGAGCTGGTAACAAAAGGTGATGACATTGAGACTTATATCAGGAAGTTTCAGGAGTTGGCTGTGATATGTCCAACTATGGTTCCTGACGATGAGAAAAAGATGGAGAATTTTACTGGAGGACTACCTGAAAGCATCCGAGGGGACGTGATGTCTTTCGACCCACAATCAATGGAAGAGGCCATTCGTATAACTCAGAAACTTATGGTCCAAGTCTGCTGCAAATAACAACAATAACAACAACAAGAGGAGGTTTGATAATAACCAAGGTGGAAATGCTATCCAACCACCACCTAAGAGGCAAGAAGTGGTAAGGGCCTATGTTGCAGGACCAAATGAAGGGAAAGGATATACAGGTAACCTACCCAAGTGTGGCAAGTGTCAGAAACACCATAACCCAGGACGTTGCCCAGATACATGTAGCAACTGTAAGAAGGTTGGTCACCACACCAAAGATTGCAGGATTCCAAACTTGGGTGACAATCAGAAACCACCAGTAACATGTTATGGCTGCGGAGAAATTGGACACTTTAGGGGTGAGTGCCCAAAGAGGAGGAATCAAAGAGCTGGAAATCAGGGAGGAGTAGCTCGAGGAAGGGCTTATGTTATGGGAGGAGAAGATGCCCGTGGGGACCCGAATGTTGTTACGGGTACGTTCCTCGTTAATAATCATTATGCATCCATTTTATTTGATTCAGGAGCGGATAGAAGTTTTGTTTCTATTGCATTTGCACCTTTACTTAACATAGAACCAACTACTTTAGACATTCCCTATATTGTTGAATTAGCCGATGGGTCTTTAGTTAACACCAACACCGTTATCCGTGGTTGCACCATCAATTTCCTAAATCACCCATTCAATATAGACCTTATGCCCGTAGAACTTGGAAGTTTTGACGTTGTTATTGGTATGGATTGGTTGTCTCAAACCTTAAGAAATGCCTTTCAGATGAGTCTTCCGTTATACCATTAGAAGAGATTCAGTTAGATGACAAACTTAACTTTGTGGAGGAACCAGTTGAAACCATGGACCGAGAGGTCAAACAGTTAAAGCAGAGTAGAATTCCTGAGTTTACTTGGGAACGAGAGGACCAAATGCAACACAAGTATCCACACCTTTTCACCAACCCTATTACCGAGACCAACACTAGCTGAATTCAGGGACTGAATTCCTTTTTGGGTGGGCGAATGTCACAACTCACCATTTCAGGTCATTTACCATTTCAGGTCATTTTCCCAAACTTCGACTTTTTACTATTCATAAATCACTATTCATCAAAACACTATTCATCGTTTCACTATTCATCATTTTCGAGGTCATTCTGATATTCTGAGAAACATTTGGGAAATTTACTATTCACTAAACACTATTCATTTCCGGAAAAGTTTTCACTATTGACTTGCATTACTCATTTCATCGTAAATTTAGTTTACGGGTATTCAAATTCGCGTAACCGGATAGGTTTAGGTGCGAATTCATTTCATTTGTGCTGAGGACGCTGCATACGGATTAGAGATAGTCTGCATATCATCATAACAGCATTTTCATGTTATACCACTCTTAAGATTTTCAAATTTATATATTTGATACATTTAACGTTTTTTTTATAATTATTTATAATAAATGTTAACACCCGGTTTATACACGATGAACATATCTAAATATTCCCACAATGGTCCTGACATATTTTTATATCCATTTTAACATCATAAAAGTTATAATATTCAGTTACCTAGTATTTTGGAAATTTATTTTATTTATAAAGTAAGCTTATGAATATTACAACGGTTTTCGTGAAAACTAAACAATAATCACCCGATCACTCAGTAATTGTACCCAACATATTTTTAACATTTTTATAACTTTATTTTATCCCGGTTAACTTTGTTAACATTTATTTCTATTAAATCATGTACCCGATTTAACTAATAAACACTAAATAACACTTAACCTTACACTAATTTCCTAAATAAATCCCAAGTACCCCTACCCCCCCCCCCTTGCTCTTTAAAAACCGGCCCATAAGTCCTCACTAGGCCAAAAATATACAAAGTTTCCTAACCTAGTGCATTGATGTATGATTATTATACATTATAACATGTTACTAAATTACATAAACCACTAAACCTAAACACTTATACATTTTTAGAATCAAAAAGTTCATTTCCTCTCATCCTCATCTCCAAACCCACGACCCTAATTAAAAACCAAGATCAAGTGAAGGTTTTTGAAAAGTTAAAGCACCAAAGTTGTTCATTTTGCTTGCGTAATCAAGATTCTTGCATCAAACACACAAGTAATCCAAGGTTTCTAATCATCTCACCACCTCTTATTTCAAAGTGAGTATTCAAAATTATTTTCATGTTTTCATCTAATTAACATATGTATCTTATAGTATTCATGCTTAATTTCATGCTCATACTTGTTATACCACTTTATTTTTGTATACTTTTGAACATACAAACCCTAGATTGTGATTTAGGTGTTTCCTTGTTAAATTAACTTGATTACTAGTCATTAGGAACCCATGGCACCCTAAGAAGGTGTATGGTAGGATTAGATTAGTTTTGTGAAGTTTGCAAGAGTTTTGGTTGAGGTTGGAACTAGTTTTGAACCTTGGAAATGGATTTCTAACAAGTTTATAAGCATGCTGTCCCATTTTGTAAAATTCTGGAAAATCAGTAAATACAAAGTAAACTTTGGCAAAAATTTTAGAAAATACTTTCAAAAACGAATCCGTAGGCGAAAGAACGGATTAAAAAGAGTTTATAACGAAGAAGTTATGATTTTTGCAAGTTTGTTGACTAAAAGTATTTTTCTGAAAAATTGTTGCTGTTGGACGTTTTTCGTCGGACAAAACGAGACTTTAGACGTATCCCGGAGGAGCCGAGCTTTCCAAAATATATTACTACATACTAAGACGTAACCGTGGATATAAAGAACAAGTAAAACGGACTTATAACGACAAATATATTCACGTTTGAATATCGGCAAAACTCATTTCATTTTGACAGCTTTTATAAATATTAACGCCAAAACTACGTAGTAACTCTAGATTTATAAAAATAATACCAAGTACCCAATTTTATAACTAATGAAGTATTAGTTATTACAAGTATATTTTTATCACTACAAGGCATTATTTCAAGGATTTCAACCCGAGGATTTCAACACTAACTGGAAACATACGATATATATATAAGTATATATATTGCAACTAGTTTTATTTTTCTAATAGCAATATTTTTCCTAATTCTTGGATTATATATTTTTGATAACACAAGTGTTTTTCCAAAGAGTAGAGTGGTATAGGAACATGAGCATGGACATTCATAACATCATTTGGTGATCTAAATTAGATCGTTCATCATTCATATTAGGTTGCGGCAGTTAACTGTTCATTGTTGTTCACTTCACTTCATTTCAAGTATCATCACTTAAGGTGAGTTTTCATGGCCCCGTTTTCAATTACTTATTTGATTTCAAATCCCACGGGGGAGAATACATTGCATCAATTACTTTCGTACATGCCCAAGTATTACAAATTCCTTACATTGCTTAAGTTGCCTTGCTACCACGACACGACAAGTCCCCTTTATTTCATGGACCGTTAATTAAAGTACGAACGAGAGTGAGTGAATAGATCTATTGAGGGTGACTCCTCCATTCGTGTTTGGGTTGCTCCAACGGAATTACGAATGCATTTCATTTCTAAATTATTAGAGTGTCTGGTAAACACTCATTTGGGGCAAAGTTTAGTACGTCTAGCTTCGGGGTCTTGAGCTTAAGAGACAATGTAGCATTTTTGACATTTTTGTCGGTTTACTTTATACTTGTGGCTTATGTACATACGATTTAACTTACAAACCTATGATTATTCACCAACATTCGTGTTGACCGTTTTCGCAATGTATTTTCAGGTAACTAAGGCATTATCATATTACATGCATGGAGTCACATTAGGATGTGCCAGGGATGACGCACTACATTTTGGATTTTTCATGCACTTGTGTAAATTATCGTTTGACATTTCCTGAACTTGTTTTCTGTAAACGTTTCAACCTTTGGAGACCTATGTTTTGTAGCACTGGATGCTTTTAAATAAATCAAACGATATGTATTTTCCAAACGACACTTTAGGTCGTTCAATATATCCTTGTTATGGTGCTATGACAGTTACACCCTCAGGCATTCCATTCCGTTGCAAGTCAGGTAAATTGGGGGTGTGACATAATTGTAGTATTGAAATTAAGAAAGTAAAAAAAGGCCAATCGCAATTTTAAGGCCGCGAATGAGAAATTGACCGTTGAGCTTGAGAGATACAAGGAAAATGGAAAAAATTTCAAATCGACACTAAACGTGAGTCAGAATTTGAAATTGGATATAAGAAGTTACTTGTTAAAGATAGAGAATTGAAAAAGCAATTTGATACTCTTCAAACTAGTTCAACAAAAACCATCAACTCTTTAAAACAGGAAATTCTGAATTAACACACCAACTTTCAAAACAAAAATCAGCTTATACCAATCTTGAAAAAGAAAGGGATGAGTTGAAAAAGGACTTTGCAAAGAAAGTAGATAAACTTTTGGATGAAATCATAGAGTTAGAAAACATGATCGAAAAACTAGAAGACTTAGTGGTTAAGTCGGTTCAGTCGAGTCAAACAATGCATATGATTACTAATCAAACTAACTCGATTTACCATACGAAACATAAAATGTCTCTTGGTAACAAAACTCCTTGTAATCTCAAGAAACCTCGGGAGGAACAGAATGTGTTGTATAATGGTAATGTTATTTATACCAATCATGATCCTCCTGTTGTTCGTGATTATGTGGAAACAATAGACCTGCTCGAAGAGAGCATAAGTAAAATGAAACAAAAGAATCCAAATTTGAAACCAATTGATTATACCAAACTGAACAAACTTTTTGGAATTACTTTTGTTCAACAAAAACAACCATCGATGTTTTCCAAAAACCGAGGCTTTTCAAAACTAGTTTCTAAACCAGTAGTTGCTTCCAAATCACTTTCAAACATGGAACAAATGTCTTAAAACAACACTTTTAACACAAGTGCTGCCAGAGGATATCTTGATGATATTAAAACTAGAATTGGGCAACTCCAAACGACTTTAGAATTTAAAATGAGACTAAATGAGAACAATTGGAATTCCACGATTCATTTACAGCTGAAAAAGATTCTTGAAAATGAATTTGCTCCACCGATAAATAACATTCATGCTCGCGTGATTCATTTTGAAAATGCATTTTTATATGAAACAGCTAACTTTGTCAAGGACCACAAATCCCTGATATAGAAGGCTAGTGAATCTTTTGAGCAAATCAATGTTTTGGAAAGTTTAAATGACTCTCTCTTCGAAGCAGTTCTGTCGACTGATATTATGTCCATTATGTTACAAATATATTCTGTTGAAGACGATGTAAGACATGCGAGCTGAGACCTCCGCAATTGTTTCAAAATATGAAAATGCTCTTACAAAACTTGAAAAAGAAAATGTGTCATATTTTAAATTACTTGATCGAAAAAGAAAAGAATGCAAATATGACAAACTGTCGTATAAGCGTGCCTTCAAGAACAAGAAAGAGCAAAATGATCTTTTGAGGGCTCAGCTGGAAAGTCTAAAAGGGAAGGGTGTGGAAACTAAGTTTCCAAAACCATCGACTTTGGACAATGCAAATACTTCAAAACCGGCTGTTAAACCAAAAATGTCGATTTCTCAATCTGTTCCAAAAGTCGATGTGAAAAATGATTTGACAAAACCAGTCACTCCAACACCCTTGCCCAAGCATAATGAAAAAGAAAAGATTGTTGATAAAGGAAAAGCGGTTGTCGAAACACCAAAAGTGATAGCACCTGACCTTTATAGGATTATTCCCACTATTGCGTCTGCCTCCACATCTAAAACATATGGAACAAACAAAAAAAGCATAAAAGATAATCCTAAAGAGTCTAGGAATGCTAAAACAACATCTAAGGACAACAATATAAATCCTAATGCGTGTGTCTTACCTTGTATAGGATTAGAAAGCACCTCTAGGAGCAGCAGACTAAAGCCTAGAAGCAATACAAGGAACAATAGAGTCTCACCTGTCTCTAAGAGTAGTAGCAAGAATAAAGTTGAAGAAGTAGAAGAACACCCTAGGAATTTATCGCTTTGTAATAAGAGACATATTTCATCTGAATGTAATGCCAAAAGTACTGTTTCTATTGCATGCATGCAATGACTCTGTTTGTCTAATGTGCAAGAAATGTTTATCTAATGATATGCAAGAAATGTTTATCTAATGATATTTGTGATGAAAATGTTTCTAAGACTGTGTCTGTTTTGCCTGAACAAAAGGATGTTCCAAAAGGACCTAGTGCTAAATCTAGATATATTGGTAGGCTAATTAAAAGAATTAGGAACACCACTAGTAGTCGAATGCCTAGGAACTATATTATGTATTGTGTATGGAAACCAACGGGTAGAGAATTCATTCTCCAGGATGGCAAATTGAAAGTTGTTCAAATTGAACAAGTAGAAACCTTATATGAGTGTGATATGGATTTTACCCCTAACCCAATGGAACCAAATTCAAACAGGTTTCCAAATACAAACTCTTCTGTTCTTCGCAGGTTATCAAAATATGTCTTTGGATCGTCGACTTGGGTTGCTCTAAGCACATGACCGGGAACTTAAAGCTGTTGATCAATTTTGTCTGGAAATTCATGGGAACCATACGATTTGGAAATGATCATGTAGCAGCTATCCTGGGTTATGGAGATCTTCAGTTTGGGAATTATTTGATCACTCAAGTTTACTACGTCGAAGGGTTAGGACATGATTTGTTTTTAGTTGGGCAGTTTTGTGATGCATATTTAGAGGTTGCATTTAGGAGGAATACTTGCTTCATAAGAAATTTGGAAGGCGCTGATCTCTTAACCGGGAATCGCGTCACCAACTTGTATGCCATCGACATCAACCAAATGGCCTCTTCATCACCAATTTGTCTTAAGACAAGAGCATCTGAAACAAAGTCCTGGCAGTGGCATCGCAGATTATCCCATCTTAATTTTGATAACATCAACAAGCTTGCCAAAGAAAACATCGTTACTGGACTTCCTAAGTTCAAATACACCAAGGATCACTTATGTCCATCATGCGAACAAGGAAAAAGCAAAAGAGCATCATATAAACCTAAGACCGTACCATGTTCAGAAGCAAAGTTACATATGTTGCACATGGACTTATGTGGCCCAATGAGAGTTGAAAGCATTAATGGGAAGAAGTATATTCTTGTTATCGTTGATGATTATTCAAGATATACATGGGTAAAGTTTCTAAGGTCAGAAGACGAAGCACCAGGTATCATCATCACCTTTCTGAAGTGTATTCAAGTCCTACTTCAAGCTCCAGTAAGGATTATAAAAGCAAAAAATGGCACAGAATTCATAAATCAGGAGTTAAGAACTTATCTTGAAGAGGTTGGAATTACACATCAAACCTTAGTTGTTAGAACTCCACAGCAGAATAGGGTAGTTGAAAGAAGAAATCGAACTCTTGTGGAAGCTGCTCGCACAATGCTAATTTATTCTAGTGCACCATTATGCTTATGGGCTGATGATGTTACCACTGCTTGTTTCACTCAGAATCGTTCCTTAATCCATCAAAGATTCAATAAAACCCCAAATGAGTTAATGAACAACCGAAAACCTGATATCTCTTACCTTCAAGTATTTAGCGCTTTATGCTATCCGATGAATAATAGAGAAGATCTAGGGAAGCTGAAAGCTAAGGGTGATATTGGAATCTTCATTGGATACTCAGAAAACTCGAGGGAATTTAGGGTGTATAATAGAAGAACGAAAAGGGTAATGGAGACGATGAATGTAAAGTTCGATGAGCTTTCACAGATGGCTTCTGAGAAACACTCTCTAGAACCCACGTTTAATCCGATGGCTTCTAATCAAAACGGATTAGGATCTGCACCAAACCCACAGACTTCTGGACATATTAGTTCAGGACTCGTACCTCAAGGAGCTCAATCAACAACCACTGAAAAACCTTCAGAATAAGAAATGGAAAACTTATTCGTGTTAATGTTTCATGAATACTATGGTGGAACTTCGACAAATGCATCACAACAACATTCCGCTGCACCCACTCAAAACCATCCACCACCACCACCACTAGATGCATCTACCACAATCAAAGCTGAAGCACCAACTACCTCAACATCATCTACATCTACTCCAGCAACTCCAGTACTTGAAATCATTCCACCAAGAGTTGATAAGCAAAATCAAACCACATTATTTCAAGAAGAACCAACACAGAACCAAAATGATGTTGCGTTAGAAGAAGAAGTATTTGAAAACCCGTTTGCTACGGAATCTGCTGAATCTTCTTCAAGGTTACAAGAACAGTCTAACACGCATACGTTAAACCCAAGGTACCCTTCTACACTTCAGTGGACTAAAGACCATCAAATTAAACAAGTTATTGGTGAACCTTCAAGGCCAGTTCAGACGAGAAGACAACTAGCCACAGATCCCGAAATGTGCATCTACATTTGCTCAATTAGCCTAAAAGAACCAAAGAACGTTCGGGAAGCAATGGCAGAAAATGCATGGATAGAAGCGATACAAGAGGAAATTTGTCAATATGAGTTACATGATAGTTGGGAACTTGTTGAACGACCATTTGACAAACCTGTCATTGACCTCAAATGAATGTGGAAGAACAAAAAGGATGAAGAAATGATTGTAATTCGCAACAAAGCTTGTCTCGTGGCTAAAGGATTTCGATAGGAAAAAGGGATAGATTTCGAGGAATCATTCGCGCCAGTAGCTAGATTTGAAGCAGTCCGGATTTTCTTAGCATATGCAGCTCACAAAAACATCACAGTCTATCAGATGGACACCAAGACAACGTTTTTGAATGGAACTCTGAAAGAAGAAGTGTATGTGAGTCAGCCAGAAGGATTTGTTGACAAGGAACATCCAGACTACGTCTACAAGCTTAAGAAAGCCATTTATGGTTTAAAACAAGCTCTAAGAGCGTGGTATGACGAACTATCATCTTTCCTGATCAAAAACAATTTCACCAAAGGAACTGTCGATTCTACATTGTTTACAAGAAAATATAAAGATGACATTTTGATTGTTCAGATTTACGTGGACGATATTATCTTTGGGTCCACTAATCCGAATCATTTAAAACATTTGCAAATTCATGAAAAGCAAATTTGAAATGTCCATGATGGGGGAACTTACATTCTATCTTGGTTTACAAATACATCAATCCCCTCGTGGTATTTTTATTAATCAAGCTAAATATACAATTGAGATTTTGAAAAAACATGGTATGGAAAATTGTGATTCTGTTGGTACACCAATGGTCACTTCACCAAAAATCAGTGCTGATTTATTTGGAAAACCCATCAATCCGAAGAAATATCGGAGCATGATCGGTTCTCTCATGTACCGTACTGCTAGTCGACCCGACATTCATTTTGCTATTTGCTTATTAGCACGGTTTCAGGCAAAGCCTACCGAACTTCACCTCCAAGAGGTCAAATGGATCTTTCGGTACCTACGAAGAACCATTATTATGGGGCTTTGGTATCTGAAGGATTTCGAGGTTAAACTAATAGCATTTTCAGGTGCTGACCACGCAGGTGATCAAGATACCGCAAAAAGTACATAAGGTGGAGCACAATTTTTGAGTGAAAAGTTAGTAGGCTGGTCGTCACAAAAGCAAGATTGCATTGCGCTATCAACCGCCGAAGCCGAGTATGTGTCTCTATCTGCGTATTGTGCCCAAGTTCTATGGATGCGGACTCAACTCACAGATTATGGCTTTACTTTTGATAAAATACCTTTGTATTGTGACTCGAAAAGTGCCATAGCCATCTCGTGCAATCCCGTGCAACATTCAAAGACTAAGCGTATTATAGTTCGCTACCATTTCATCAAAGAGCACGTAGAAGAGGGTATTGTTGAATTGTTTTTCATGAAGACGGATTACCAACTCGCCGATCTATTTACTAAAGCCCTTCCAAAATAAAGGTTTGACGATTTAGTTCGACGAATTGGAATGCGAAGCCTAACTCCTGAGGAGCTAGAATGTCTTCTCGAATCTTCTTGAAAATTACCTTTCAAAAAGCTTTGCTGTAAATATTTTTGAAAAACAAAATACAAAATTTGAAAAACCAACAAAAACAAAATACAAAAATAAAAAAATTTCAAAAATCCAAAAACAATATATAATCAAAAATTCAAAAATATTCTTCTCACGACATGACTCTTGTATAATCAATATTCTGTACGTATATAGAAATGTCATTCAATAATGATACGGACATGTACAGATGCTTGAGCGAGAGTTATCTAAAATGTTTTTCTAAAACATGTCATTTCTCAAATTTTCTTCTCAGATGGATTTCGTATACATCAGTACGAACCCGGGCATAAATGGTGACTTCTGATTATTTCAGATCAGGACTCGTACTTTCAAAGTCGAAATCATTTTCAAAAAAGTTCGAGTATAAACAAACGAAAAAGATTTCAAACAAAAACTCGTTATCCAAAACAAAATTCTTGAGCACCTTTTCAAGATTGTTCAATAGATTTTTCAAAATCTTTCAAATGAGTGCTCAAGATAACTCCCGCCAAACCCTTAATTGATTTTAAAATGAGCTATCATTAAGGGGGAGTATAAACATAAAAAGTTCCTATTTCATGCAAAAACGAATCTGTCTTTCTCTCCAAAAGCTTTTTCTTAATCAGTTGATATAAAAAATACCACGATATGCTATTTTTGAGGGGGAGATGACATGATTAAAATGTGATCAAAATGTTTAAAGATCGGTGTTGAATCTCAAAAGAGCTCGACTCGGATATAACTAACGAATTGACAAAGCTCAAAATGTCAGTGATCAAAAAAACTTGTCCTGGACGGGTAATAATTTCAAGCTAGTCTAACTAGTGATGTAAGCGTGTCTCGAATAGGACTTGTCTAAGTAGAATGTACCGTCTCGAGAGGCTTTCTTTGAACTTGACCAGGACGGGTAATAATTTCAAGCTAGTCTAACTAGTGATGTAAGCGTGTCTCGAATCAGTCATATTCACTGAAAATCAATCAATTCAAAAAGTTCGAACTCTACCCAACATGTGCAAATTTATCTTTAAAACGTATAAGCACATGTGAAGGGGGAGTATTTCTGAAACAATGCAAAACTCTTGAAGTGTCAACAAAATGTGTTTTATATTCATAAACACTTTAAGAGATTTTTCACAAAAGGTTTTATGGCATGTGATCAATGAACCTAGGCCAATCATGGAGTTATAAGGTGATTATGATTAGGTTTATGTCCAATGATCCGCCAGAGCCGGAGGGATCTACCCAAGGACAATTCCAATAGATCAGAATTAGAAGTCCTTACGTATGATTGAAAGAAGGAGTATGATGCGTGGAATTGCTCCCTCGCAAAAGGTTTTACCTCTCAAGGGATCTTGAGAAGCTTGAAATCCCCACCAGGCAGTGTACCAATTCGTTGTATTATAGTATAGTGACAAGTACCGGGGGATTGATCGTTCAACTCAAAGAATAGTGTTCGCTAGGGTTAAAACTCACTAAAACTAGGTCTAGAGGTGAGGGATGATTCTTTTTTTATTTTTATATTTTAAGGAAAGCAAGTAAAAATCTCGGGTTTTGGAAAGAGTGGGCAGAATTAGTTGCTAATCAACTAACCCAAATAACTAAAGATGCAGTCAAAATAAAATAAAATAAACTTAAACTAATTTGTGGTGTAAACAATAATGAGAGAGAATTGTGTTTACTTAGATAACACTACTCCTTAGCTATCTTTTACAGGTTGATTAGCTTGTTACAATTGCATGGATGATGGGTTATATTCCTTAATACCATTCGTAGGGCCGTGTACGATCTTCCCTAACTCTATAAGCTTTTACCGCTTCCTATGTCGAGCCGACTACTAGCTCCTAACATGGCCTCATTAGTAGTTACCTACGCATTAAATACAACCAAAATATCGTAGTACACCTCCGATCATGTTTCTTAAGACATTCAAGCAAGTTACCAATTGGAAGTCTGCCAGTTTTCTTAAGCCTAACATCGAATTCATTCATCCACAACAATTATAAACAAACAATCAACCCATAATCAATATCTAAGTTTCATTACATCTAAGCAAACACAAAGAAAACCTAGCCTAGCATGTTAAAGAGAAGATAAGCGTAAGATATAATCAAACAACACATAGACATATTGAATGATTTGGTAAACTACTTATCTTCAATTAAGCATGGAAGAAACAAAGGGTTGAAACCCTTGAAAAAACTGTAAAATTCGTCTAGGGTTTATTCCCTCAAAGTTGCACACAATGAATGAAAACTAGAAAACTATATATAGCTTTTGTCTCCTGACGGCGTCAAGAGTAATGTGTGACACCGTCAACTTGCCGCCAAAATAAACTCATATTGCATAGATCCACTTCTAACGCCGTCACTCTTTATGGGTTCTGGGCCGTCACACTTTGCTGTTACTCTTGATGGCCTTGGAAATTTTGTACGTGACGCCGTCACGACCCCTTCACAAAAATTCTGGCGCGTCACGTGTATTTGATTTATCCACCCTTTTGTCAACTCATGACGCCGTCACTAGCTATATGTGACGCCGTCAAATGCAATTTCCAGCATGATTTGAAACTTTGTCGTTTTCTACAATTTTTTGCTCAAAAAACGTCCAAAATGCTTCTTTTTGTAAAATTCCTCTCAAAAGTACCTAAAATGACAAAAGGAACGATTTAGGGTAATATTTGATCAAATAATCTCGACTTTGGCCTTAAATGACCCCCCAAAAGCAGTACACTTTTCGCTTCATCAAATACCCTTACACTTGAGATTTGCTTATCCTCAAGCAAATGTGCTTTTATTCTAATCAAAATACAAGTTAGGGGTGGTCATTTAACACTAATATAAAAGTAATTACAACAAATAATCGTTCCACTTCAACCAAAAATAAGCACGAAAATTATACACTAGCACCTCACAAATAGTGTTTAGATACTCACATCTTTCGGGTGTAATAAAGTATATATCACAATGTGGAAATGGAAAACATCTCTCACTACCTGTCATAGCAAATAGATTACCATAGGATTGGGAAAGGATCAAACCTCCACCACTTGGCGTAAGCACCTAGGATAAACTATCAAAGATGTCTTTTAAAGGATTATAACGTGAGGTGTAGGGATATGATAAACACGGTTTTGTTGGATAAAGGCAATATTTACTGGTGGCGAGTTTATCATCTTGGTCAATTACATGTACAATGTGGCGTTGCTAAGCCAAGACTCGACTTGACTTAAGCTAATCAAAAACAAACAAAAACATAAAACAAACATAAAAGGAAACGGGATGGTAGTCCGTATATTTTTTTCTCTTTATCTTTTTCTATTTTTTTTCTCTTGATTTTTTTTCGATTATTGTTATTGTTATTGTTATTGTTATTGTTATTATTATTATTATTATTATTATTATTATTATTATTATTATTATTATTATTATTATTATTATTATTATTATTATTATTATTATTATTATTATTATTATTATTATTATATTTTTCTTATTATTATTATTATTATTTTTTGCATACACTCTTACCCTACCATCCAAAATAATACACCATAGGGAATTTGCATTCCCCTTACACTTGAACTTTTACATACTTTACAATCAACTATTCTAATGACTCGAATCAAGATAATCAAAACAGTTGGAGTACTCTTTAAGATTAACGCACATATAGGGGTAATATGTGATGTTCTTCCCCATTACTCCATAACAATAGTACTTTACCCATGAGTCCCAATCGTCGCAAAACAATATGTATAAGATATGACTCGCCTTAGCAACCATGTAATCAATTAGAGAATTAACTAAGGGTTTAAACATTTAACAATAATGCACTAAAGATGAGTGCATACACGGAAGGCTAAGGCGATTTGGGTGTACATTTGGGGTGGATTGTTAACAAATTCTTCCTTTAAGTAAAATGCTTAAAGTTAGAAACGAAAAGATAGGCTCGGAGGGGTGTACTAAGGGTATCGTGTACTAAAAATGAGTACAACGCAAAGGTGTGTGAGAATTAATTGACTTTACTAGTCAAGGTAATTGACTTAAATGGTCAAGTAATTATGATACGGGTTTAACATAAGGGTGATCCTAATCCCTCTTATCATGTAGTAAATCTTACTACACGAATGTAGTCTCACTAGCGGTCTCGGGATGCATCACTAACACAAGTTTTAGAATCTAAGTACTACCGGTACACTCATAAACACTAATAATGAATGCTTTTCCTAACAAATCTAAAGGCGAACCTCACATATTTGGGTGGAAATGTTTTTTAGTGGTACAGTTTTTGTGCTAGTCAGACAACTCCTATCCATGAGACGCTCATTAAAGCTTCACTCCTAAATGTTGTAAAAAAATTTAAATTTGGTGCTAAAATTGCCCTAACAAGTATTTCTCTTAGTTTTATTACACACCTACTATTGAACAAACAAACTCAAGCGTAATTGCATTCTCTAAAGTATCATCATTTACCCTCCCCTTACACTTAGGCTGAACATTGTCCCCAATGTTCAATAAAAAGATGTAAAAGTAAATAAGGTAAAAGAATGAAAACAAATACTCCCCTTATTCATTCGGTGTGGATAAATCTTTAACATGGTTAAATCCTCCTCCAAGAAAATGAGCGTTGAAAGATTCCTTTCCGAAATAATAAATCATCTTCTTGTCCAATATAACCTGTTAAACCTGAGAAAATAATCATGGCAACCTCACGTAAAACCGGCGACAATCTATATATATATATATATATATATATATATATATATATATATATATATATATATATATATATATATATATATATATATATATATATATATATATATATATATATATATATAAGGATATAATGCTTGTGGAATGAATGTTTTCAGATTTCCTGGAATTAATAAAACTAAAGAATTAACAAAAACTTTAAGACTCCGTTAGAAAAACAAAACTTGCAAAATTTCTAGATTTTTACACCTGACGGTGTCAGGTGAAAACCCTGATGTCGTTAGGGTGTTCTAACAGAAATCTCATGTTAAGTTTTCGGAAAATTTCTAGAAAAACTCATGCCTTAATTCCTGGAATTTCCTGTAAAAACATCATTATGACTCGATACAAGAATTTGACTCAAACAAATACTAATATACATGTTCATTTAATATTGTTGAGGTTCATGTCCAATTCCGTTCTTAAAAACAAATTTAGGTTTTCTTTACACTTATCTTTTGCAAAATACTTTTTTATGAAGTTAAGACAAACAACAAAGTAAAGCATTTTCACAATTTAGTATGAAACATGATCCACAAACAATAAAAATCAAGCATGCATACGGAAGCAAATAAAATCAAACAAACAAAACAAATAAAACATAGGTTGCCTCCCAAGAAGCGCTTTTCTTTATTTACGAGTCTTGTAGCTAGACTCAAGGTCATGGGCTATTACGTTTTCCTTCCCCACTTTTCAATCGATTCTCTTAACCTTTGAACTACTTCTTTGTCAACTTTATACTTAGGTCCAAGGGCTAAACAATTCTTATAGTAAAGGCTCCTCTTTTCCCAAACAAAATTCATTCCTTTACTCTTATCTTCTTCATTAATTTCTTCGATTGCACTAATGCTATCCATATCAAGTTGAGGCACATAAAGAAATTCCTTCATTTTATTAGGCATCCTATAGGTGATCCAATCGATTCCATTAGAAAATTGGACCGTTCCCTCTATTTGATCATGTTTTAACTTGGACTCCTCAACAAATGACTTACCTAATACCACGTGGGATAAGCGACAATCTATTATATTGGCCAAGTCTTCAACAACCATAAAGTCCACGAGATAATTAAAGTCCCCAACAAAGACATGTAGACCTTTAACTCTCCCGACAAAGTTACAAACTCCACCGGGGTATTTGGGATCTTTCCTAGGTCCGAGTCTTGTTTTTACTAACTCATTATAGACACTTGAAGACATAATGTTGAGTGGGGATTCAAAATCGATGTAGGCTTGATCAATGCATTTATACCCAATCATACATGGTATCTTCACATTCTTAGGGTCACCTCTTTTAATCTTAGGGTCGATCTTAACAAAGGGAGGCCTAGGGTTAGCAATGAGATTGTTATAATAAGCGATTTCCTCCTCAGTGGGATATAAATTGAAATAATCATCATCTAAACCCTCCTCTTCTTCTTCCTTAACATCTTCTACAATTGCCAAGTTATTGGGTTCAAGTTCCTTATCTAAGTCCAAGGCTATTGCTAAGTCATTAAGCGCATAGTCAAGCTCAATATCAACCAATCTATTGAGTTCTCTAAGTTCCCTAATCTCATTCTCAATCTGTTCACGCAACAAAGCAACCTCGATAGGTGAAAGGGGTGGGTTTGCGTTTTCCATAGTGGCCAATGGAATAATTAATGAGAATTATACTAACAAACACATAAAGAAAAGATAGACTAAAGAAACCTATAAAAATAAAATAAAAATCTTACTAGAAAGGAATCTAGCAAGTAGACCTAATAAAAATAAATTTTAACCTAGACAATAACTATTCCCTGGGCTGCGGCGCCAAAAACTTAATGTGTGGAATTGTGCCCTCGCAAAAGGTTTTACCTCTCAAGGGATCTTGAGAAACTTGCAATCCCCACTAGGCAGTGTACCAGTTCGTTGTAGTATAGTATAGTGACAAGTACCGGGGGATTGATCGTTCAACTCAAAGAATAGTGTTCGCTAGGGTTAAAACTCACTAAAACTAGGTCTAGAGGTGAGGGATGATTCTTTTTGTATTTTTATATTTTAAGGAAAGCAAGTAAAAATCTCGAGTTTTGGAAAGAGTGGGCGGAATTAGTTGCTAATCAACTAACCCGAACAACTAAAGATGCAATCAAAATAAAATAAAATAAACTTAAACTAATTTGTGGTGTAAACAATAATGAGAGAGAATTGTGTTTACTTAGATTTCACTACTCCTTAGCTATCTTTTACAGGTTGATTAGCTTGTTACAATTGCATGGATGATGGGTTATATTCCTTAATACCATTCGTAGGGCCGTGTACGATCTTCCCTAACTCTATAAGCTTTTACCGCTTCCTATGTCGAGACGACTACTAGCTCCTAACATGGCCTCATTAGTAGTTACCTGCGCATTAAATACAACCAAAATATCGTAGTACACCTCCGATCATGTTTCTTAAGACATTCAAGCAAGTTACCAATTGGAAGTCTGCCAGCTTTCTTAAGCCTAACATCGAATTCATTCATCCACAACAATTATAAACAAACAATCAACCCGTAATCAATATCTAAGTTTCATTACATCTAAGCAAACACAAAGAAAACCTAGCCTAGCATGTTAAAGAGAAGACAAGCGTAAGATATAATCAAACAACACATAGACATATTGAATGATTTGGTAAAGTACTTATCTTCAATTAAGCATGGAAGAAACAAAGGGTTGAAAACCTTGAAAAAACTGTAAAATTCGTCTAGGGTTTATTCCCTCAAAGTTGCACACAATGAATGAAAACTAGAAAAATATATATAGATTTTGTCTCCTGACGGCGTCAAGAGTAATGTGTGACGCCGTCAACTCGCCGCCAAAATAAACTCGTATTGCCTAGATCCACTTCTGACATCGTCACTCTTTATGGGTTCTGGGCCGTCACTTTTTGTTGTTCCTCTTGATGGCCTTGGAAATTTTGTACGTGACGCCGTCACGACCCCTTCACAAAACATTCTGGCGCGTCACGTGTATTTGATTTATCCACCCTTTTGTCAACTCATGACGCCGTCACTAGCAATATGTGACGCCGTCAAATGCAATTTCTAGCATGATTTGAGACTTTGTCATTTTCTGCACTTTTTCACTCCAAAAACGTCCAAAATACTTCCTTTTATAAAATTCCTCTCAAAAGTACCTAAAATGACAAAAGGAACGATTTAGAACAATATCTGATCAAATAATCTCGACTTTGGCCTTAAATGACCCCCCAAAAGCGGTACACTTTTCTCTTCATCGGAGTAAAATGAGAAAGGAGAAAGAAGGGGTTGAAGAATTAAAAAGAAAAGTTAATGAAAGGGTGAAAAGAAATAGCCCTCCAAATGTTCAACCTTAGGCAAGAAACCGGGTTCAATTCATATGCCACTGGTTGTTACTAAGGTGACACCGGTATTGAAGACAAGACGTGATGCACCCAGTGAAGCACTGCACTTAACCTTTGATGTGTGGGAATCGCAACATGCTTTACCTCTCGAGGGATCTCGAGAAGCTTACAACCCTCACCAGGAAGTGTACATGGTCGTTGTAGTATAGTATAGTGACAAGTACCGGGGGATTGATCGTTCAGCTTTGGAATAGTGTCGCAAGGATTAGAAAGCCTAATTACTAGTTCTAAAGGTGAGGGATGATTATTTTTGTGTTTTTATATTTTTTTAGAAAGCAAGTAAAATCTCGGGTTTTGGAAGAGTGGGCGGAATTAGTTGTTATTCAACTAACCCAATACTAAGATGCAATCAAAATAAAATAACAAAAATGAAAATAAACTAATTAAACTAAAGTTGTGAGCAGTAATTGGAGAAAATGTGTTTACTTAGATTTCACTACTCCCTAGATATCTTTTACACGTTAATTACTTGTTATAATTGCATGGATGACGGATCGTATTCCTTAATACCATTCATGGGGTGGCATACATAACTCCCCAATTCTATGAGCTCTTATCTCCTCCTACACCTTGCCCAGCACAACTATAGGGATTGTAAACAGTGGCTCATGCATTAAATACAACCAATAAAGACCTAGTACGCCTCGGTTCATGTTTCTTAAGACGTTCAAGCATGTTACCATTTGGAGATCTGCCAGTTTTCTTAAGCCTAACATATAAATCATTCATCCAAGACAAGAATAAACAAGTAATCAACACATAATCAACATCTAGGTTTCATTAGATCTAAGCAAACACAAAAGAGATCTAGCCTAGCATAATGGAATTGAGACAAGAACAAGATATAGACAACCAACACATAGACATATTGATTGAATTAGAAGAACACTTATCTCAATTACAATGCAAGGTCTCAAGGGTTTGGAACCCTTGAAAAACCTGTAAAAGTTGCACCAAAATCGTCTTTAGGGTTTCTCCAAAACTTCTCTTCTTAAATGTGAAAAACTAGAAAACTATATATAGGAAAATAGGGATGACGGCGTCAAGAACAAGGGTGTGACGCCGTCATCTCGCCGCCAAATACTTCCTCGGACGGCCTTGATCTACTTCTGACGCCGTCAAGGCCTAGGCCGTCACACAAATTACTCTTGACACCCTGTGTGTGACGCCGTCATCAACTACGGATTTTAATTCTTGGGGTTTTGACGCCGTCAGGAAAACTCTTGACGCCTTCATGAACTCTCGGATTTTATTATTGAGGTTTGACGCCGTCAGAGGTTTACTCTTGACGCCGTCACCTACTGTTCCCAGCATGGAAAATTGAGACTTTGCCGTTTTCTTCACTTTTATGCTCCAAAAACGTCCAAAATGGCTTCTTTTCCAGAATTCACTCTCCAAGTACCTAAAATCACAAAAGGAACGATTTAGGGCAATATTTGATCAAATAAATTCGGATTCGGGCTTAAATGACCCCCTAAAAACGGATCATTTTTCGCCTCTAAATGCTACCGGTACACTCATAAGCACTAATAGTAAATGCTTTTCCTATCAAATCTAAAGGCGAACCTCACATTTTTGGGTGGAAAATTTTTCTGAATATACGGTTATGTGCTAGTCATACAATCTCCTATCCATGAGACGCTTGCTATGGCTAAAGTTTCACTCCTAAATGTTGTAAAAAAATTTAAATTTGGCGCTAAAATTGCACTAACAAGTATTTCTCATAGTTTTATTACACATCTACTATCAAACAAAACAAACTCAAGCGAAAGTGCATATGTAAGGTATCATCTTTTTACCCTCCCCTTACACTTAAGATGAACATTGTCCCCAATGTTCAAGTAAAGAATGTAAAAGTGAAAAAGTAAAGAGAATGAAATCAAATACTCCCCTGATTCGCTCGGTATGGATTATAGGTTGGCCAGGTTAAATCTTCCTCCAAGAAAATGAACAATCAAAGCTTCCCTTCCAGAATATAAATCATCTCCTTGTCGAACATAACCTGTAAATCCTGACAAAAATAGACAAGACAACCTCGCGTAAAATCGGCGGCATCCTATATAAGTTATTAAAACCTAGAAAACAAGATAAGATATAATGCTTGTGGAATGAAGTTTGCAGATTTCCTGGAGATTATAAAACTTAATAATTCACAAAAAACCATAAGACTCCGTTAGAAAAACAAAACCGGTAAAATTTCCAGATTTTTAACTCCTGACGCCGTCAAGAGTAAACCTCTGACGCCGTCAGAATGGACCTGCAGAAATTCTTATGTTAAGTTTCCGGAAAATTTCTGGAAAAACTTGGTCCTACTTCCTGGAAAATCCTGCAAAACTTCATTATGACTCAATACAAACATTTGACTCTAACAAATACGAATATACATGCTCATTTAATATTGTGGAGAATCATGATCGGTTTGTTTCTTGAAAACATATTTGGGGTTTCCCCTTACACTTATCTTTTGCAAAAATACTTTTAAGTTGGAGTTAAGACTAAGCCAAACAACATAGTAAAGTATTTCCAAATTTTAATTTAGAGACATGATCTACCAACAATAAAAATAAAGCATGCATACGGAAGCAAATAACAATCAAACAAATAAAATCACACAAAACATGGGTTGCCTCCCAAGAAGCGCTTTTCTTTATTTACGAGTCTTGTAGCTAGACTCAAGGTCATGGGTTACATTTTCCTTTCCTACTTTTGTGCTAACTCAAAACATCTAACCCAATTCTCATCACGCTTGTATTCCTGGCCTAGATTCATGCAACCCGAATAATAAGTTCTCCTCCTCTCACAATAGGCTTCATCTGTGATTCCATCTTCCTTAACCTCATAAGGTCGAATTTCATCAATCTGTAGATTCTTGATGCCGTTTAATTCCTCCTTCATGTGAGGCATCATAAAAGTGACCTTCTCCATCCCATCAGTAAACTGAGCTATCCCCTTCTCATGGTCGTAATACATCTTAGTTTTCTCAACAAAAGGTTGTCCTAAAACTACTTCTCCAAGGTGTGGATCAATAATGCCTCTGACATCTTCTAGGATTATAAAGTCACATTGATAAGTAAAATTTCCTAAAAAGATGTGTACCCCATTAACTCTCCTAACAAAGTTACATAACCTATTAGAATTGTAAGGGTCTTTTCTAGGGCTTAATCTTTCGTTCATTATCCAATTGTAATAGAGCCTAGACATGATATTCATGGGTGCTTTTAAGTCAATGTATGTATGCTCTCTAGACATGTACCCAATCATGCAGGGAATCTTAATGTTCCTGAAGTTATGCCTCCTAATCCACGGTGTCTTTCTATATTTCGAGGGGCAAGGATGTTGTAAGATGAACTTGTGGTAACTTAATTCATCCGGGGTTGGAGCGAAGTTTGTGAACTCAATTTTCATTTGGAGAGGCTTAATGAATTTCTTACATGTGTTAGCTTCTCTCTTTATTCTTTTATGCGCAATAAGCCTCTTGCTAATTTCTAAACGGCGACTCTCAGATTCCATAAAGACCACACAAGTACGAACAAAAACACAAAGAAATAAGATAGACTAAAGAAAACCTAAAAATAAAAATAAAATCTTACTAGAAAGGAATCTAGCAAGTAGACCTAATAAAAAGAAATTCTAACCTAGACAATAACTATTCCCCGGGCTGCGGCGCCAAAAACTTGATGCGTGGGAATCGCAACAGGCTTTACCTCTTGAGGGATCTCGAGAAGCTTACAACCCCCACCAGGCAGTGTACCTGATCGTTGTAGTATAGTATAGTGACAAGTACTGGGGGATTGATCGTTCAGCTTAGGAATAGTGTCGCTATGATTAGAAAGCCTAATTACTAGTTCTAAAGGTGAGGGATGATTATTTTTGTGTTTTTATATTTTTTTAGAAAGCAAGTAAAATCTCGGGGTTTGGAAGAGTGGGCGGAATTAGTTGCTATTCAACTAACCCAATACTAAGATGCAATCAAAATAAAATAACAAAAATGAAAATAAACTAATTAAACTAAAGTTGTGAGCAGTAATTGGAGAAAATGTGTTTACTTAGATTTCTCTACTCCCTAGATATCTTTTACACGTTAATTACTTGTTATAATTGCATGGATGACGGATCGTATTCCTTAATACCATTCATGGGGTGGCATACATAACTCCCCAATTCTATGAGCTCTTATCTCCTCCTACACCATGCCCAGCACAACTATAAGGATTGTAAACAGTGGCTCATGCATTAAATACAACCAATAAAGACCTAGTACGCCTCGGTTCATGTTTCTTAAGACGTTCAAGCATGTTACCATTTGGAGATCTGCCAGTTTTCTTAAGCCTAACATATAAATCATTCATCCAAGACAAGAATAAACAAGTAATCAACACATAATCAACATCTAGGTTTCATTAGATCTAAGCAAACACAAAAGAGATCTAGCCTAGCATAATGGAATTGAGACAAGAACAAGATATAGACAACCAACACATAGACATATTGATTGAATTAGAAGAACACTTATCTCAATTACAATGCAAGGTCTCAAGGGTTTGGAACCCTTGAAAAACCTGTAAAAGTTGCACCAAAATCGTCTTTAGGGTTTCTCCAACACTTCTCTTCTTAAATGTGAAAAACTAGAAAACTATATATAGGAAAATAGGGACGACGGCGTCAAGAACAAGGGTGTGACGCCGTCATCTCGCCGCCAAATACTTCCTCGGACGGCCTTGATCTACTTCTGACGCCGTCAAGGCCTAGGCCGTCACACAAATTACTCTTGACGCCCTATGTGTGACGCCGTCATCAACTACGGATTTTAATTCTTGGGGTTTTGACGCCGTCAGGAAAACTCTTGACGCCTTCATGAACTCTCGGATTTTATTGTTGAGGTTTGACGCCGTCAGAGGTTTACTCTTGACGCCGTCACCTACTGTTCCCAGCATGGAAAATTGAGACTTTGCCGTTTTCTTCACTTTTATGCTCCAAAAACGTCCAAAATGGCTTCTTTTCCAGAATTCACTCTCCAAGTACCTAAAATCACAAAAGGAACGATTTAGGGCAATATTTGATCAAATAAATTCGGATTCGGGCTTAAATGACCCCCTAAAAACGGACCATTTTTCGCCTCATCAACCTTCTAGCCACTCGGGTATCTCTTAAAAGGTAATTGTTTCATTTCTCACGGAGAACCTTGCATAATCTATCGACCTCTCGCTCCGAGATGTGTTGGTATTGAAAAGGAGGCACTCTGCTCCATGCCTCCAATGACTAAAACCAAAATGCACTTTATCGAGTCTAGAGCCATGAGATTCATCAAAAGATCTCTTAGGATACACTTTCAAATGCATACACTCGTGTTTGCCAAAAAGGACACAAGGTGTATAAGAGTCTCTTATGAGATCTACGAATCTTGCCTTACATATTATGGTGGTTACTATGTTCCAAAACGGTCTACAGTCATGGGATGATCTCCAGCGACTCACCCAATCGTTTATTTACTTAGGTAGATCTTGTAAGCCCTCTCTGGGGTATCTGATTCCAGAACGGCCTTGGTAAGGGGTAGAGAGAGTTTCCACACTATGCTGTTAACAATCTCTAATCCCGAACCTGTAAGTACCGGATGCTTTATTGCTAACTGTCTTATGCAGGTACTAATGGAGACCGGGAGTCCAATCACCACCATGACACCAGCTTCCTCATGCTCATACATACATCATGAAGTCTAAGAAAGTTCCCACAAAGATCAAAGCATAGCAAAGGTTAAAGAAAGATTCTACGTCACTAAAAGGGAATCTACAAAGTAAAGAGACAAAGATCAAAGTGAAAGAATGGGAACTACAAATGTATGTAACTCGAAGTCAAAAGACGTATGAGCATGTTGGAAAGACATACAACCACCAGAGACTAAGAAGTGACGAAAGGCAGACAACACCATCATATGATCAAAGGCAAGAACGATGAAAAGTCATTTATCAAAGATCACAAAGCATGAAGGAACAAAGACTAAAGACTATTCTACAACGACACACAAAGTTCAAGACTAAGAAGATAGAAGACCTAATCATGTGGAGCGTCATTCTATCACAACCCACAATTTCAGGTCATTTTCCAAACCACAACATATTACTATGCGCAAGTACTATTCATCATTCACTATTCATCATTTTTTAGGTCAGTTTGATATTCCGAGAAGCGTTCAAAATTTTCACTATTCACATGACACTATTCATTTTCGGGGGAAAACACTATTCATGTGCATCGACTATCGTGAGTTGAACAAGTTAACGGTGAGGAACCGTTATCCACTCCCTAGAATCGATGAATTGTTCGACCAGTTACAAGCAACGAGAAACTAGTAGAAGTAGGGTTGGTGCATGACGCACATCATGCGGATTGGGTATCCCTGAACAGCAAACCATCTAGATTCAAGTGGGAGAACGAACTAAGTAGAAAGCTTTGCCTTGGAGAGGCATGATACAATTTTGGCAACACGAGATATTGAACCTCTAGTATATTAGACCATTTAAGATTCATTTTAGAATCGACCAGCTGACATACAAATTTGGGTTCTGGCAGAGTTCAGCAACATATATTACCAATATCACATTGTAAACCTCAAGAAGCGCTGATCATCTATTGACGGACCGAACGCGGAAAAAGCCAAAATCACTATTCCTGTAATCACTCATGAAATAACCAGGAATTTCCTGTAAATCAAGAATCAGTTACAAGTCGATAAGTTGTAAACCCTTAGAATTTCAAGTTGGTGGTAGGGTCACGTTAAAAGTTCTGCCTAGGAAAGGCATGATACCATTCAGAAAAATCCGGGAAGTTAAATTCGATGTACACTGGACCATTAATATTTCAGACAGAGTAGGCCAGTAACCCTCAGACTTGAGCCTTGTTAGAAAGTAGCAGGATTACAAAAACATGTTTCACAATTTCAAATCCCGAGAAATGACTTTCAGATTAGTGACTCATGATTCCATTGAAAGGAATCCAACCCAATGACAAACCTAAAAACCTGGTAGGAGAACCAGTAGAAATCATGGACCGTGAGGTCGAACGGTTGAAGCAAAGTCGAATTCCTATCGTGAAAGTTCGCTGGAATTCATGAAGAGGACCCGAATTTACTTGGGAACGGGAAGACCAAATGCAACTCAAGTATCCACATCTTTTCACCAAGTCAATTTCCGAGACCAACACTAGCTGAATTCAGGGACTGAATTCCTTTTTGGGTGGGCGACTATCACAACCCACAATTTCAGGTCATTTTCCAAACCTCAACATATTACTATTCACAATTACTATTCATCATTCACTATTCATCGATCACTATTCATCATTTTTTAGGTCAGTTTGATATTCCGAGAAGCGTTTAAAATTTTCACTATTCACATGACACTATTCATTTCCGGGGGAAAACACTATTCATGTGCATTACTCATTTCGTCATAAATTTAGTTTACGGGTATTCAAATTCGCGTAACCGGATTGGTTTAGCTGCGAATTCGAGGAATCATCAGTAGGGATATTTCATACGGACTAAAAAGAGTCCGCATATCATCATTATAGCATTTGCATACTATTCCACTCGTAGGATATTTAAATTAATACTTTTGGTATAATTGACTTTTTACGTATATTTATTTCTAAATAAACGTTAACACGCGATCAATAATGTGACTAACACGTCCGACGCTCCCGACTATGATCCTAGTATATTTTCATACTCATAATAATGATATAAAAATTATATTATTAATTTACCCGGTGTTTTGGAAATTTATTTAATTAATATCGTAAGTTTAATATAATTACAACGGTTTTCGTAAAAACTAAACAATAATCATCCAAACACTCAATATTTATACCCAACATATTTTCATAATTTTTACGACTTTATTATGTCCCGGTTAACTCCGTTAAAATTTATTTTTAGTTAACTTGGTACCCGGTATTCCCTAAAAATATTAATATACATACAATAATACTAGATCTACTAACTATCTTACAAAAACTTCATGTTTTCTTCCATTTTCCATCAAATGCCGCCCCCCTACCAATCACCTTACAAGTTTTGAAATTCCTACTAACTCATTAATACATGTCATATTGTTGTCTAAAATAAAATATATAACATATACTTATACATTTTCTCTCATTTCACAAGATTTATCAAGCAACTATTTCTCTCTTTCTTTCCTTGGAGGTGCACGGCCAACACAAGAACAGCAAGCAAGAATCACCAATTTTTCAAGAACATGTAATTTTCTAGTGTATTTAGTACTCCTATAACGGTTTTGTAATACAAACTCAAGGTTTACTTAGGTTTTCACCATCAAAAGCTCACTAATCTTTCAAGTAAGTAAACAAAACTCATTTTTATAATTTTACCAAGTTTTTATAATGTTCATATGATTTATATAAAAGATCTACATGCATATGTTAATTTATACCACTCTATTTAAACTTTTATATCTTTTAAGCCTTAGAAATGGATAATAGGTAGATCCTTGGTAGATTAACTTGGTGGATGATGTCTAGGAACCCATGACACCCTAAGAAGGTGTATGGTAAGAATAAATTAGTTTGGTGGTCATTGAAAGTGATTTGGTTACATTTGAAACAAGTTTGAAACTAGGAAAATGATTTTTGAAACTATATATACCTACTGTCACTATTTTAAAAGCGTGGGAAAATCAGTAGATGGTGGGTAATTTTTGACCAAAGATTTAGAAAATACTTTCAAAAATGAAACTTTTGGCGAAAGAACGGATTAAAACGAGCTTATAACGAAGGAGATATGATTTTTGCAAGTTTAATGACGAAAACTATTTTCTAAAAATTTAACGTGCTGTTGGACGATTTTCAACGGACAAATAGAGGCGTTAGACGTAACCTAGAGGAGCCGAGCTATCAAAAACATATTAATACATGTTAAGACGAATCCGTGGATATAAAGAACAAGGAAAATGAACTTAAAACGACAAAGATATACACGTTTCACAAAACTATATTTATATTAGTAGTCACTAATAGAAATAATAAACTACGTACTAAATACTATATTTTCTAGAAATATTGTTAAAGAGCTATATTATTAACCAATGAAGTACGTATGACCCAAAGCTTATTTATACGACTAATTGACGTTATTTTAAGGTTTTCAAAACGAGAAATATAACACTAACATTTTATATACGATATATTACGACAAGTTTTCACAAGTCTAGTTAGACTTATTTTTCCTAAGTATGGAAAATACTTTACTTTGACAATAACTAGTATTTACAAGTTACGAGTGGTATAGGTATCATGTGCATGAACGTTCACTACATCATTTCATGATCTAAAATAGATCATATTCATTCATTTAGGTTGCGGCTAGTGTTCGCGCCTTGTTGTCCTGATCATTTCACCACATTGTACTATCACTTCAGGTGAGTTTTCATAGCCCCGTATTAATACAATATTTTGATTTCAAATCCCACGGGAGAGAATACATTGCATCAATTATTTTTTTGTACATGCCCAAGTATTAAATTCCATACATTGCTTAAGTTGCCTTACTACCAAGTTAAGTCCCCTTTATTATCATGGACCGTTAATTATATTGCCAAGCGAGAGTGGGTGAATAGATCTATTGAGGGTGACTCCTCCATCCGTGTTTGGGTTGCTCCAACGGAATTACGGATGCATTTCATGTCTAAACTATTTGAGTGTCTGGTAAACACTCCTTTGGGGCCAATACAATATTATGTCTAGCTTCGGTGTCATGAGCTTAAGAGCCAATGTAGCATTTTTGACATTTTGTCGGTTTACTTTATACTTGTGGCTAATGTACATACGATTTACTTACAAACCTATGATTATTCACCAACATTATTGTTGACCGTTTTCGCAATGTATTTTCAGGTAACTAAGACATATTCTTCATGACATGCATGGAGTCATATCATTGAGTAACAAGGATGACGCGTCTCATTTTGGATTTTCATGCACTTATGAATTATTGTTTGATTGTACTAAACTTATTTCCTTAAACCTTTCAAGACTTTTGGGACCTATGTTTTATAACTCTGAATATTTTAAATGAATCAAACGATGTATTTTCAAAACGACACTTTAGGTCGTTCAATATAACTGTAACTGTGGTGCTATGACAGTCACCCCAGGTATTCCATTCCGCTGCCATTCAGGTATTTTGGGGGTGTGACACATTCAAATGACCACCCCTTAGGGGGAGATTGTTAGCATTAAAGAAATGTATTAAGAAGTGATGGTCATTCTAGATTAGAAACTTTGTAATGTGTCGTAGAATATATAATAGAATAGTTAATGGGCTTGTGGATTGGGCTAAGCTAATAGGTTAGTAGTTTAAGTAATATTAGCCTTATATCTTAATGTAATCAACAAGCCCAATCCACACCATGAACAAGCCCATAGAAAGCCCATGGCAAAGCCCATGTGGCTTATGCTAGGAACTATATAAGCCTCCACACACCTCATTTGTGTGTGTGCTTGAGTGTGTATTGTGTGTGTTCTTTCTAGTGTAATACAAGTTCTCTTCATCTCCTTGCTCTCTACTATTCCATACGACATACATATATATCTTAAGCTACCATACAAGCTTATATAACATGATAGAGTTGATATATTAAGTCCTAACACCGGTCAATTCTAGCATATGTAACTTAAGACAATCAAAACCACTAAGAGCAATTGGCGAAAAAACTTGTTACTGAGAGTTTCAAAAGACGCTCCAAGTATTCAGAATGTTCTCCATTTTTTTATCATAAAAATTTTGTTAGCCTCTACTTACCTTCACCTCTTACATCCTTATTTACAACATACTACAGTTTAAATATGTTCCATTCTAAATAATCACCTTACATGAATCGCTTAGATCAGTATTGTAACTATGTTGCAATTTAGTCAAATATTTTACAAAATTCATCAAAAGTTTACACCGTACATATAGACAACAAATGCGAAACAAAGTTACATTCTAATCATCTAATCTATAAACATGATGAGAAAAGTGTACCGTTTTTAGGGGGTCATTTAAGCCCTAAGTCAGATTATTTGAACAAATATTGCCCTAAATCGTTTCTTTTGTCATTTTAGGTACTTTTGAGGAGAAATTTGGAAAATGAAGCATTTTGGACGTTTTTGGATCGAAAAAGTGAAGAAAAGGACAAAGTCTCCAAATCAAGCTGAATTTGGTACCTGACGGCGTCAGGATTTGCATGTGACGCCGTCACTCATTGACAAAGAGGTGGATAATCAAGTTACACGTGACGCGCCAGAAAGTTTTTGGAGGATTTACACGTGACGGCGTCACCAAGGCCGTCACGTACAAAATATAAGAGACGGCCAAGAGACAAGTTGCACATGAAGGCGTCAGATTTGGATCTAGGCAATACGAGAGTTTTTATGGCAACGAGTTGACGGTGTCAGGATTTACACGTGACGCCGTCAGACTCAAAACTCTGTATATAGTTTTCTAGTTTCCATTTGTTAAGAGATGAGAATTTTGGAGAAACCCTAGCATGATTTTTACCTTACTTTTAAGGGTTCCAAACCCTTGTTTCATCCATGTTTAGTTGAAAATAAGTTTTCCAATAATCATTCAATAAGTCTATGTGTTGTTTGATTCCATCTTATGCTTGTCTTTACTTTAACATGCTAGGCTAGGTTTTCTTTGTGTTTGCTTAGATGTAATAAAATTTAGTTGTTGATTATTGGTTGTTGTTTGTTTATAATTGTTGTGGATGAATGATTTCGATGTTAGGCTTAAGAAAACTGGCAGACTTCCAATTGGTAACATGCTTGAACGTCTTCAGAAACATGATCGGATGTGTACTGCGATTAATTGGTTATATTTAATGCATAAGTAACTACTAAGGAGGCCATGTTAGGAGCTAGTAGTCGGCTCAACATAGGAAGAGGTAGAAGCTTATAGAGTTAGGGAAGATCGTACACGGCCCTACGAATGGTATTAAGGAATATAACCCGTCATCCATGCAATTGTAACAAACTAATCAACTAGTAAAAGATAGCTAGGGAGTAGTGAAATCTAAGTAAACACGTTTTCTCTTATTATTGTTTTTCTCCACATTTACTTTCGTGTCATTTTATTTTATTTGTATTTGTAGTTATTTGGGTTAGTTGACTAGCAACTAATTCCGCCCATTCTTTCAAAACCCGAGATTTTACTTGCTTTCCATTAAATATAAAAATACAAAAAGAATCATCCCTCACCTCTAGACCTAGTTTAATTGAGTTTTAACCCTAGCGAACACTATTCTTTGAGTTGAACGATCAATCCCCCGGTACTTGTCACTATACTATACTACAACGGTCATGTACACTGCCTGGTGGGGATTGCAAGCTTCTCAAGATCCCTTGAGAGGTAAAACCTTGTGCAAGGTTGCAAAACCACGCATCAAGTTTTTGGCGCCGCAGCCCGGGGAATAATTATTGTCTAGGTTGAAATTTCTTTTTATTAAGTCTACTTGCTAGATTCCTTTCTAGTAAGATCTTTATTTTTATTTTTATAGGTCTTCTTTAGTCTATCTTTTTCTTCGTTCCTTTGTTTGTAACCGTTGCCATCCGCCATCATGGAAGGTGGTAATCTCTTTGACCCCATCAACCCACCACAACAAAACCATCCACAAAACCCACCACAACCAAACCAACCTCCTAGACCCCGAACTTTAGGAGAGTACTCCCGTCCTAGCCACCAAGGCTATCGAAACACCATTGAGCTCACTCAATGAGCCAATGTGTCTCCCTTGCGATCCGACACCATCCGGTTGGTGCAAAGCAGATGTGTATTCCATGGACTTCGTTCCGAAGATCCTAATCAACATCTCAAGGATTTCCTAAAAATCGTTGATTCCATAGACATTGATGTTGAAACTCGAGAGACGACCCGATTGCGTCTCTTCCAATTCACTCTACGTGACCAAGCTAGTCAATGGCTTGAGCGTTTACCTGCGAGATCCATTACCTCTTGGGATGATCTCACCACTCGTTTCCTTGCTTAATTTTTCCCACCGGGGAGAACTACCAAGCTTAGAAATGACATCTTGATGTTCCAACAAAGTCAAGGTGAAACTCTCTATGAAGCATGGACTCGTTTCAAGGACTTACTCCAAAAAGTCCCTTATCATGGCATAGATCTTTGGCTCCAAGTCTAAATTTTCTATGACCATATCGATCTCTCCACAAGGCGAACCATTGACCAAGCGGCCGGTGGCAAGCTACGTGATCTAAGTGCGGAAGAATCATGGGAACTCATAGAAGATCTTGCTCTCTATGACAACGAAAGTTGGAATGATCCCCGTGATTTGAACAAAATGGTCAAGGCAATATCTTTGCCTTCGAACAATTCAAGCACTCCCGACTGTAGGATCATGGAACTTGAAGACCAAGTCAAGTTTCTCATGAAATCCTACGAAGCTCCTAAACCTTCAATCCAATTGAACAAAATCACTTCTTCATGCGAATTATGTAGTGGTCCCCACGACACTCGTGATTGCATGGAACTCCCCGAACAAGCTTTTGCGGATTACGCATCCTCGTGTACCGACGGAGTGGGAGACAAGTGGTACACTTTCAAACCCGAGCCAAACCCTTACGATGATTCATACAACCACTCTTGGAAAAATCACCCGAACCTTAGGTGGAAACAAAACCAAAGCATGCCCCAAAACAATTCTTCCACTCCGCCTAATCGTTATCAATCAAGCAATCCACCACCAACCGTACTTTCAACAACAATCCTTCCAACAACTATGGCAATACCAATAATCTTGAAGGATTGATGTCCAAATTTATGGCATCTTAAGAAGCTCGTATAGCTAAGTTTGAATCCGAATTCAATCAACAACAAGCGGAGATGACCAATAAAATCGACAATTTGTTGAAAGCCCTCAACAACCAAGTGCTAACTACACCAAAGAAGGACACTAAGGACACTAGTAGCGGAACCCAAATTAAGGATCCCTCATCATCCAAACACGTCCAATTTGTCAACGCAATCACTATTATGTCAGTCGATAATAATAGGGAAGAAAGTGATAAGGATGAGATTAAGGAAGTTGAGGATAAAAAGGAAGAGAAAGTTGAGGAAGTAGAAAATGTAGAGGAATACTTTGATAGGTTACCTACCAAGGAAGAATGGGAGTACCAAAAGGATTTATTCGATGACTCCGAAACACCATACATCCTTGGTTCACTAATCATCAAAGCGGGTGATCCCTCTAACATCAACATACCATGCAACATTGGGCATGTGCATGTGTGGAAAGCCTACATCGATCTTAGATCTCCCATAAACATTATGATTAGGACCCATTACAATTGGGTAATGAAGAAACAACTAGGACCTAGGATGATTCCCAACACAGGTTGGATGAGTAACTTTACGGGAAGAGTAAAAGGATTGCACGTCTTTGTAGGAAACTTCACTTACGTTACCGACTTTGTGATTGTAGAAGATATTCGTCCCGGTAATAGATGGTTGCCTAAGTCAAGTAGTGTTCGGAAAGCCATTCGTTGAGACCTCTAAGATGAATTATGACCCATCTCTAGGGATAGTTAGGTTCAAGGATGAGAACGATGAGATAGCCTACCAAATGCCCTATAAAATTGAACAATTCCGTCTTTTATCAAACATCGAAAAGGAACACAAGCAAGCGGTCTACTAAAGGAATGATGAGGATAGACGTAGAGGAGTAGACTGTGTTATGAATAGAATATTTGGGTTCTACAAAGAATGTTTTCAACTAGGTCCGGAATATTAAACCAAGATTGAAGATGACCTAGAAACCGTGACTAATGACGAGGTCACGTAATACCCCGTGACCTTAAGTCTAGCTACAAGACTCGTAAATAAAGAAAAGCGCTTCTTAGGAGGCAACCCAAGCTTTATTTGCTTTATTTGTTTGTTTGTTTGTTTGTTTGTTTGATTTTATTTGTTTCCGTATGCATGTTTTATTTTTATTGTTTGTGGCTCATGTTTAAAGAAAATTGTGAAAATGGTTTATTTTGTTTTTAACTTCGTCTTGACTATATATAAAGGTATTTCGCAAAAGATAAGTGTAAGGGAAATCTAAATTTTTTTCTAAGAACGAGATTGAACATGAATCACAACAATATTAAATATATGTGCATATTTGTTTGAGTCAAATGCTTGTAACGAGTCATAATGATGTTTTGCAGGATTTCAAGGAATTAAGGCGTGAGTTTTTCTAGAAATTTTCCGGAAACTTAACATAAGATTTCTGTCAGAGCACTCTGATGGCGTCAGGATTATAACCTAATGGCGTCAGGTGTAAAATTATGGAAAAAAAAATTTGCGAGTTTTGTTTTTCTACCAGAGTCTTAAAGTTTTTGTTAAATCTTTAGTTTTATAAACTCCAGGAAATCTACAAACATTCATTCCACAAGCATTATATCTTAATTTGCTTTCTAGAATTTTAGTATATATAGAGTTTGTCACCGATTTTATGCGAGGTTTGCCATGATTGTTTTCTCAGGTATAACAGGTTATATTGGACAAGAAGATGATTTATATTTCTAGAGGGAAGCTTTCAATGTTCATTTTCTTGGAGGAGGATCTAACCATGTTACCACATTATCCACACCGAACGAATCAGGGGAGTATTTGTTTCATTCTTTTACCTTCATTACTTTTACATCCTTTTTATTGAACATTGGGGACAATGTTTAGCCTAAGTGTAAGGGGAGGGTAAATGATGATACCTTAGAGAATACAATTGCACTTGAGTTTGTTTGTTTAAAAGTAGGTGTATAATAAAACTAAGAGAAATAATTGTTAGGGCAATTTTAGCGCCAAATTTAAAATTTTTTACAACATTTAGGAGTGAATCTTTAGCCTTAATGAGCGTCTCATGGATAGGAGTTGTATGACTAGCACGAAAAACCGTACAACTCAAAAATTTCCACCCCAAATATGTAAGGTTCGCCCCTAGATTTGTTAGGAAAAGATGCTTATGAGTGTACCGATAGTACTTAGATTCTAGAACTTGCGTTAGTGATGCATCCCGAGACCGCTAGTGAGACTACATTCGTGTAGTTAGGATTTACTACATGATAAGAGGCATTAGGTTCACCCTTGTGTTTAAACCCGTATTATAATTACTATACCAATGAAGTCATAATTACTTGACTAGTAAACTCAATTAATTTTTCCCATACCTTTGCGTTGTATTCATTTTTAGTACACGATACCCCTAGTACACCCCTCTGAGCCTATCTTTTTCGTTTCTAACTTTAAGCATTTTACTTAAAGGAAGAATTTGTTTACAATCCACCCTAAATGTGCAACCAAATTGCCTTAGCCTTCCTTGTATACACTCATCATTAGTGCATTATTGTTATTTGTTTAAACCCTTAGTTAATTATCTAATTGATTACATGGTTGCTACGTCGAGTCATATCTTGTACATATTGTTTTGGGACGATTGGGACTCATGGGTAAAGTACTAGTATTATGGAGTATTGCGGAAGAACACCATATATTACCCCATATGTGCTTTAATCTTAAAAAGTACTCCAAGTGTTTTGATTATCTTAATTTGAGTCATTAGAATAGTTGATTGTAAAGTATGTAAAAGTTCAAGTGTAAGGGGAATGTAAATCCCCTATGATGTATTATTTTAGATAGTAGTGTAAGAGTGTATGCAAAAAAAAATAATAAAAATAAAATAAAAATAAAAATAAAAAGTCTCGAAAAATCACGAAAAAGAAAAAAAAAATACGGACTACCATCCCGTTTCCTTTTATGTTTAAATTATGTTTTTGATTAGTTTTTTATTAGCTTAAGTCGAGTCGAGTCTTGGCTTAGCAACGCCACCTTGTACATGTAATTGACCAAGATGATTAACTCGCCACCAGTAAAGCTTTCCTTTATCCAACAAAACCGTGTTCATCATATCCCTACACCTCACGTTATAACCCTTTAAAAGACCTCTTTGATAGTTTATCCTAGGTGCTTATTCCAAGTGGTGGAGGTTTGATCCTTTCCCAAGCCTATGGTAATTTATATGCTATAACAGGTAGTGAGAGATATTTTCCATTTTCATATTGTGATATATACTTTTATTACACCCGAGAGATGTGAGTATCTAAACACTATTTGTGATGTGCTAGTGTATAATTTTCGTTCTTGCTTTGGTTGAAGTGGAACGATTATTTGTTGTAATTAATTTTATATTAGTGTTAAATGACCCCTAGCTTGTATTTTGATTAGAATAAAAGCGCATTTTATTAAGGACAAGCAAATCTCAAGTGTAAGGGTATTTGATGAGATGAAAAGTGTACCGCTTTTAGGAGATCATTTAAGCCCTAAGCCTAGATTATTTGATCAAATATTGCTCTAAATCGTTCCTTTTGTCATTTTAGGTACTTTTGAGAAGAAATTTGGAAAAGGAAGCATTTTGGACGTTTTTTGAGCGAAAAAGTGAAGAAAACGACAAAGTCTCCAAATCATGCTAAATTTGGTACCTGACGGCATCAGGATTTGCATGTGACGCCGTCACTCATTTATAAAGAGGTGGATAATCAAGTTACACGTGACGCGCCAGAATGTTTTTGGAGGATTTACACGTGACGGCATCACCAAGGCTGTCACGTACAAAATACAAGAGACGGCCAAGAGACAAGTTACACATGACGGCGTCAGATTTGGATCTAGGCAATACGAGAGTTTTTATGGCGGCGAGTTGATGGCATCATGATTTACACGTGACGTTGTCAGACTCAAAACTCTATATATAGTTTTCTAGTTTTCATTTGTTAAGAGAGGAGAATTATGGAGAAACCCTAGCACGATTTTTACCTTACTTTTAAGGGTTCCAAACCCTTGTTTCATCCATGTTTAATTGAAGATAAGTTTTCCAATAATCATTCAATATGTCTATGTGTTGTTTGATTCCATCTTATGCTTATCTTTACTTTAACATGCTAGGCTAGGTTTTCTTTGTGTTTGCTTAGATGTAATGAAACTTAGTTATTGATTATTGGTTAGATGTTTGTTTATAATTGTTGTGGATGAATGATTTCGATTTTAGGATTAAGAAAACTGGCAGACTTCCAATTGGTAACATGCTTGAACATCTTAAGAAACATGATCGGATGTGTAGTACGATTAATTGGTTATATTTAATGCATAAGTAACTACTAAGAAGACCATGTTAGGAGCTAGTAGTCGGCTCGACATAGGAAGAGATAGAAGCTTAT
Organism: Artemisia argyi; assembly: GCA_030686995.1. Taxonomy (NCBI): domain Eukaryota; kingdom Viridiplantae; phylum Streptophyta; class Magnoliopsida; order Asterales; family Asteraceae; genus Artemisia; species Artemisia argyi. The sequence continues at coordinate 216,509,616 of CM060709.1, read as the reverse complement.
AGAGTTAGGGAAGATCATACACGGCCCTACGAATGGTATTAAGGAATATAACCCATCATCAATGCAATTGTAACAAACTAATCAACTAGTAAAAGATAGCTAGAGAGTAGTGAAATCTAAGTAAACACAATTTCTCTTATTATTGTTTTTCTCCACATTTACTTTCATGTCATTTTATTTTATTTGCATTTGTAGTTATTTGGGTTAGTTGACTAGCAACTAATTCCGCCCATTCTTCCAAAACCCAAGATTTTACTTGCTTTCCATAATATATAAAAATGCAAAAAGAATCATCCCTCACCTCTAGACCTAGTTTAATTGAGTTTTAACCCTAGCGAACACTATTCTTTAAGTTGAACGATTAATCCCCCGGTACTTGTCACTATACTATACTACAACGGTCAGGTACACTGCCTGGTGGGGATTGCAAGCTTCTCAAGATCCCTTGAGAGGTAAAACCTTTTGCAAGATTGTAAAACCACGCATCAAAACATAAAATCAAATCAACCAACAATACGTCAATTAGGTCAAACACGAACACAGACAGCCGAATAACGGCTTGCAACAACACACGCGGTTAAATCATAGCTCCTAAAACGCAAGCGATGTAATTATGTTTCGTGACAACACACATACAGTTAAATTTGGTCTCTTAACAACATATGCAGTTAGATTACCCCTCGTATCAAAAACAGTCAAACTATCGCGCGTAACAACACGGACGGTTATATCGGGGCATGTAACAACACGAACGGCTAAAGCACCGCTAGTAAGAATAAGGACGATTCGATCAAAGCGTATAACAATAAAGGTAGTTAAATTATGTCTATAGAGGTAGTTAAATTGCGGCTTCTTAATAACATTGGCAGTTAAACTAGTGCTCGTTATAGCAGGGACAATTGAGTTAAATTAGCTATCATAAATACACAAATTGTTAAATCAGACCTTGTAACAGCAAACATAGGTGATTAAATCAGAGCTCTTAACAGTTTTGGAGTCGTAACAACACAGACACTTAAACTAGTAGTTAAATTTGGGCTCGTAACAACACAGACTATTTAGTTAGGACCTATAACAGCACATGATAGGGTTATATCAAGGCTCGTGACGGTTAAATTAGGGCTGGAAGGCTCGCAGGCGGTCAAATCAGAGCTGGTAAAAACAGAGGCGATTATTAGCAGTTAAAGTTGGAGTGGTAGGCGCTTAATTAACTCGGGCTCGTAACACTATAAGCCCTAATTTAACTGGTAGGCCCTAATGTATAAAGTAAATTAGGGCTCATTGACAAGGTTGTTTAACACTATAAGCATAAGGTCGCATACTTTATGAATCTGAGTTAAAAAGGAAAAGTAAACTAAAGAAAAGTTTAATAATTGTGGTGGGTGGTGGGTGGTGGGGGATGGTTGTAATGGTGGTGGGTGGTAGTGGATGGTGGTGGTGGTAGATGGTTGAAATGATTGGTGGTGCTGAGTGGAGATGAAGAAGAAGGAGGGTGGATGAGGTGATGGTGTTAGTTTTAGGAGTAAATTACACCGTTCGTCCATAAGGTTGTACCAAAATAATTAACATAATTAACATAACGGTGAAATGACTGAAATACCCTCACGTGCAAGGCATATGGGAGACTTTACAGGCATTAACTAACGCCCGTTAGTTAATGGGACCCTCAGCTATGCAAAAAATGAGCAATAGGGACCTTGGGTGTATTATTTTAAATTTGGGACTCAACATGTATTTTTGATACAAGTAAAAGAACGAACGGTTTAGTTTACTAAAGTGCTTTGTTAGTGTTATGATTTTTTAACAAAAGTGTCGAGTAGGATTCCTCAATTATATTAACATAGTAAGAATAACAATTATTAAGTGCTTGAGCAGCCACTGCACATGTTAACATAGTAAGAAATTAAGAATAGAGTGCTTAAGCAGCCCTGCACATGTTAACATGAAAGAATCTTAATTCTTAAGTCTATCAATATTATTCCTTTTTGAATTAACTAATTATGTATGAGACATATTAAATAAAGTATCCATTTAGCTAGCTAGCTTATACAATTTTAAAACTGTTCGTGTATGCATATCTATCTGTTCCATGGCTAAATATTGTCTAAACAAATATCCATATCTATTCGACACCTGCAGTTGACCGGAGGAAAATATAATCTAATTGAATTATAGATTCCCTAAAATTTAAAAGCTTCAGGGTTTGCGTGTGTTATAAATGATTGACTTTTTTTCTTGGTATGTTAACTCCAAAGATTAACAGAATAAAACAAAAAACAAAGAGACGGAGGGAGCAAGAGCATATGAACATGAAACAAGTTAAAAGAAACTGTTTCTCATGGCGGCTGGCGGGACTGTTGGTGGTGCTGTTGTTCATTGTAACAATGGCAAAGCCAGTAACAGCATCAAAGCCTAGTAATAGAAATAGCACTTTGATAAGATACTTTTGCAGTAAATATCAAGGTATAAACGGGGAATATTTCTTGAGCAACCTCAACACAACTATTTCTAGCCTCCGTCATCAGTTACTGGTCAGTGGTGTCACACGCTATGCCACTGCACGCACTTTGCTGAATGATGAGTCTGTGTGGGGTCTTGCCTCATGTAGGGGATATCTCTCCACTGCCAATTGTGTTGCTTGTTTTGACTATGCTGTCGCTCAACTAAAAGTATGTGGGCTAGGCAATGGAGCTCATGCGTTTTACAATGGCTGCGAAGTCAGGTAATTAATAACTGGCCTTGTTTTGCTTTTCTTTAACTAGTTCAGAATCAATTGATAAGAGTAATAAACGTGAATTTCCCCATCAAAAATATAACACACCATCTCCCAATTAGAGCTTCCACATAGACATGAAACATAAATTGACTATCGTAAAATCAAATTATAAGGTGGCGTTTAGTTAGAAAACATTTTCTTTCATTTTCTATTTCTTGTTTTGTAGAAAAAGGGAGAGGAGTTTGATTTCCACAAAACAATAAAAAATTTAGAAAATGCGTTTAGTCTGAGAAACATGTGTTTGTGTTTTCCATTTTGCAAAACTAAAAAACATGTTTAAGTGTTGTTGTTTAATATCTCAATTCTATATTCATCTTAGTAATATTAAAAAAAAAAATCTTCAAAAGACAAAAACAAATATTACACACTAACCAACTAAATTATAAAATAACTAAAAAAATCTAATACGAGAAAATAAAGAATTAAAAAAGTAAAATATAACATCAAAAAACGTTTTCGTCTGTTTCTTACGTTTTTGTCTGATTTTCTACGTTTTTGTCATTTTTTTGACGTTTTTGTCTGTTTTTTTTACGTTTTCGTCATTTTTTTACGTTTTTGTCAGATTTTTTACGTTTTCGTCCGTTTTTTTTACATTTTTGTCAAATTTTTTATGTTTTCGTCCAATTTTTTACGTTTTCGTCTGTTTTTTTACGTTTTAATCTGAATTTTTACGTTTTCGTTTGTTTTTCACGTACGTTTTCGTTAGATTTTTTACGTTTTCATTCATTTTTTTACGTTTTTGTCAGGTTTTTTTATGTTTTCGTATGATTTTTTCCGTTTTCGTCCGATTTTTCACGTTTTCGTTTGTTTCTTTACGTTTTCGTCAGTTTTTTACGGTTTTTTTCTTTTTTTACGTTTTCGTCCTTCTTTTTTTAATGTTTTTGTTTTTTATGATTTCGTCCGATTTTTATGTTTTCTTCCGATTTTTTACGTTTTCTTCCGATTTTTATGTTTTCATCTGATTTTTACCTTTTCATCTTTTATTTACGTTGTCATCTTTTGTTTACGTTTTTTTAAGTTTCATCAGACGAAAACATAAGAAAACAGACGAAAATGTATGTAAATGTAAGTAAACGTAAAAAACAGACGAAAACGTAAAAATCGTAAAAGTAAAGAAGAAAACATAATAAAACGAGCAAAAATGTAAAAAAGTGAACGAAAACGTAAAAACCCGTACGAGAATGTAAAAAATAGACAAAAATGGACGACGACGTAAGGAAACGTACGAAAATGTTAAAAAACAGACAAAAACGTAAAAAATCGGATGAAAACTTGAAAAATCGTTCGAAAACGTAAAAACGGACGAAAACGTAAAAAATCTGACGAAACCTAAAAACAAAGTTGAAAACGTAAAAAATCTAATGAAAACGTAAAAACTGAAGAAAACGTAAAAAACAGCTGAAAACGTAAAAAGAAGACGAAAACGTAAAAGATCAGACAAAAACATAAACAAAAACATTAAAAAACTGAAAAAACCGTAAAGCAATGGACGAAAACGTAAAAAAACAGACGAAAACGTAAAAAATCAGACGAAAACGTAAAAAAATTGACAAAAACGTAAAGTATCGGACAAAAACGTAAAAAATCTAACAAAAACATAAAAATTAGACGAAAACGTAAAAAACCGGCGAAAACATTTAAAAAATGGACGAAAAGTAAAAAAATCTGACAAAAACGTAAAAAATGGTCGAAAACATAAAAAAACCGGCGAAAACGTAAAAAATCAGACGAAAACGTAAAAAAACAAATGAAAACGTAAAAAACAGATGAAAAAAGCAGATGAAAACGTAAAAAAACTGATGAAAATGTAAAAAAATCAGATGAAAACGTAAAAAAAAGACAAAAACGTAAATAAGATGGACGAAAACGTTAAAAAGAAGACGAAAACGTAAAAAAACGGAAGAAAACGTGAAAAACAGACGAAAACGTAAAAATCGGAAGAAAACGTAAAAAATCATATGAAAACTCAGAAAAACAGACAAAAAAGGGTAAAAACCACGTAAACGTATAAAAATAGACGAAAACAGATTTGGGGGTATTTTAAAGGAAAACATGTGAAAAAAAAATTGTTTTGTAGTTTTGTGTATTAAACTTGGAAATAGGAATTTTGTGTTTTGTAGAGAACTTTATTATAAAACACTAATTTAAACGAGATCTTTGTTTCCTTTATTTTCCACAAAACATAACAAGGATGTTTTCCCTCAACTAAACGCACCCTAAACATTTTCTTGTGTTTCAAACCTTTCGTAGAAACTCTCATATTGGATGCCCTTAATAGTCAACTTCGATATTTTACAGCTAGTAATGACTATTAAAGATTAACCCTTTGAAAGATTTTCCTACCATTTTAATTTCTCAATTAATCTTCGCTTACAAAATTAGGTAAATGAATGTTAAACTACTCCCTTCGTCCCAAAATATAAGTCCATTTTGACATTTTTAAAGTCTTTCTATTCCAACTTTGACCTTAATTATTTTTTGTCGTGTTATATAATACTTGATGCAAAATATATAAATGGACTTGTGTTTTAAATGCATTTGCATTGGTATACTTTTCATCAAATATTATATAACATGAAAAGAAAATAATTAAGGTCAAAGTTGAAATGAATAGACTTTGAAAAATCAAATATGGACTTATATTTTGAGACTGAGGTAGTATAAAATTAGATTTTATTACGGAGTTAGCCCGGCTAGGTACTATTATTGATTACTACTGTAGATTCCAAAAAGATTAGATCGTTGAATATAAAACTTGAATATTGTGTCAATGGCTGGAAAGCAAAATTCCCGTCTGCCTCTTATTGTTTTTTGATTTTTAAAATCTAATTTTGCTACAAAAAAATTCATGTCTCAAGAAAGAATGTTCACGCAAAGTAATTAGGTTTATGTTGGTGTAGGTACGGAAATAATAACTTCTATGATGATTATACTAAACAAGCTGGTATAGTAATGTGTGGCAATACAACATCGCCACAGGCAACAGACTTCAGAAAAGCGACAGACAGTTTGTTATCAGATCTTCGAACTGCAGCACCAAGAACATCAAATTTCTATGCAGCTTCTACAAGGAGAATATCTAATAGTAATGGTACCGTGTACGCCATTGCTCAGTGCAATCTCAACTTAAACCAGAGCATTTGTGAAGATTGCTTAGATTCCAGATATACTTCTTTAGGAGCATGTATACCTGGTACAACCGGGAGGGCTGTTGATATTGGATGTTTTATGAGGTATTCGAGGACTCCATTTTTCAGAAAAAACCAGACAACTGATATAACACGCCTCCTTGGTGATGGTGAGCCTTAGTTCTAAGAAGGCTAGCTTCTATGTACAAATTAAAATAATCTATTTCAAATTGTTGGGTTTTTTTTAGTAAAGTTATTGTTCTAATAGAGATGGTGGCATACACCAATGTTTGTATTTTAACTTAAAAGTACGTGCTCTCGTTTAGTATTGTATGGTTGATTAGTTCGACTTTGCATTTCAATGATTAACAGGTGATTCAGGCAAGAAAGGATCCGTAATTGGTGGGGTTGTTGGAGGTGTATGTTTTCTATTGCTGGTACTAGCTTTTTTCTTATGGCGGCTCCGATCGGAAAGCACAAGTGGTTGCAAAAAAGGTAAATAGAAGGTGCACTAGCTAGCTAGCATGTAGTTCTCTAACTTATGCCGGCGAGTGTAAAATATTTACCTCGATCCTCCTCACTGGTGATTCTGGATGTTAATTTTTTAATATTTAATTTGTTAGATCAATCAGCTGTCTTAACTGAGTTTCTTCAAGATCCCGCAAGATTCAGCTATGATGATTTAAAAGTTGCCACAAATAACTTCAGTGATCTGCACAAACTTGGAGGAGGGGTATTTGGTGAAGTATATAAGGTACTACCAGTAATGGTGAAACGATTATATACGCATAAATTTGATATATATAAATTAATATGCATAACTAATAAAGAAAAGGCTTTCACCTAATGACGAATTTCTGAGGGAAAAATTCCCTACCGAAATCATGCTCGGAAATGCTTAGTGAAAAAAGCTTTCAGATGAAAGTCTCTCTAGGAAATCCGTCACAATAGATCTAAATGAAGCAGGGCCGTCCCTTAAATTGATAAAAATTTTGAGGGACCTGAAAGAAATTACATAATGAGGCCTTTCAAAGAAAGAATGTTATATATAAAGTGAACTGTTTATAAGATATAATGCAATTAGTTATCTAAACGTTCTAACATATTACTCATTTAAGATATTTTCTTATCTAAATATTTTTTTCTTCGTAAAAAATATGTGTACACACGCATATTATTATTAACGAGAAAAATTTTAGGGCCCTAAGCGATCGCCCACCTTGCACACCCTCAAAGACGGCCTTGAAATGAAGTGGCGGAAAATTTGTTAGAATTTTTCTCTAATTTGGCGACAGATTTATAAAAGACCTTCTCACAGACCTTTAGTGATAGAAATTTGCGACCGATTTCCAATGGAGTTTCAGTTTAACTTCCTATTGAATTCCTACATTTATTGACTTTCATTCGTAATGTATTGATAATAAAAATTCATTTATGATGGATTTTCTTATATTTTGTTTCCGTCACTAATCACTAGGAAATTGTCGCTTCAATTGTACTCATAGTCCGTAGGAAAGTTGCCTGATTTCCGTAGGTGATGTCCTATGGAAAACTTCCCTACAAAAAATTCATAGATGTTTCATATTTCTTGTAGTAATAGATTAGTAGCATTATGTTTTTCTTTGAGTAATGTAATTAGTTATGGTGATATGATGTAGGGCATTCTCAAAGATGGGGATACGGTTGCAATAAAAAAAACAAATATGAACTCTACCGGTGGAAAGATGCACATAGATGACGAACTTAAGATAACATTTAATGTTCATCACCGGCATATTATACGTCTTCTTGGATATTGTAGGAAAGGGCCACTCTTATTTCTTGTCTATGAGTACATGGAAAATGGTAGCCTTCATCAATTTCTTTATGGTGAGTTAAGACATCTGGTTTACCTTTACGAGTGCTTGGACTTGTAGGTGTTAAGATCTCTTATTTCTTTTTGTTAATTACTTTTCATCAATAGGCAACAAATCACGGAATCTAAGTTGGAGACAAAGGTTTGAAATCATCTTCGGGACAGCAAGGGGTCTTGCATATCTACACGAACAGTACCACGTTACCATCATTCACAGGAATTTAAAAACCACCAATATTCTAATTGACAATGAATTGCAGCCAAAAATTGCAGATTTTGGGTTTATTAGACTACTGCCTGAAGACAAGACTCACCTCAGTACCAGATTGGCAGGATCCTTGTATGTTCAATTTCAAGCATATAAATTGGCTACTGTTCTCTGTCACTTTCCTTCGGTAATGAATATCTTATATATAACCATTGTTAATCTTAATCAGCAGGGATAGTGTTTATGTTGCACCAGAATACGCCATTCATGGACAGTTATCTGAGAAAGTAGATACATACAGCTTCGGTATTGTGGTTCTCGAAGTTATTAGCGGGAAGAGGTGCAAAGAAGTCAAAGATGACGATTTAGTTATTCCAAGCCTCCTTAATCATGTAAGCGTCTCAAACAGATTGGTCACTTCTTCTAAACCGGTTTATTTGTTAATCAAAACAATCAAAACTTATACACGCATAAGACTTTGTTTAAACTGAAAAATTCGTCACCAAAGGTGCCCACATGTTTCATGCGTAACTAGAAAGGTGTGAGGGAAGGTCCCACTAATAAGAACATATAGTGACACAAACAAAGTCGAGATCAGATTGTCATGTTCGTGACCAATTTCGTTTTTTTATAATTCAGTCAATCAGTTCTATCTATGAGGATTAGTAACATTCAACAGGCCTTAATCTTTGTTAAATCTGTATTAACTTATTTTCCTGTTAATGTGTTTGATAGGCATGGGATCTATACGAGAGTGGCACACATTTGAACTTAATGGATGATCGACTAGACCCCAACGAATATTCTGTAGAAGAAGCAAAGAAGATCATAGAGATAGCATTGATGTGCACTCAGTCACGGGTGAACGAAAGGCCTGCGATGTCAGACATCGTTGCGCTTTTAAGTGAAAAATCACTATATGAAATGCCACCTATAAGGTCTACCTTTCACGAAGATAACACGGAGATTCAGGATGATACCTATGAAAATGTTTGATAAGATCATCCGACGATACTTTTCATATATAACTCTGTTTGCTCCCCTTATAGTTCTTAATAAATATGTGTAGCTGCTTGTACCTCAAAAATTGAAGAGAAGCAGTCAAAGTTTGCTGTTGCAATTTGTCCTTTATGGATTAAGTTAAATAAATCCCCACCTTCTACGAGTGACAATTCTTGACATGAAAGATAATCCACATGAATCTTACACGAATTTAAATAGATTTGGCTTGAGGATAAACAAGTTTGGGTAAAAACCAACTCAAACCGTCTAACCATTTAATAAACCGGTCGTGTTTGAGTTGGGTAAGTATTAACCCATCTAACACGTTAAAATATATAAACCTCAAAAATCAAATTATATAACTTGGATTTTTTGTTGGATTTGGATTTAAAATTCATTTATTATGTAAATAATATGACATTTAATTATGATTATAAGTTGAATATAACCGCATTTATTATATAGTTATCTATTATACTTAAAGCTTATCTCCTTAATTTAATGTGCAAGGGGGTTGTGCACAACCAATTATACGGTGTAAACATGATTATGCATACCAAAATAACTACAAACAATTTCATTTATGAGAAGGCTATCTTGAATGCCTCACGTTACGACCAAAGACATGAAAGGTTTCACATTTACAACTTGCAATATGACGAGACTGCATTTTTAGGAGATGAATATGAACCATCAACAGCAATTATAAACCAAAGTACTATACTCCCCTATAAATAGCACAATCCAAACAGGTTCACAGCATACTCTTTCACCGCCACAGCCATCAGAACCGCTGCCAAGATCAACTGTTTCTGCCGCCGACACCACCGAATCTAAATTTAAGAGGTGGTGTTTCGAGCTTGGTGGTTTCGTTTTTGTTTTAGCAGTTTCGATGGTGATCCAACAACCAGATTCGAACAACCAACAACAAACAATTTACCATACAACAAAAATAAGATTGTTACCTTTTTCCTCACAAATATCACAACAACAACAACAAATGAAACAATAAAAAAATGATATTCATCTCCTCAAATCTTTCGCACACCACACCGAAAATCACAAAATCAAATGAAAAAAAGGAATGATAAGTCAACACCAGATTTCATACGCAAGAAACAAAAAAAATGAAAAAAAAAAAGGAAATGATATTCATCCCCTCCAATTTCTATTTTATACGCAAGAAAAAAATCAAATGAAAATCACAAGCAATTTAGAACATTTCAAGCAACACAGACCATCACTTTCCTATTTCCCATCCTCCTCAATATCATTCCAACTCTAAACAAAAAAAGAATATCCTCACTAACCATTTTGAAGCAAAGCTTCTTTCACTATCCGAAAATAAAAAAGAAAGAACAAGAACAATTATGTTACATTCTCTCTTTACATCGGTGAAAACAAATTGATCTCAGAACGGTTCAACCTTTTTCCAATCTTTTAAAGATTTTTTTGTATGAACCCATATCCTCATAGATCTAAAAAAGGAAAATCACAGCAAGAACCTACCCGAAACCCCTTTTGGAAAGGATCTTGAAGCCGAATCATCTTCAGTGAGACTCAACTTGAGGAAACAAAATCTTGAAGCCATGCTAAACACGTTCGTTAACCGTGGGTAGTGCTCTGATTAACACAAGAATCAAGATAAGGTCGATCTTGGTCTATCTTTCGATTGGGTGTGGATTCTAGGATGATGATGGGATCAAGTTTGTGTAAAGAAGATTAATTTGGTGAGAGAAAGAAAGGAGATGGGAGGCTGTGTAAAACTGATTTGGCTTTTAGGGTTTGATCAAATATGTGATAGGATTGCTTAATGGATCGGGTATTATCACTATGCGTGGCCCGGGTATAATTTTAGATTGGGCTTTCCTAAGTGGCATTTCACATTGTAAAGATGTTTTTGCACATGAATAAGTCAGGTTGGTTTTCTGTAATAATAAGATGATATCTACATGCATGGTGTACATGTACCAAAAAAACCTTCTGTATACATACATGTGAGTCTAATTTGAGAATTGGTTCAGCTAATTATATATATACTAAACCCCAAGAGGTTACTGTAGCAAGCACTGTGCTTGCTACAGTAACTTTTTTTTTTTTTTTTTTTTGTATTAACGGTCGTTAGTTATTTAACAGCTGTTAACTAACGACTGTTATCTTTAACATTTTTTCAAAAAATGCTTTTAACGCAATTACCATAACCCAAAGCCGTTAAATATTTGCAACCACAAACAAAACTTAACCGACACCCAATAACTACTTAAAAAAATATATAAACTATTTCTCTTTTTTTTTTACAACCAACGCATAACACCAAACTACTATTTAAAAAACTCGCCGCAACGCGTGGGTTACTAAACTCGTTTGGGCTAAGTTTTGTATCTTATTCACTTTTTACTTTTCACATACGAAAAACAAATTAATTAGTAGTTTACCATCAAGCTTTTTGTTTGGTTTCATTGGATTGTAGATCTAGGAAAAGCATGTATAGCAAATAATATTACGTTAAAACAAGTACATATTTATCTACCGAAACTATTTGCAAAATAAATAAAGAAATAAAATTAACTGGTTTAACCAAAGCCACTTTTATGTATTAAGAAATTTTTTATTTTGATGACCATGTGATTCATGTCTCTTATATGATTGTCATTATTTTCATTTCTAATCATAATTTTCATATCCAATAAATCTTAGAGCATATGTAACGCATAAGTATGTACTGTATAAGTTTTTTACTTTTGACAACCTGATGCAATAAAAGTATACGTACGCTACTCTATATAATATATATATTTGGAATTTATTAAAATAGAATCACTTACCTAATGTCACTCTTCGTTGTCGTGACTTTTCGTAATTTAAAATTAAAGACAATGAAATTTAAAACATATTGTTAACTTAAATTTGTGAACTTATTTGTTATGCTTTGAAAAAACATACTTTTTCTCTCACCCGCAAATATTGATAGAGAAATTACGTACTACTCTCACGCAAGGGCGGAGCTTAGTGAGGACCGGGAAGGGTCCTGGTCCCCCTAGGCCTAACCCTAATGCCTTTTCGGAAAAAAAATTGTTTCGGTCCTCCCACACGGGTCAACATGATACAGATTATGACCACACGGGTCAACATATAATTAAAATCTTAAGGATTTATCAGTTCATTCTCATATGCCAAATCGAGTGGGGACTGATTCTATGATAAACAACAATTGATTTAAAAAAGTCTACGTAGGTGTAACACCCCCATTTTTAAGTTTGTCGCAGCGGAAAAGTAATTTGGGTGTTACGGTGAGGATCGAAGTTTTAACCACATAAAACGGTTTAAAATAAACGTTTTGAAAGTTATTTGTCATTCAAATAATAATTTTGCTAAAAGATGAACCATTTGATTTAAAATCTCATGAAAAGATATAAAGGCTTGTAAAAATGACAAATTTGATTTTTACACCATTTTAATTTATCAGAGTAATAAATGCCCACTCCGTGTCTTGTCCTGCTCCGTTAAATTACCTGAGATACACATGCTTAAAAGTGTCAACACAAAGGTTGGTGAGTTCATTGAGTTTTAGAAAAAACCCTTTATTTTGTTAGATTTCAGGAATATTTGGTATTGATAAAATACAAACAGTAATGAAACAAGTATCGAGTATATTCACAAATAAATCATATAAGTATTCAATCACATTCAATAAAGAATCAATAATCTTAACATGAGCTGGAAACTCATGATACTAACTCAATCAAATATACAATTCACGTATGGTCAAACCTATACAGCTGTATCTAAATATATGTTGAATACATACATTCTTTCCTTTATAGATATTGCACCAAGCCTCATGACACGCAAGACGTTAACAAAGGGGGTGTTCTATCAAATCAATGACAGATTTTGCCCTCTAACAATAGGTGATTTGCCAATTCCTATTTTGTTTCAAATATAGTGTATCACAACTAATACGACTAACCATATGCATAATGGCATTCCGTCAAGTATTAGTGGGATCGGAGGTCAATCCGACACAGGTTTCGAATCTGTTCACTATATTCGGGCTCACATTACAGTGATTAATGGCTCATGATTGAGGGACTATATGGCGATAAGCTAACTTAGGCAATATCAAGGACTAATGGGCTCATTTAGCATAACATCATGAAATCAAGTATCGTATCACAGTAATCAATTCGAAAATATTATCGTTTGAGTATCAGAAATTCAGTTTGAAAATATTATCGTTTGAGTATCGGAAATTCAGTTTGAAAATGTTATTGTTTGAGTATCAGAAATTCAGTTTGAAAATATTATCGTTTGAGTATCAGAAATTCAGTTTAAGTATTTTGCCAGTAACATATATATATATCACATATCACAATAATCGAATTGGAAACATTATCATCAGAGTATCAATATTTCAGTCAAGTAATTCATCAGTAAAATATATATATCACATACCACAATAATCAAATTGAAAGCATTATTATATGAGTATCAGTATTTCAATTAAGTATTGTATATATCACATTTTAAATCACAAATTATATTATTTTAATATCAATTAGGAAATTGATTTAAATTATATATTTTATTCATATACTTATCAAGTTATCAAAGTATATGTAAGTATGTATCTCTCCCAATAATTTAAAAACAATTATTGGAAATGGGGCTATGACTCACCTGGATTGATTTGGAAATGATGAAAAGTAAAGTAGGATGAGATTTATGGGAACGATTATGGAAACGTCTTTGATACGGAACCTGATAAATAAATTTATCGGAGAATATAACCAAATACTATTTGGTAAATACGAATGAATAACGAATAATTATTATTCGTTATGACGAATAGATGATGTGCAGTGAAATTATTATGCCATGCATGATATGATAAAATACTTTATTTAAAAGATCCATCGTAGTTTTACCTTTTTAATCGTAAGTAATAATATTAACTTTTTAGATATCGTTATATATATTATTAACGTAAAAATAAATAATATATATATAAAACGTAATAAAATGCATATGACATGATGGTTGCCGTAAAATACAAAATAAAATGAGAATGTCAAATAGATTATGTGTAGTCCTTGTCCTTTTTCCATTTTTACACTTTTTATACTAACGGCGTTAGCGTCACACAGTTAGTCCTTTTTATATATATTTTACAATTATAGTCCACTACATGTCCAATATTACAATCTAATCTTGTAACAATCCTATATTATCAATTTTTATCCTTTCTTTCTGTTTCTACAGTTTTAGTCCTTTCTTTCCGATATTTTCACTTTTAGTCCCTATAGGTGTCGTCGCGTTACATTTTTAGTCCAATTTTACAATAATGATTCTAAAAATTTTATAAAAATTTTCATAGCTTCTTTTATAAATTTCAAGCTTTTTTCAACTGCTTATTTTATGAAAATCTTATTTTTTTTAGCTTATGGGCCTTAATTCGAACTAAATAAAAGCCCATTTTAAAAATTTAGAGGCGAGGGCATGAAAATTATTTTGGGCTTGAACTTGGTCTTCCTTTGTGATTCTAAAATATATTTTATGGGCCCAGTGGGCTGTTAAATCGTTAAGTCTTATTGGGCCTTAAATAAGCCCACTCGACAACTATAAGGTTTTTAATATTTATTTGGTTTGAAAAACTGGTTTATGTCGATTCACTTTGGCTCGATTGACATGTCAAAACGTGATTATTTATATAAGTCGGGTATGTGAAACTAATAGTTTTCTAGGTGGTCTATTAGTATGTAGAAAAATATTTGGTGCTTGTTACGTGAAATTGAAAGTTATACGATGCGTTTGTATGGTGTTTGAATCGTTTATATATTTTGAAAATATGGAATTATTTTCTAAGTGTTTAAGAAAATTTATACGATGTAACATGGTTTGAAATGGATGCATGAAATACTCGTAACGTTACAACTAATGTGAATTATAGGTGCTACGTGACTCCTAGGCCTTCCAAGATAGAGGCTAGTCACGTTTTGTGTACTAAAAATATATACGTGCGGGTAATATATATATGAAATGCTATACATTTGAACAAAAATAAATATGATGCATGACATAGATTTAACGTGTGCAATGAATTTAGAAGGGATGTAAATGACTTACAAACACCTTAGAGGTGATAAAGAGGTCGAGTGAATTAGAATGGAACACAAGGATTTCACGTTTCACTATATAACCCAAACGTTATATATATATATATTAAACCCGATTTCCTTTTCTTGAGTCCCTAACTAAATTATCATTCGACTTCTGAGTTATAGGGGTGATATTTAGAACGGATGGAGTATGTGAAAGAGTATGGAAATGAAAAGAAACTAGTGCATGCATGAACGTATATATGTATCAAATTGGAATGAATCGTATGGTTTGCATTCATCCAAAGAAACACAAGGACTTCGCATGTCAGTATACTTGGACTCCTAGTACGAATTTTATTGTTAAATAAATAAGATGTGAGAGCTAAATTCATGGGATGTGTCTTGGTGATTCATTCACTATGTCGACACATATATATATCCATAAACGATTTGCTTAAACCTTGTACTACTCGATTTTAGCTGATCGTTGATGATATTTGAACATGAAATTAACTTAGAAATATTATTAGAAACAAACGGGGATTAAAACGGTTAAGAATTGAATAAGTTGTGAATCGGTTTGATTTTGTACGAGTCGAACACTTTGCCTCTTAAAAATGTATCAAAACTCAACGTATGAACGTGAGATTCGACACACTAATAGTTGGCTAGGAGGTTAATGAGGATGTGCAAAAATATACGTAGGTCGTGTGTACGAAATAAAAATAAACGAGTTGATTTGGAGCTTGTCTAGTCGATCTAATAAGAATTAAAACAAAAAAAATGGGCTTGTGGCTTTTGGGCCGATGAACAGTAACCGAAAGAATGGGCTGAATATTAAGGGTCCGGTTTGGTAATTAGAATTAGTAAATTAGGTTTAGTGAAATTAATGTTTTGTTAATTTTGTCAAGAACTTGTTTTGTCGTTTGACGAATTTGACAATATCGTAATCGTGACCATTTTAATATACAAAAAAAAATTTAAATTTCCCCGTAAAAATAGTGATTACAATAATGACAAAGATTATTTATTTAATTAACCGAAGTTAATTATATGAATTTTAGCGAGGTTTTACAGTACCCACATGTCATTCTGAATTTCGTCCCGAAATTCAAATTTAATGTGATTACTCGAGTAAAGAATTTTTGAACAGAGGTTGTCGGGAGGTTTTTTTTTATTTTATTATTACGGATACGTGATTCAGTTAGATTTACTTGTACCCAACAAGACAAGGTAACTGAAGTATTTAAGGGTTGTGAATATTGAAAATGGTGGTCATAAATAGTAAAATAACGGCTAGTAATAGTGCCCAACGGTCGGGAATAGTAACCCAACGGTCACATTTTAGCCTATATATACCATTTCAAATTTCCACTCCTTCCATCAACCATTTTCCTCTCATTTTCCACCAAAATGCCGCATCTCATAACCATCTTAGCGATTTTGTACGTCGTCCTTGCCGCTATCTACTTGCCGTACGTTCCGGATGAAGACTTTAGATTCTTGGTCGCGATCTTGATGTTTGTCGTACCCCTGACTATCCTTGCTATTACCGTTGACAAGATTTGGGGGTAAAATCTTGAGCTAGGGTTGTTTTGGATTAAGTTCTTGTTATGTTTTTATGTATTTGTAACGAATAAGGAATAAAACTCGTTTTGTTTTTAAGAATTAGTCTCATTATCGTTTTTAATATTTGGTTTATATTTATTTTTCAGCATAATTAAAGTGATTCATCCTGTGGTGGCTCTTGCTATTGTTTTGTTGGTGGGAGTCTTATTTGTCATAGCGGATCATCCTATTGAAGATTCTTTTGTTTGTATTGTAATAATTGTAACGATAGCACTTCCGATGTTAATTATTTGTTTATGTATTAACTTTTATAGATTTTAATAAAATTTTCGTTATGGATGTCTTTTATCAGTTTTTACGAATTATTTGTGTTTTTGATTGCTTGTATTTTTGTTGATTTCCTATCACAATGGTGATGATAGGTATTTATTGTGGGTTGTTTAATGTATTGTTTTTGAACAGTTTATTTTTGCTTTATATCTTGCTTTGGAATGAAGATTGTTATTTAAATAATTGAAAATATCATTGTTCTTTTCATAACATAATTTTTCCTAAATTATACATAGTTGATCAGGTTATGTATAATTGAGGACCAAATGATGTGATGTTTGGTTCAATTATATATTTCTATAAATTGTTTTAGATGGTGTTCAACGTGTTGTTTTTATGATATAACACGTAATTCCTTTTTGAAATAAAGTGGAAAATTTTAGGGTTCATAATATAAATCAGAAATTTATAGAGTAATTATTGTATATTGTCATTTGGTAAATGAGACAGAAATTGAAAATAACTTATATTATCATTATTATGGAAATATTACAATGGAGATTTTTCGATACAGTAAAAAGATTATTGTTTAAGTTACATCCATCGTAACTTGAAGTGAAATACAGGAAAGAAATACAACTTAGGAAATTTTAAACTAGATTTTATTTATCTTCAACAGGAATTTATTCATCTGTTCCAATCTAGTTGTCATTCCCTTGATACTATCAAGGTCTTTAAAGATTCTTCATTTTCTTGTAAAGGTCTTGGCTTTCCAATTAACATTGTAGTTTGGACATCGTTTCACATGATGACCATGTCCACCACATCCGTGACATACAATGGTTGTTGGTTGTACTTTCATGTCCTTAGTCCTGCAGCTAATTGCCTGGTGACCTATTTTCTGACATTTCGTGCATTTAACCCTACATATCCCGGTATGATGCTGGTTGCATTTTTGACACCAAGGTAGAGTTCCACGATAACCACTTCCAGTAACAGGTGCGACAAGACAATTTCTATTAGCTTTCTGATTTAGTCCCAGCTGATGTTGATACTTCATACGGTCTTCTAGATGTTTGCGATAACGGTCTTGAGCATTGAAGATGTTGCAGTAGATAGGATTGATGGTTCCTGTCTCGGGAAGTTTCCTCTTTTGATTATTTCCATTTGGTAAAATTCCATGCCTAATTCCTTGATGATGGTTGATGGTAGGGTTGTTCATTCCTTCTTGAATCTTTAAGTGAGGTGGCCTATACTTCATGAAACTTGCAGGGTGTTGATTACCAGGCATACCCGTCTCTTTTCTCGGATAAACTACAGTAGTCCCTTCAAGTACCACTGACACTATGTCTTTTACCAATTTCTGGATAGCTCCAGGAGTCATGGTGATTTCTGATGATGATTGATATGCATTGTTCATGTTGTCCATTTTCTGTAAACATAAATGAAACTCAACATTAGAATCCATATAATATTAGAAAAATTTAAATAATGAAGTTAATTATTTCATTGATGATAGACTGAATTGACTCCCTACTGTAATCTAATTTCAAGATATGTCTTTGTTGTATCATTTTATCAATGATCAACTCTTGATATGGGATTACTAAGGAACAAACCGACTTGTCTATTTAAAATGAAGCTTAATTGTCTTTTCTTCATTCTTTAAATTCCTTTTCAAAAATCGGTATTTAGACGATTCTTAAAGTTTTAGATTATTGTGGTAAGTTTTAAGAAATCTTAATTATTTGTAAGAAATCTTACGGTATATTTGAATAATATTACAGATGTAAACAGAATATTAATAACTTGACCGATTATTTTTGCAGGATAAACGATACAAGATCTTTTATTAATACTCCATTGATCTGAATAGAATCATTTGGTTATCAAATGATGAGATTTTTGCATGAAATTATGAGGATTCATTACATGCATGATTTATACGGAAGAAAAGATTGATTCATAACATAAAGATATAACAGAAAGGATGTTATTATACAATATGTTTTGATTACACGTTCTAAAATTTCAGAATTATTGAACATTACAAGAAATATTAACCAAGTCTATTTGGTTTATTAGGAACAACAAGGAAACTTGTAAACTTAAGATTAGTTACGCCTCTGACGTAAATATCTAATTTCTTTCTCAAGTTCAAGTTGTGCAGCTTCCATGTTTGAGAAACGTTCTTGACACATCTTCATTTGGTTTGCCAACATATTCTCTAATGCGGCAATCTTTTGACCCTGGTTTCTGGCTGCATCTCTGGCCATCCATAGAGTTCTCTCAATATCTCCAATTCTTACATGTGTTTGACCGTGTTCTCTTCTTGCACAACGAACCATGGAATCCAAACTTCCAAGTTCCTGGTTGGTGTTGTCCTTTATTTCATTAATCTTTATTCCTAACTCACATATTGTTCGCCTTTCAGCATCTGCCCTTTTGAACAAAGCGTCAAGGTTACGGTCGTACCATTCAAATTGAGTTGGTCGTAACCCTTTTAGCTGTTCAGTGTGAGCATCCAATATGCCGGCTTGTCGATAAATAAGATTCCATATTGATTCAGGAGTACTTATATCATAGTCGGGAGAGTTAGGTGAAGATAAGTTATTTGGAGAATCTGGTATTGTAGAATCTGAAGTATAAGGTAACGGAGAAATTGGCTCAACATTCGTCCATGATATCTCTTGGCTTGAACCTTGTCCAACTTCGAATGTTGCCTGGCCACCAATCAAATCTTCATATGATTCGGTAGCTCTCCTGATTCTTTGACGTAAAGGTGAACGAATAGGTGACGATGGAGGTGATCTCGGAGTGAGTTCTATATTAGGTTGGGATTTTATTATTTGTACGTAAGGATCTTCATTATTCGGAGAATTTTTATTGATAGATGTGGTATTAGTATTATGGAGAGTAGTGTTGATATTCACGGGCGTTCCTAAAGACATGCTACAGTAGTAATCGAGAATAATATTTTATGAGTATTTTGTATGTTAAAGATATAACAGTACAGATGAAATAACAATTGTATATGAGTGACTATTAAGCATGTAAGATAATCTCAACAGATAAAGTATGGAGCACGGCAGTCTGCAGACACGGAGGGCATAAAATATTATGGTGTAAAATCATTATTTTGAAAATGTAGTTATAGTTTTAATGTTTGAAAACATTTAATTCTCTATAACTGTGGCTCTGATGCCAATCTGTAACACCCCCATTTTTAAGTTTGTCGCAGCGGAAAAGTAATTTGGGTGTTACAGTGAGGATCGAAGTTTTAACCAAATAAAACGGTTTAAAATAAACGTTTTGAAAGTTATTTGTCATTCAAATAATAATTTTGATAAAAGATGAACCATTTGATTTAAAATCTCATGAAAAGATATAAAGGCTTGTAAAAATGACAAATTTGATTTTTACACCATTTAATTTATCAGAGTAATAAATGCCCACTCCGTGTCTTGTCCTGCTCCGTTAAATTACCTGAGATACACATGCTTAAAAGTGTCAACACAAAGTTTGGTGAGTTCATAGAGTTTTAGGAAAAACCTTTTATTTTGTTAGATTTCAGAAATATTTGGTATTGATAAAATACAAACAGTAATGAAACAAGTATCGAGTATATTCACAAATAAATCATATAAGTATTCAATCACATTCAATAAAGAATCAATAATCTTAACATGAGCTGGAAACTCATGATACTAACTCAATCAAATATACAATTCAAGTATGGTCAAACCTATACAGCTGTATCTAAATATATGTTGAATACATACATTCTTTCCTTTATAGATATTGCACCAAGCCTCATGACACGCAAGACGTTAACAAAGGGGGTGTTCTATCAAATCAATGACAGATTTTGCCCTCTAACAATAGGTGATTTGCCAATTCCTATTTTGTCTCAAATATAGTGTATCACAACTAATACGACTAACCATATGCATAATGGCATTCCGTCAAGTATTAGTGGGATCGGAGGTCAATCTGACACAGGTTTCGAATCTGTTCACTATATTCGCGCTCACATTACAGTGATTAATGGTTCATGATTGAGGGACTATATGGCGATAAGCTAACTTAGGTAATATCAAGGACTAATGGGCTCATTTAGCATAACATCATGAAATCAAGTATCGTATCACAGTAATCAATTCAAAAATATTATCGTTTGAGTATCAGAAATTCAGTTTGAAAATATTATCGTTTGAGTATCAGAAATTCAGTTTGAAAATATTATTGTTTGAGTATCAGAAATTCAGTTTGAAAATATTATTGTTTGAGTATCAGAAATTCAGTTTGAAAATATTATCGATTGAGTATCAGAAATTCAGTTTAAGTATTTTGCCAGTAACATATATATATCACATATCACAATAATCGAATTGAAAACATTATCATCAGAGTATCAATATTTCAGTCAAGTAATTCATCAGTAAAATATATATATATCACATACCACAATAATCAAATTGAAAGCATTATTATATGAGTATCAGTATTTCAATTAAGTATTGTATATATCACATTTAAATCACAAATTATATTATTTTAATATCAATTAGGAAATTGATTTAAATTATATATTTTATTCATATACTTATCAAGTTATCAAAGTATATGTAAGCATGTATCTCCCCCAATGATTTAAAAACAATTATTAAAAATGGGGCTATGACTCACCTTGATTGATTTGGAAATGATGAAAAGTAAAGTAGGATGAGATTTATGGGAACGATTATGGAAACGTCTTTGATACAGAACCTGATAAATAAATTTATCAGAGAATATAACCAAATACTATTTGGTAAATACGAATGAATAACGAATAATTATTATTCGTTACGACGAATAGATGATGTGCAGTGAAATTATTATGCCATGCATGATATGATAAAATACTTTATTTAAAAGATCCATCGTAGTTTTACCTTTTTAATCGTAAGTAATAATATTAACTTTTTAGATATCGTTATATATATTATTAACGTAAAAATAAATAATATATATATATATAAAACGTAATAAAATGCATATGACATGATGGTTGCCGTAAAATACAAAATAAAATGAGAATGTCAAATAGATTATGTGTAGTCCTTGTCCTTTTTCCATTTTTACACTTTTTATACTAACGGCGTTAGCGTCACACCGTTAGTCCTTTTTATATATATTTTACAATTATAGTCCACTACATGTCCAATATTACAATCTAATCTTGTAACAATCCTATATTATCGATTTTTATCCTTTCTTTCTGTTTCTACAGTTTTAGTCCTTTCTTTCCAATATTTTCACTTTTAGTCCCTATAGGTGTCGTCGCGTTACATTTTTAGTCCAATTTTACAATAATGATTATAAAAATTTTCATAGCTTCTTTTATAAATTTCAAGCTTATTTCAACTGCTTATTTTATGAAAATCTTATTTTTTTTAGCTTATGGGCCTTAATTCGAACTAAATAAAAGCCCATTTTAAAAATTTAGAGGCGAGGGCATGAAAATTATTTTGGGCTTGAACTTGGGCTTCCTTTGTGATTCTAAAATATATTTTATGGGCCCAGTGGGCTGTTAAATCGTTAAGTCTTATTGGGCCTTAAATAAGCCCACTCGACAACTATAAGGTTTTTAATATTTATTTGGTTTGAAAAACTGGTTTATGTCGATTCACTTTGGCTCGATTGACATGTCAAAACGTGATTATTTATATAAGTCGGGTATGTGAAACTAATAGTTTTCTAGGTAGTCTATTAGTACGTAGAAAAATATTTGGTGCTTGTTACGTGAAATTGAAAGTTATACGATGCGTTTGTATGGTGTTTGAATTGTTTATATATTTTGAAAATATGGAATTATTTTCTAAGTGTTTAAGAAAATTTATACGATGTAACATGGTTTGAAATGGATGAATGAAATACTCGTAACGTTACAACTAATGTGAATTATAGGTGCTACGTGACTCCTAGGCCTTCCAAAATAGAGGCTAGTCACGTTTTGTGTACTAAAAATATATACATACGGGTAATATATATATGAAATGCTATACGTTTGAACAAAAATAAATATGATGCATGACATAGATTTAACGTGTGCAATGAATTTAGAAGGGATGTAAATGACTTACAAACACCTTAGAGGTGATAAAGAGGTCGAGTGAATTAGAATGGAACACAAGGATTTCACGTTTCACTATATAACCCAAACGTTATATATATATTAAACCCGATTTCCTTTTCTTGAGTCCCTAACTAAATTATCATTCGACTTCTGAGTTATAGGGGTGATATTTAGAACGGATGGAGTATGTGAAAGAGTATGGAAATGAAAAGAAACTAGTGCATGCATGAACGTATATATGTATCAAATTGGAATGAATCGTATGGTTTGCATTCATCCAAAGAAACACAAGGACTTCGCATGTCAGTATACTTGGACTCCTAGTACGAATTTTATTGTTAAAGAAATGAGATGTGAGAACTAAATTCATGGGATGTGTCTTGGTGATTCATTCACTATGTCGACACACACACATATATATATATATATATATATATATATATATATATATATATATATATATATATATATATATATATATATCCATAAACGATTTGCTTAAACCTTGTACTACTCGATTTTAGCTGATCATTGATGATATTTGAACATGAAATTAACTTAGAAATATTATTAGGATCATTTAGAAACAAACGGGGATTAAAACGGTTAAGAATTGAATAAGTTGTGAATCGGTTTGATTTTTTACGAGTCGAACACTTTGCCTCTTAAAAACGTATCAAAACTCAACGTATGAACGTGAGATTCGACACACTAATAGTTGGCTAGGAGGTTAATGAGGATGTGCAAAAATATACGTAGGTCGTGTGTACGAAATAAAAATAAACGAGTTGATTTGGAGCTTGTCTAGTCGATCTAATAAGAATTAAAACAAAAAAATGGGCTTGTGGCTTTTGGGCCGATGAACAGTAACCGAAAGAATGGGCTGAATATTAAGGGTCCGGTTTGGTAATTAGAATTAGTAAATTAGGTTTAGTGAAATTAATGTTTTGTTAATTTTGTCGAGAACTTGTTTTGTCGTTTGACGAATTTGACAATATCGTAATCGTGACCATTTTAATATACAAAGAAAATTTTAAATTTCCCCGTAATAATAGTGATTACAATAATGACAAAGATTATTTATTTAATTAACCGAAGTTAATTATACGAATTTTAGCGAGGTTTTACAGTAGGGCTCACAGGTAACCATTACGTGATGACTAATTAAATACAACAATTGTGCATCGCACAAGGCAGTTAGTAAGCTATAATTGTTTCATGCTACACATAGTTACATCGGAGCAACTTCTATAGTCACAAATAATGTTTTGTTTCCATGTACGAGATATAATATGTGTTATGTAACTTATTAGTTCTCTAAAAACTCAAAATCTGTCATAGGCATCTAAATACAGTCACATGCTTATACAAGAATCTCCACCAACATTACGAAATAACACAAAGATATTTTTCAATGCAATCTTCGATTAAATGGCATGAGTCTGACCTTTTTTGCAAAAAAAATAATATATATTTGAGATGTCAGAATTTACATTTCAAGTAGGCCTTTATCAGACTGGTATTACAATGGATTGTTTAGCGATATTACGCCTCAACTATATGCACGATCTTACTTACACTTCATCAAATTACACAAACAATACGCAATGAACAATTAGAATTTACATTTCAAGTAGGCCTTTATCAGTTATTGTTCACATTAAAATAAGAGATATTTTTATAATGGAAGTTAGAAAGTTGGTTTAGTTTAATTGTTCAATAAATACTATCATTAACGACAAATAATTAGATGAACATTTAAAATGGTCTTTTCATGAATCTAAATAAGTTACTTTAATAGAGAAATATTATAAATAACACTTTCAATATCAATAGTAATTAGATAAACATTTAAAATGATCTTTTCCTGAATGAAAAATGATTATCAATATCTACGAATGATACACGATAACAAGTTAACATGCTTTCTTCTTATATATCACAGTGTGTTACTTATGTCCACTTATGAAGTATTGTTGAATAATGAAGAATAAATCAAGCGTCATATGCTTATACAAGCGTCTGCACCAACATTACGAAAAAACATATAATTAATCAACCAACAGACCGTGCATCACACGGGTTAGATAAAGCCTCGTTTATATGTTATTCTTGTCATTTTCTTAAACTCGTTTCATTATTGAATTGAAACTATTGAATCAAAACATCACAAACATTTATGCATGTCTGGGTTACGTACATATGTTATGCATATCTGGTTTAAGGTTGAGTTTTTTAACACGATTAATAAACGAGTCGTGTTTGAGTAGAGATTATATCAACACGATAACCTGAGAACCCGAATAGGATAACCCGACCATGAGCCACCCCGTCCCCCGTTTATGCCATATAGAATTAAGATATATATATATATATATATATATATATATATATATATATATATATATATATATATATATATATATATATATATATATATATATATCATCCCCTCTTTTGCTATTCCCTTTTTTTTCTTCTTTTTTTTCCAAAAATCAAATTAACCCCCCAAATGAGTTTCTTCCCCCTTTTTTATCATTTTCACTCGATCTTGCCCCGTAAAGTAACCACCCTTCCTGCAACACTCTTTAACCGGCCTCACTATTTATCTCTCAGCATCATCGCTATTTTCTCTTGATCTCACCAGAATATTATATTGCGTTTTGGGTATGTATAGATATATAAATTTATATCGAGTGAATCGTTTACAATTTTGGATTTGTACGGTGGCAAGCGGCAAAGTGACGTTGGATTCAAATAACAATCTGGTTTGTAATAATAGTGTTAAGAAAATGCATTTTTGCTCATATTATAGTATGTGCAAATCCTGACTTTCATTGGCCTTTTGATGTAATCGTATGTTGTATAAATTGTGCTATATGTTTGACTGTATACTTTATCACATTATGCATTTTGTTTGAATTTTTTTGTTCTTCAGAAAACTAGTTTAGTTATACTCAGTGCTTGATGTTGACATTTTTTTATTTCTTGTTCTTCAGAAAACTAGTTACATACCCTGTATGAATTTTGTTATATCAGACTATTTAATATTATGAAACTGGAAAGAAAACATTAGAAGTTGGCGGATCAGCCGCCCCGCCTGACCCCAAAACTATTTAAACAATTTTGAATTGAGCATAAACCTGACATGTCAAAACCCAATGTACCCATTATCGACCTATGACTTTTAGCAACAACAAAGGTGAGATGTATGATATTGAAATGTAGGGTCTATATCTTGATTTAGTATAAATAGGTTGTATGTGTCTACGTTTAATAAACCATTAACAGAAACAATAAAATTTCGAATATGCACTCACTACAAGATATACTGCATTTGCTGACAGACAAAAAGTGTCAGGAAATGTATAAAAAAGTGTCACCAAAGATAAATTAGCTTCTCCTTCACATATGATAAGTGTCAGCAGAAGTTCCGATGGTAAAGGTCTATGGTGACACACCATCCTGATACATAATCTGTCTATAAGTGACAGCAAAAGTTCATATCTTTGTCTACACAAAGGTTGTGTCACGATATACACAAACTTCCAATACCATAATATCATACCGAAATTAGAACTTCCAATGCCAAAATATCATACAAAATCAGAACTTTAGAAGGTTGATTATCCAGAAACCATACACAGAATCAGAACTTTAAAAGGCTGATTATCCAGAAATCAGAATCATATAGAAATCTGAATCCAACATTAAATGTACTTAATACCCAATTTTGTCCTGTAGTACTAGTAAAATGAGATAGTCAATCGAACTTTAGAAGGCCGGTTTGCTCTGAATACTCTTGTCATCATTTCCTGTAGTCAAACCAACAAAGGATCAAAGATGTTAAACTAGTAATATACTCTGTCATCATTTACTTTGATGGGTGGTTAAAGATGTTAAACAAGTTAAAACACATACTATTTTTTTCAAGAAACTATGAAAGCAAATACTTTTGTTTGCTGCAAATAATGGGTAGGCTTCCGGGCAAAAGTAGAAAATTCCAAGGTGTCAACTAATTGATGATAAACTTGAGTTAATTAAAGTACAAAGATAAAATCCACTTGATGAAACTTGAACACTTTGATTCTATAATTTGATTCAATCCTATGTGTCACAAGCACAATTGATTATAAGAATCTCATTAGAGGTGAAAAAAGAGGACATGTTTTGAAATAGGTCAAATGGGTCGAGTTTGTATATATTTGAAAAGTAGAAAAAAATGCAATATATTTGAATATTGTTTTCCAAATGCATACCTGTAATATGAATAGTGTTGACGACTTGGACCTGATGTTGGATTCTTTGGTTGAGGACCCCGTACCAGATGGATTCTTTGGTTGAGGACCCAAAATCTTAATGAATCCTCGGAGTCCACGGCCCTGCTTCCACGCCAAATAATGCAGGTATATTAGTAGCAAATTTTGTAGGTCTTCCCTAACAATTAGGACATATATTTTAATCAAACAACAATATAGTATGCTTACTTGTCTGCAACAGGTCTCAGTTGCTAATGTTTATCAATTGAGTTAAGAGCCATCTCAAGCTTACCTAGATGAAAGTATGATTTAGACATCAGGTTCCACCTCCAAAGCATTATTGAAGAGTATAAATCATCTAGAGCATCACATACCTCAAAGAGAGCCTCTCCTTTCATATTAAATATCTTCTCCGAATAGCAGCTTATAGACAAAGCTTCAGCTATAATCCCCAATGCTTTAGTTGCGGACTCGTAGGTTTTCTGTTGCAAAAGCTCCGTAGACAGCTTCAGGCAATTGGTGACTTTCTGTTAATGAGAGGATTTTGTTAGGTTAGAAGCTGCCAATGAGATGATTTTAGTAATTGTCAACCTATTTCAAGGATTTGAATTTATAGGATAAAATAGAATAACTCTTGGTATCAAATCCAATAAGAAATATATGCTCTAATTTGAATCACAGTATGGCAGTAAATATATGAAAACATCAAGGAAAAATGCGAGACAGATTATGTGGTTACCTATGCCTTCTGCAGGCCATCAGCAACATCAATTGCGATTCTCCTATCCAAGCAAACTAGGTTCTTAGACTCCAAGCACTTTTTATAGTGGTGTGTGCTTGTTTACACACCTTATTCTTACCAAATTAAGACCAAAACAACCAAAAATGCAAAAGATATTGTGTTTTTGTGCTTGTGATCGTGCAGGAAAGGATATTGCAAAAACATGCATAATTGAGGCCACAAAGACAAAAACGAGCACGAGATTTGGAAAATTGTCAAAATCCGGAGCTTGGATGGGAAACAAAGCAAAATGGAGCATTACCGGTTCGATTCGACACGATTTTGAAGAAAAACGAAGAAAAAGACAAAAAATCAAAGGAAAAGTCAATCTCGAGAATGTGACATTGAGGGGAGTGTGGAAAAACAAACCAAAAGCCGTAATCACCTTTTACCCTTAACTTTAACACAAAATGACCAAAATACCCCTCAACCGACACACAAAATTACCAATTTACCCTTTTTACCCCGAAAGCTTAAACGAAAAAAATCATTTTCAAAACCCTTTTCCAAAAACATTTTTCAAAATAAAGTCATGAAAAATCTTTTTGTCAAAAATTTTTATTATTATTATTATTATTATTATTATTATTATTATTATTATTATTATTATTATTATTATTATTATTATTATTATTATTATTATTATTATTATTATCAAAAATCTTTATTAATATTATTATTATGTTATTATAAAAAAAAATAAAAACATTTTCAGTTTTTATTTAAACTTTTTATTTAAAACTAATATTTCCTAAAACACCTAAACTCACAATACTACACCTAATCTTAAACCCACTACTCCAATTACCCAATCCACTAATCCTACACACCCAGCCTACTCCACAATTTAACACAACCCAACCCAACTCACCCTACTAACCCAACACCACTCACAAACCTTAATCCAGTGATGATAAAAACACCCCTGCACCCCGTTTTATCCCAAACCTGGTCAAACCATTCTCCCACCTCTCTTTTACCCTCCAAACAAACCCAACCTCCATTGCTTTACCTACTACACGCAATCTCATCACCTGCTCCAAGGAATCTCCTTCACGTGAAGCACAAGGAATCTCATCACCTTCAAACAAACCACAAATTGAACCTACGGCTCAAAACAACTCCTTTGGCTCCAAGGTTTTATCCAATGGCTGAGGTTGTTACAAAGAAGCACAAGGCTTATTCTGTCTCACAATGAAAGCACACCAGATGAAGACAAACTGAAAAGGAGACCCTTTGCACTTTTTCTAGTATAAATACTCTATTGTAGCCATTCTTATAAGGCAATTAGATAGTAGGATTAGGAGTAGGATAGCTTTGGCTAATTGTTTTAAGTTTAATAATTCCTGTACTAGTTCAAGTTTAATAGCAAGTTTACATTTTCCTTTCAACTGTTTCCTTATTAGCTTATTACTTTTTAAACTGCTTATTGGTTTATTACATTTGCTTATAATTAGCTTATGGTTACTGTTTGTTGTCTTCATTATAGCTCCATCATCTTTTGTTCTTCACTTTAGCATCAAAATCTCAATATTCAAAATTATACTGCAAAAATAGATTAGCTCATTTTTGTACTAATTTTATGTTAGCATTAGCTCTTAAATACTTAAAATGGTCTGTTATACTTTTGTGTTCCAAAGTTTAAGCTTAATTTGGCTTCTTTCTAGTTAAAAAACCACAACAGTCGTGCATAGGGAGTGTTAAATTAGATTAATAATTAAGTACATTTAAGTTTATGAGAAAAGTTCAATGCAGAACAATAATTATCTAAAGATCAAATCAAGTAATCTCAACCATCCATCTATTTTAAATCTAAAGGCCTAGATTAATTCTCATATTAATATAATTAATTGTTAAAGGGCACTTATGTAATACGTATCATTCAAAACTTAAAGGGTCGGTACACACACACGGTCTCTCGTTTACTCTCACCTATAAAGATTTTCGGCGACAGTTGCAATTGTTCCGGCGGAGGAGCGAGGAAGGAAGCGGCATCATTATACCATGATCTTTTGAGACGGGTCAACATCAACGGTCGTCGGAACATGTACGGTGGACTGAGGATGAGAAGCAGATTCCGAAAACTCAAGTTGTGGTGAAGGGAGAGCCAATGGAGATGGTGGGTGAGAACGAGGGATAATAGTAGGTGAAGGAGGTGAGTTTTTTTCTAGTGATTTGATAGTTTTTTGAGGGGGCGATGTTGGGGCCACAGTAGTGGTCAAAGATGGTGTTGTAGCAGGTGGTGGAGGGGAGTTGTCACAGGTGAGGGAGGTCCATATCGTTGTTGTGATGGAACAGGTGGTGGTGGTGGTGATGGTGATGGGGAGGGGGATGGCGATGGAGATGGAGACAAGAATCAGATTCTGAGAGTTGCCAATTACTAGCACATGAAGATTGGCATCAAATCCCTCAAAGTGCAAAGGTACAATTTGGGCCCTAAATCCATTTGCTTTAATTGTAAAACATTATAGTTACTGCTGATAAAGAAGTAAAGATGAATGAGGATTGAGTTTTATGGCAACATCAAATGGCTTACGTCGATAGATCATTGGTTCATAAGATGTTTCACCTCATCAAGTAGGAAAAAGCATAGATCCAGTGAATAAGAGGTTGCAAAAGTTTTCTTCATATTTGGTAGAATACAACAGTTATACCTTAACTTTGTTCGGCAAATTAACTAGTCCTAACTATTAGATCAGTGTTAGCTGCATATGATTTTTTGGACCACTGGTTGTGTGGATAGGTTACTAAATATTAGCTTCAAAAGAAATTGTGCAGTCTAAAATAAAATGCAAAGTATTGCTTCTGTTCTTCTTAAGTTGCGGTTGTGTCTTATCTGGTTCAAGTTTTTTTGCTGCATTTTAGTCGTTGACTTGTACTCCTATTAAGAAAATCAGAAGCGATATTAGTGAGGCATGTGCAAATGAATAATTCATTGGTGAATTATTTTGGCAATCAATTACAACACGTCAAGTAATCCCTGCATAGTTTTATTAGTGTGGTTACTATTTGTTCACTCGCTTCCCATGATTATGACCTGATCAATGATCGTGAACCCCTTCAACCTCTTAGAGCTTTGCAAATTTCAAACTGAGGACTTTTTACAAGGAGCTATCATGAATAGGTTCCAGGTTCTGTAGCTACTGCTCTAGTAATTGTGTTTCCAGTGCCTATGTCAGTGCGTGATAAAAAGATGTTATACTTGATAGAATTCTTATTAACCTAAACTAAATGTGTCACTAGGCATGTACTCAGATGCAGATCATGAATTGTGGTATCTCAACATGAGAACACCCTCTCATAATGATAGACAAAAAGCCACAAGGTTGGATAACAAAACAAAATAGATAGGAGAAAGCATGTCTGTGAACTATTTTACAAACACAAACAATTATATTTATCTATTCTGATTTTTTTCCTGTTTCAATTTTTGCAGATTGTGACGTGTGTGCGTTAGGTGCACTACTGGAAGAGAGTATTGAAGTGAATTTGGTAGAATAAAGTTAAGTTTACTAGTACAAACTGCAGATATTATGTTTGTTGCTTATAGTTTTTATGTAATTCGTAATGTAGTTTTTGTTGGTATTCTCTTTAGTGTTTTCGTACTCCTTTGTATTTGGTCATCATCTTTATTATCTGGCTACTTGCTTGTATTCGGAATTTGGCTACCTTACTTTGAATGAAACTTATCTTTTTTGTTTAAATTGTTTTCTACAAGTTAATTGTTAGACATAGGGGGTGTTTGGTTTAGCTCACTT
This sequence comes from Artemisia argyi, assembly GCA_030686995.1. Classification (NCBI taxonomy): domain Eukaryota; kingdom Viridiplantae; phylum Streptophyta; class Magnoliopsida; order Asterales; family Asteraceae; genus Artemisia; species Artemisia argyi. The sequence goes on along the minus strand of CM060709.1, from coordinate 216,477,788 downwards.
GAGGGACTTAATAGCTTTTTGTGTTTTCTAAAAGCTTTCAAGTTGTTTGGATAAGCTTATTTGTAAGTGATAGCTCATAGCTTAATTTGTCCATGAAAACAGATTGCTCATAGGGTGTGGTTAGCCGTTAGTGCATAAGTGATTTACCGCAAATCACATGTGATTTTACCTCAAATCACATGTGATTTTACCTCAAATCACATGTGATTTACCGCAAATCACATGTGATTTTACCTCAAATTTTTTTAAGTGAATCACACATGATTTAAACACGAATCACAACAAAAAAATAAAATCACGTGTGATTTACTCATTTTTATATTAAAACAGAATCACATGTTTTTGAGTTTATAACAACAAAGAGTAAATCACACGTGATTTACTTTTTTTTTCATAACAGAACAAAAAAAAATAACAGAATCACACGTGATTTCACGAATTTGTTTTTATAGAAGGAAAGATTAAGTTGATTTGACATTGAAGATCACATGTGATTTATTACATTAAAGATAGCATGTGACTTGTAAAATCACATGTGATTTTTTTTTTTTTTTGGGTGTAAGCTGTGTTTCAGACTCGACATTGCAAGCCGGATAAAATCACATGTGATTTAGCGACTTATATAATCACACATGATTTTTAAAATAGCAAATTACAAGTGATTTTCTGGGTGAAAATTTTGAAAAAAAAAAAAAAAAAAAAAAAAAAAAATCGTCAAAATTTGATAAGAGACCATACTGGGAATTCATCAATTGTTATTTGGATCTTTTACACGTGTTACATCTTTTATTTATTATTGGAGTATGTGTATAATTGGGAATTCATCAATTGTTTTGATGACAAGTGGTTACTAGAATCACACGTGATCCACCAAAAAATCACATGTGATTGCTATAAAAGAATCTCAGGACTAATAAAAGAGTGTATATTTTAAATTTTTTTGAGAGAATCACGTGATCCACTAAAGAATCACATTGGATTTTTGTATAAATCACACGTGATTGTTGTACAAGAATCTCAGAACTAATAAAGAGTTAAAATAATCACACATGATCCACCAAAGAATCACATGAGATTTTATGCAAATCACATGTGATTGCTGTAAAAAAATCTCAAAACTAATAAAGAGTGCATACTTTACTATTAATTTACAACAACAAAGAGCAAATCAATATGACTTACATTTTCTTTTAACAAAACACTACAACAACAAAACCACACGTGATTTTACTCCTTTCAAGATCAAAATGCAGTCAAATTTGATTCAGTTTACAATCAAACTTGATCAAACTACAATCAAATCATTAAAAATTAAAATAATGTATAAGAAAAGAAGTTCAAAATAATTCATATACTTATTTTGTCAACATATAATAACCATGACCAACCTGTCAATACATTTCTCTTTTATAAATACAGTAATAAAAAGTAAAAAATAAAAAACTTTTTATGAAACCCTGTATAAACAAACAAACCAAAACTAATAAAAACCAAACCCAAACAACTTCCAATTCATTTCATTTCGCGTCACTCCACGCTACTTCACGGGAAAAACTTTCCGATCACTTCCCGACGACCACCATCAACACCGTCGCTGACCTCACCTTCAAATCCAACGAGTTCGATATCTGGAACGTCACATCGTCATCTTCATCGAAACCGGCGCATGAGATGCGTAAATAGGCGCGTGAGGTTCGGAAACCCGTTGCCGCTCCATGAGTATTTGGCGTCGTGGATGAGGAGGATTACGGTGGCGTGTACGAGAGGATACCACCACATGAGTATTTAGCGTCGGTGAGTGTGGCGTCATGTTTGGTGCATGAAGGTGTTGTGTGATTTTCCGGTTAACTGGTGGTCTACTGCGTGTTTGTGTGTGTTTTTGTTGACAGGGAAACAAGTAGATTTTTTTGGGAATCAAATGAGGGTTAGTTTAGATATTTTGAGTTTTTATATGATTGGCTGTTTTGATCACAGCCATTGGATCAAAATGAAATCAATGGACGGGATCGACTCTTTTGTTCTTTAAAGATTGCTTGTTCGCTGGGGATCTCACCTCTTAAGTTTATTAGCCTTTTACTAACACCCATTTAAACTATCTTTGACAAAATTAAAAAAAATACAATTAACTACCATCAAAACCATATTTAAACCCATCAATTCGGTCCATTTAAACCTCCCCATTAACTACCTTTAAAGCCCAATTTAAATACCCTTTTAAACTCATCCTTAATGAAATTTAAATCCATCTATACTACATATAAAGGAAAAATAGTAAAAGTGGAAAAGTGATAAGTTAAATAAAGTGAAATGTTGAAAAATCTTATTAAAGGAAATTATGAAATGTAATTAATACTCTTATTAAAACACCCAATTACTTAAAAGTACAATGATTTATTCACATTGTACAACCAATTAAAAACATATCTACCAAATTAAATACAAGCAATTAAAACAATTAATACAAATCACAAACCGGGTTGACTCGGGACGCTTCAAACCCGACGGGTTAAACCAGTTTAATTTGACCCGTTTTTGACCCAACCTAGCAAGTTGACCCGGTTTAAATTGACCAATTATTCGACCGGAACTGTTCAACCAGTTGAACCACCCGGGTCGAACCGGGTTTCAAAACATTATATTTAATTCACAAACCTTCAAACTTTTATTATTTATAACCTATAAACATTTTTTTATCAATAAAATATATGTCGCTATAAAATCCTGTTGTTACGCACGAGTACTCATCTAGTATAATACAATTAACAAACAAATGTTAACTTGTATACATGCTCCACTAGTGTATTTATTTAATTGAATGCCCTGCTTTACTCCTTCCATTCGAACGACAACAACATCCACACGACATATTTATTTTGTAATATTGCTGCTACTTTATTCCGTTCGACAAAAGGTTTTGGTTTCGCAAATTTTTTCGACTATTCCATCAAGGTATAGACTTATTCCTTTCTTTTGTTTTGTTGTTGTTTTGGCCTAATATGAATCGACCATGTCGTCTAATATGTACAATGTAAAATCGACCTTATGTTGTCTTTTAATCGACCTATACATTCTGTTCTATATATCGACCCATTCGACCTTTGTTATACTTTACTATTTAATTGTATATTAAAACTTTTGATAATCGACCTATAAAATATATATCAACTGTATGATTTTTATTTTTTTTTTTTGAACGGCGATTTTTATTAGAAACTAGCAAGGAGCTAGAAAATTACAAAGAAATAATAGATGGTTTTTAAACCAATCATCCCAACTAAACATAGTTTTACTTCTATATCGGCACCAATAATAAGAATTACAAATGATCTCGTCAAAGAACGTCGCCTTTGAAATAAACTTGTCTTGAAACATCTTTTTGTTACGAAAGTTCCATAGACTCCACCACATCACGAAAAATATACCTTCGAACATGTTTTTATTCTTCTTCGGCATTTTGACGTTATCAATCCATGTTTTCCAGTCGGCGTAAGAATCACAATCAGTAAAAGGAACATCCCACCATCGAGCAATTAGTTGTGACAGATTCTTAGCCATATCACACGTAAAAAACAAATGGTTTGTGGTCTCTATCCCAACTTCACAGTTAACGCACTCTAAAGACATAATATCGATCCCGCGTCTCGAGATATTAAATCTAGTTGGTAATGAATTCGTCATTACCTTCCACGCAAAAATATTTGCTTTGATGGGCACATAGCGAATCCAACTGGTCTTCATTTCACTTATCGGAAGAAGATGCTTATCGATTAGGTACCTGAATGAAGCAACCGAATACTCTCCAGAACTATTCAAGGACCATATCCATTTATCCAAGGACTGATTGAGAACCACTGGTTGAACCAGATTAAGCATCTCCTGAACTTGTGTTTCTTCAAGACCCCCTCTAGGATCTCTTCGAAAGGAGTAAGATAAACTAGGTTGAGCAAGCTTATTACCAACTGTTATCTGCTTGTTGTTTTCAAGAGCATAAGCTCTAGGGAATCTGTCTTTAAATTTGCCCCCTTCGCACCATCCATCTTCCCAGAATAACGTTGAAAGCCCATTGCCCATCTTCTTTTTCATGAACGACATCAGGTTAATTCCTTTTGATGCCAACACTTTAACCTCATTAATAATATTTGTCCAACAAGTAGTAACACCTTTTCTTGGAATCCCGTCGATATTTCCTCCATCACCGTGAATAGCTTTGACCACACGAGACCAAAGCGTAGGTTCATGGGCTAAAAACCTCCAAACCCATTTAAAAAGCAACCCTCTATTAAGGGCGTAAAGGCTAGCAATTCCAAGGCCTCCATTAGCTTTGGGAGCAAGAACCTTCTTCCATTGAACCCAAGACACTTTCTTACAAGAATTTGCGTGACCATTAAAGAATTTACTACGAATTGATTCTAGAATGCGAAGAATACCTGTGGGCACTTTGAACATCGACATATGGAATATAGGCATAGAACCAAGAACGGATTTGATTAATGTAAGCCTACCTCCAATTGATAACATCTTCATCTTCCATTTGGATAAACGAGTCTTGACTCGATCCACAATAGCGTCCCATGCTTGAAGATTATGCATAGCACCTCCCACATATGAGCCAAGGTATAGAAAAGGAGTTTTGAGAACCTGACATCCGAGCTTGACAGCTGCTCTAGACACTTTTTCAGCAGCCACTTCAATACCCATGATTTTGCTTTTCTTCATGTTGATTTTTAAACCTGAAACCTTGTGAAAACAATCAAGAACATGCATAAGAGAAGATATATTACGTTCGCTCCATTCGCCAACGAACACCACATCGTCCGCATAAAACATATGCGAAAGGTTGACCTCCCCGCCAACTTTAATACCTTGATACATTCCCGCTTCAACCACCCTTTGAAATGAAATATGGAGGGTTTCCATAACCAAGAGAAACAGGAAAGGAGATAACGGATCGCCTTGTTTCAAACCTTTTCCGAATTGAAACTCGTCGGTTGGACTACCATTGATAATGATAGATCCTTTGGACGAATGAAGACAGCAATGAATCCACTTCCTCCATTTTTCCCCAAATCCAAACTTACTAAGTACATCGTCAAGAAAATCCCACCTTACCGAATCATACGCTTTCTCAAAGTCAACCTTGAATATTAAACTCTGTTTTTTCTTTCTCTTACACCAAGATAAGACTTCATTTAAAATAAAAGGACCATCTAGAATTTGTCTATCTTTAATGAACGCCGATTGCACTTCGTTAATAATACCCCCCAAAACACCAACAAGACGGTTAGTCAAGATCTTTGCAATGATTTTATATATACAACCGATGAGGCTAATCGGTCTAAAATCCTTTACAAGATTTGCATCCGGAATTTTCGGAATTAGGGTGATAAAAGATGAGTTGCATCCTTTAGGCAAATCAGAATAGGTAAAAAAATACCTCACAGCTGCATATACATCTATATCAACAAGATACCAGAAATGTCTAAAGAAACCAAACGTGAAACCGTCAGGACCTGGAGCTTTATCAATCCCGCATTCCCAAACCGCCTTCTTGATTTCTATATTAGTTACATCTCTCTCCAAAATTGCTCGTTGTTCGATAGATATCTGATTAGGAAAATCCAAAAACAACGAAGCAGTAGACTTATCTGGTTTGCAGAAACGATTGGCAAAATGATCAAAGAATTCTTTTTTAACTTTATCTGGGCTATCAATCCAAATTCCATCAACCATAACCCCTCTTATACTTTGAATATTACGTCTCTTATTTATAATACCATGGAAGAAACCGGTATTCTCGTCCCCTTCTATCGCCCATTTAATTTTAGCCTTTTGAGCTTTTTCCATCGCATCTAAACTATCCAACTTTTGTAACTGTTGAATAATTTCCAAACGGGATCTGACCAGGACCTCGTCCCCTAGGCCACTATCAATCTTCGAGTCAATGTTTTCCAATATCTTTTTAAGATGTATCTGATCCTTTTTTCTACACCCCATGTTACTTTTGTTCCAAGTGCGAATGTTCTTTTTGAGCATTCTAAGTTTATTCATCAAAATCAGCACCGCATTATTACCCATCCTTGGGCTGTTCTTCCACGTGTTTTCAACCAAAGTACTAAAACCGTCCGTATCTAACCAGTGATGAAAAAAACGGAATGGAGTTGGACCATAATCGTATCGATTTTCCTTTAGAAGAATGGGTCTATGATCCGACAAGAATCTATCCAACGTGATAGCATTAATGTTCGGACACTCACTAAAAACGCTCTCCGACACCAAGAATCTATCTAGTTTGCTCATCTTAGTAGCGGACTTATGGCACCAAGTGAAATGACAACCTCCTAAATTAACTTCGACCAATCCCGAATCCGAAATGAAAGAGTTAAACCTTTGAGCACCATTCTGATTAAAGTGAGAACCGAATCTATCTGATTTAACACGGACCTCATTGAAGTCACCCATGATTATGACATTCCCGTTCCATTTACCAACCTCCTGACGTAAGAAACCCCAAAGAGACATTTTTTCTTTGCTTTCTTGGGGCGCATACACAGCAATAATCATTGTTTTCTTTCCCGATAATCGCCAATAACCCCGAATAATCACAAAGTAATCTGACACCGTAATACTACTTCTACAAAACGAGTTAGTATCCCAAACACAAAGGATGCCTCCCGAATTTCCAACCGCTTCACTATATACATGATCAAAAACTAAATTACCCCAACATTGTTTAACAACAGACTCATCAATAGTTTCCATCTTAGTTTCTTGAATAGCTAAAAAATTAACCTTGTTCTTGATACAAAGTTCCTTGACCCAATCTTTTTTGGCCTTTTGGGCAAGACCTTGAATGTTTAACGACAAAAAATTCATCTATAACCTTCCTCCACTCCTTGTGATCCAATAATCTCATCCAAATTTGCTATGCAACCTTCCATTTTGAAACCCATAACCTGTCCGACTTTAACCACCTCCTCTAGCAAACCAATCATTGATCCACCTGTTCGAGGAATTTCAGAAACTTTAAAATGTCCCGATGCGATAGAACTATTTCCACTAGCTTTCACATTACTATCAGCACAACATTCAATGTTATCAACATTAAATTTGTCTTTATTTTCTGGTATAGCATCTTCATCAGTTCGAGTAGAAGGAGTGAAACCCGGAGGGTACTTTATACTATTTTCGGATTCATTGTCGTTCTTTTCTGCTTGTTTGTTTCGTTTAAGTAATTGGTAAATGTTAAATGGATCATCTGAGTTTTCCTCTTTCTCCTTCGAATGTTTTCCATCCTCAAAGTTTTTCAACAAATCTTCATCATCAAAGATAGTGTCTGAAACCTTCTCACCATCACTATGTTCATCAGAAACTTCAAACTTTTGAGCGACATCTTCCTCTTCTATGGAGTTAATATCTTCATCCTCAGTTTCTACATCCTCATTTTCTTCACTAAAATCCGGTACCCACCCTGGAGTTTCGTTGGCTCTAATCCAATATGTCTTACCTCGATGCATGATCTTAAAGTCCTCTCGAATACTTCTTCCGGACTTCATGTGAATACAAATTCTTTTGGAATGAAAGCATGATTCGTCTTGATCATCCACGTCTAGCAACTTGCCCCACTTTTCCGCGATACGAGTAAAAGTGTTTTCAGTCCACATCCTAAATGGAACTCCTTCCACTTCAACCCATGCTATTCTTCCTTCCACCTCGAAGTCGTTTGTAGCATTAGTAACTTGAGAGAACCATGACATGACACTAACGCTTTCTTTGAATTTAAGCAATGATTCATCAGATTTAAATTCCATCATTATCCATAATTCACCCATATATTTGATCACAACATCCGTAAACCCTTCATTCCCCAATGCCATTTTAAGATTAGCGAGAGAAGCGAATTCTTTCACCCTTCCAAATAATGCTTTAACAATATTCTTATCTAATACACATTCATCTCCCAACACTAGTGATGGTTCTGAATTTGTAGCATCTACTTCCGTCCTTTTCACCCCTTTGAGAACCCCACTATAGGATATGTCATTACCCTCTTTCCTATACGAGCTTGTATTGACAGTAGGAACCTTATTAGCAAAAGGTTTCTTTGATCCATCTCCTACCTTTGTACCAGTGGGTCTTTGAAATCGAGCAATGTTGGCATGAATTTTACTTCGGCCAATCCAAATGGTACATAAATTTTTTATAAGTCTTTCTTCACTAAAAACATTAATGAACTTGACAAAACCAAACCTTTTTCCAAACTTTGATCTTTTATAGGGGATGAAAGAATCAACGACATGCCCATATTGCTTGCACTCTTGATATAACTCCTTGGCCGATACCGAATCCGGAAAATTCGTTATGTAAACTGATGTCGATATCTTATCAACATCATCTTCCTTGGACCGAAAACTTCCCATTGGATTGAAGGGGGCTCAAAACGAATAGATACTATCCCAATGAAATAAGAAACACGAAAAAAAAATCTAAATCGAATGTACTACCTTTGTTGTACCACTTCTGTTGTACCGCCTCTGGTGTCCCACCTCTGACGTCCCAACTTAAGTTGTACCGCCTCTGGTGTCCCACCTATGACGTCCCAACTATAGTGTCCCAACCCCAGGGGCAGAGCCAGGATACTTACTATGAGGGGGCATTTTTTTTTTTTTTTTTTTTTCATACTATGGTAGGTCAACGAAAAAAACATTGTGCAGTAGTGTCGTTAATTTTTTTTTTTCACAAAACTGGTAACAACTCTTATCAGCCACGCCATGACTTTGTTTGACTTTGCGACGGGCTAAAACCCCGTGTCTTAATAACCCAATTAACTACAAAAAGTAAAAAAAAAAAAAGTAACTCGATAAGTTAATAATAATAATAATAACTAAATCAAATAATCACAACATTTCCGCCGTTCAAAAAAACAAAAACAAAAACAAAAAAAAAAAAAAAAAAAAAAAAAAAAAAAAAAAAAAAAAAAAAGTCACAACATTTTAGACAATATCTAAATTACCAAAATCCTTAAATAATAAGTAAACTTGTAAAAAGCAACTATAACTATTATTTACCTTTATCTCATTATCATATTCAAGACATTTAGATTCTAAACATATACGTAACCATCTTATAAGAGAAACATATAAATAGTAAACTTAAAAACTGAATACTGATGTCTTGAAATTAAAAAGCTTTCACGATTTTCTATGACACACATACTAAACTTAAAAAAGCTTATCTCACATCCAATCCTCACGTGACTTTACTATAACTTTGTACTATTTAACTTTAATATTTAATTATTCTCTCCCTCTCTCCTAGATACATCATCTTCTCCACAAATTCTACAAGAACAGAGCAACGTCTGTTATCTTCTTCATTATTTTTAAGGGGGGCAAATTGACGATAAAGACGAGAATCTCCGAAAAAATACACTACGCCGGAAAGTTTTGGGGGGGCACGTGCCCACCGTGCCCCCTCCGTAGCTCCGCCACTGTGTCGACCAACATGTTTATTATTTTCAACCCTTGTATATTTCTGGTATCCGACTCAAGTTTTATTAAAAACTAAATTTTCATGTATCGACCCTAGTGTTGTCATGGTATTCGATGGTGTTTTTCGACCCTTGTAAACTGTTCGAAACAAGGGTGTGTTTGCTTCGTTGTAACAGAAAACACCACAAGCATTCAAATGAATTATGATGATGAATCTTTGTTTATTATAGCAATTGTCTAACAATCAATTAAAATATATTAGGTTTGGATCACGTTGGTTTTTTTTTTTTTTTTTTTTTAACTGGGCCCGAAACCCAAGATTCAAAGGGGTTGCATTTGTTTATTTGGATTAGAAACTATTATGTATAGTTTTAATTAGATAAAATGATTTTAGTTTTAATTTGAGTTAAATAGTAATTGATACAACGGACTAAATATATATTACTTGCTTTTTGTAAACATGATGGTTATAACTTTGAACCAAAATCTAAATTAGTATACAGCAAATAAATGTACGGTGATAACTCTTATAAATACATACATAAGTATAGTAATTAGTTATGGCGTCAAATAATTAGTATCTCCGAGATTTTATAGATAAATCGAAGGAGTAAGTTGTGTTTTCAGTACGCGTTGAGTTGCTTTAAAGGTACGGATATTCAGTCTTCCTTTAAAAGATTCTTTCATTTGCATTTCGTATTTGTACAGATATTCTACTTTTTACTAGTAAAGGTTTCTCATGATTCGTATTCCTTGACTTTGATCCGTTGTTATGATATGAACCCTTTGATTTGAACCATTGATATGATTCTTTTGTTATGATCCATCTGATATGATCCCATTGTTATGATCCATTTGTTTTGACCCGTTTATATTGACCCATTGCCCAAAGTATTATCTAATCATGGAGGTACCATGGCCATATCATTGAGGCACCAATGGCGTGACACTTTCTTTAGAGGTGTTATTGATCCACGGCATTCCCTTCTGTTATAATGATCATGGTGCATATGGATATTTTGTATATGTATGTATAGTCTCGTACTTGCATATGTATTCTGTTTTACATGGAGCGTATGTATGCATCCTAAGCTAAATGAATGATTGGATATTGATTAACTTAGTGATTGGTAGTGCGTGTTGTAACAATTCGCAATTTCAGGTCAATTACTATTCCCGGAAAATTCACTATTCACTTTTACTATTCATTTTTACTATTCATTTCTTTCCGAAATTTTCCCGAAAGTTGATTTTTATTTGATATTCTCAAGTGATAAATCATTTCCATGGCAAATTAAATGTTTGACATTCGTCAGATCATTTTCGTGAAAGTTATTAAGGAATTACACGGAATTACACGTTTTAGGGTAAAACGTCAATCAGAAATTCTACGCACAACGAAATTCGATCCCGTCAGGTGACCCCACATCGGAAAAATGTTTGACACGCTCATGATTTATTTGAGAATTAATCGTGACTGAGAAAAACATGACCAAAGACTTCCCGGCAGGTCACCCAAGCCTGTACTACTCTCGCATGAGCACGCTTAACCGTATGGGCGATTAACCGTTAGACCACAAAACGCGTTTCTAAGACGATTTGAGTTTTCAACTCATTAGAAAAAGTCAACATATTTTTCCCTCCTCCATTGACCAAAAATCATCCCTTGATGTTATAAGTCATTCTTTGATTTTTAGACTTACGGTTTGATGTCTAAAAGACATTTAATACCAACCGACACTAGACTGAGCCCAGTCTAGACATTATAAGTCATTTTAAATCATTTTTATCACATTAGAAAAGTAACATTTTACTTTTCTCAATTTTACGCAATATTCGTACGTTTTACGTATTACGCGTTTTAGACCCGTGTTTCCAGTTTTTTTAGCAGGGTTTACCACCCAAATGGAACCTACCACTCATTTTATATTTTATTATGGAGTATTTTGACAAGTTTAATCATTCCTACAAGTTTCGTATTTTTACGATACCCGGTTTTACGTTTTGTGACGTAACAACTTACGGTTTGCATTTTACGGAGTCAAAACATACTAGATATCTTGGATAAGATCATCACAAGTCTAACCCTTTCTCCCCAAGTTTCCAAACCGCCCTAGGAGGGGGGAGTCACACCCATGTGGCTTCATCTCATGAATTTACCCCTAAATCAACACTTAATTACAACTTGGTCACCAAGTTGTAACACTTTCCTAGTAAGCTTCCTAACCTCCTCAAAAACCATATAAATAGCCCCCTCCCCTTCACTTGAAACGCCACACCTCACACACCATTCTCTCATTCTTTGCTCATTCTCTTCCAAGTTTCATGCAAGATTCAAGTACCATATCAATATCTAAAACCTAGTTAGGTTTTCATTCATCAAAACACTTCCATAACCTCATATACTTGGTGATTTCTCTTGAGTTTAAATCCACTCAATTCACCTCAACCTTCATTACATCTCTTTCAAGAATACCAAGGGTAGAAAGATTGCATGAAGTGAAGTGGGTTGAAGCAAGTCTATCAATGTCCTATCCTTACATGTTAACTTCCTTTCTTTGTTGAAAGCCACAAGTTGTAAGCCAAACCCTAACTTGATTCTTGTTAAATAATCATGTTCATGTTATTTACATATTATTTGTGCTATATTATGTCTTGTATAAATGTCCATGATGTATAAAGATGAGTAAAAGATGTTGTTATAATGAATTGTTGAAACAAGTTACTAAAACAAACAAATTAGTGAATTTGTTGGTATAAACTGATCAAAATGGTAAAAATATGATATTGGATTATTACATAATACAGTAGAGGGCTTAACAAGGAAACCATAGCAATTTGAACCACCTAAAACGAGTATACGAGTCAAAAGTTACGCCGATTTGAAGTTACCAAAACTTTCCGGCAAAACTGCCAAAATGTTTCTGTGACAGAATAGAAAACACGCAAAAAGAGGACTTTCTGGTCCGATTCATGAAAAAGTTAAAACACGAAAGTTGTCCGGAATCACGTTTTCCTTCAGGAACAAAGAGGCTCGAGCCTTGAAAACACTTTCTGAGTGAGATATTTCTCAATTTCTTAACAGCTATTTACATATATATAAGTCACTAGATTTTGGTTATACTTTAAAAGGAACAAGAGGTCTTATGACCTATAATCAAGACCACAGCTAGAGCCAAGGTTGTGTCTCATGACCTTGGAACAAGGACTAAAGGTCATGGCTAGGCCATGACGAAATGACCATAACAAATTACATAGGCGAAAATATGAAATAATGAATTAGGCGATAACATGAACAAGCAATTTGGATCTACTTCACCTAAAAGGAAACCATGAGATATTACCAAGAGATAATGGTCATTCAAAACTTATGAAACTACCCCTAATAACAATCTTCATGTACAAATAAACTTTCCTAAGTTTATTCAAATATCGGACATGTAACTTTCGGATCAAAACTTATATCTATATATTTCATCAACTACTACAATAGTAGGGAGCCTCATGTGAGGAGTTCATTATGTAAGCCGTCGAGATGAGTTGTGGATTTACGAGTTAAAGTGTCCTGGCTCCTCGAACGCTTACTAACATGACTTCTGAATTATGTCGGCCCGAACGGTAGTAAACGATATACCAAAACATACATGTTTCATGAAGCTTTCTTTCAAAGACTTACATTATACATCATACCCCATCATGGACTAAATGCAAGATATATATATAGGCACTACTTCATATTCTTTACTCAAATCCTAAGTCGCACCATTCTATTATAGGTTGCTCGTAGAAACCTTCACGATTCAACCGTTACATTCATTACTTGCTATCTTACTTAAGGTGAGTTCATAGCCCCACTTTCCATTACTTAATTGTTTTACAAATCCTTGGGGGGAATACATGCTATTTCTAAATCGAATACAATGCTTTCTAATGTATGCTTCACGACGATGTTTTATTATCACTAAGTACCAACCTTGCTAAACCGAGATCCCTTATTATGAACCATTTAATCACTAGAAATAGTGAGCGCGAATATTAATAATAGGCCTATTGGGATTGACGAATCCCATTTGTATTGACTAAGTTCAAACAAATGCAATAATATTTGAGATTTAGGTATGTTAGCAAAGTACCTACCGGGATAAATCTGCCGATCGATATTGGTACACGTTAACGTTATGGTGTCATAAGCTTAGTGTATAATACATGTTCCGGGCGTATAATAACGTAGCCTACCTGTTTTGTTTTCCAAACATTGGTGTGAGCCTATAACTCACACTACCAACATATTGTGTTCAATCGATTTAACAAACTCTATGAATATCACTCAACCTTTGTGTTGACCTCTCAAGCATGTATTTCAGGTTCATGACGATCAAGTATGGCACGGAAGGACACGGATACTCAAGAGGGCTATAAATTTTATTATCATTCAAAACTCATTTATTATACATTGTAAACATGGAACCAATTGGGACCTCATTTTGAAATCTCTGATATTTATATAATTTGAATGATACATATTTTAAAACGACTCAATTGGAGTTCGTTTTCTATTATTGTGACTATTGTGCCGTCAAGTAACACCCAGTTCGAATTCCGCTGCATCCATGAATTGGGGGTGTTACAGATTGGTACCAGAGCCATGGTTATAGAGAAACGGGTCTAATTGAGACCTAAACTATAACCGCAATTACAAGCAAAAACATTTAATAGCCTTCCGCTCTCCGTGTCTTCCATCCTCCAGACGATTATGGATTTAGTAAGCATGTTATGATACACAAACATATTAGTATATTCATATATACCCATTTTGAGCATTTCCCCGTAAGCATTAGTATATTGATATATAAACTCGGTTTATTTTCAATCATTTTATCTAAACATATCTGCGTATGCCTATTCTAGGGCATTTCGACACAATCACATTCTCCCAATCATGTTCCTACTCCAACATTTTATGTCCAAGACATTGTAACTGATTGCAATGGTCTTTCCTATTTTCCAAGACATTGTATTATACAATGGTCTTAACCATTTCTCAAATGTTTTGAGTCACACAATGGTCTAACCTACTTCCCAAACATTGTGAATTGCACAATGGTCTAACCTACTTCCGAGACATTGTGTTTTGTGCAATGGTCTCTAGAATTATTCCATCACATTATCAATATCATTTCATATGATATCAAAAACCCGTCACAACCTATCGATTTCTAAATAGAAATATGAGATTTATAAAGGACAAACAAATCCATCACCTACAAAAGCTGAACTTTCTCTACAATTCATCAAAGTTTTCTTATGAAACCTTCATTATTAAAAGTTCGTGATCCTGGCCAAGTATGTTCTATTTTAGAACTACTTAAAACCTCCTTTCCACACGTACCTACCCGTACTATCTTCTATGCGATGGAATGTGAAAACATACGTTACAAGTCTTGTATGGACGGGACTTGCAACTTAAGGGTTTGACATCGCCTTTGTTTAGTGGACAGTTTCCCGAAAGCAACGGACATATCACAAGTATACCTAATTTAGGTATTTGAAAATTTTATCGAACCTCGGCTAAATATAGACTAGTCACCTATATTTAACCTAGGGACAGTGGAATATAGTCTGACTAACTATATTCGACTTAAAATTTCCAAATACTGAGAATAGTTGTACTAGGGTTATGTTTAGGTTGATTTCCTACATGAACACGATAAACCACCAGAATACATTAAAACAATCTAGAGACACGATAGTGCCTTACCACTCAGCAAGATCTTAACACCTTATTTGTATGATCTAAATTCATTCTTGAAATTTTTCATTTATGAGATAATCCGAATTACTATCTTGGGATAGTTACCAATTTTCCTCTTCATCCTGTAGAAGTACTATCCTGTTTAGGTCCTAAAGATACCATTCCATCATAAACTTTTAAAATCTCTTAAGATTTTTAAAGCAAACTCAACATCTATACCTAAGAGTATTAATGTTAAGCATACACTAAGCACTTTTGTTCATCAACATATCACAACATTACCTTCACAACCGTGGCAAACACAAGCTCATTAATAGATCTTGATGCACTTTTAAAGCTCAAATCATCCTTAGTTACATCACAAGCACCCTCATCAGCTTTACAAGATTGAATATTCATCTTGTACTTTTGGAACACCAGTATCATCTCGTAATACCCTACCTTGTAACTCACCGACTAAGTATGAATGTTGTGTAGGATGATTTGTAATTATTTGAATGGATTGGGATGCCTTTTCATTTAAATAAAGACATTGTAAATCACTAAACCATAAGTTTATATTTCCCTATTTACATTGTTTGGGATGCCTCTCTATGTAAATAAAGAATTATAAATAAGTGGACTTATTTGTATCCGAAATAACATAAGTATGAAGTCAATAAACACTAGGTACAACAACCGATTACCTACTAGGCTATGCTTGCAATTACTATCTCAATTCCTATTAATATTCGACTGCTATATCAATTTCCTTTGATATTCGACTATTACCATACCTTTCCTACATAAAAGTAAGCCTCATCCTACACCATACACTGAATTGACAAATCAAATTACATCACCGGTAATCCCAGACTTTAGTCCTCATAAGTAACCACACCTGTTCATCGACACACGACGCAGACCCCTAGAATTCCATGTCGGAGACAGGGTTATGCTAAAGGTATCGCCTTGGAAAGGCTTGATATGATTCGGTAAACGAGGAAAACTAAACCCAAGATACATCGGACCATTCAAAATCCTAGTCAGGGTTGGCCATGTGGCGTACAGACTTGAGCTTCCATTAGAACTCAGTAGTGTACATCCCACTTTTCATGTATCTAACCTAAAGAAATGCTTGTCGGATGAATCACTAGTGATTCCACTCGATGAAATTCAACTCAATGACGATCTTCAATTTATTGAGGAACCCGTAGAAATCATGGACCGAGAGGTCAAACAACTCAAGCAAAGCCGTATTCCAATTGTCAAAGTTCGTTGGAACTCACGACGTGGTCCTGAATACACATAGGAACGAGAGGACCAGATACGTAAGAAATACCCACATCTTTATACCAACAAAGTTTCTACTCCCAACGCAAATTGATCTCCGGGACGGAGCTCTCATATGGGGTGGAGACTGTAACAATTCGCAATTTCAGGTCAATTACTATTCCCGGAAAATTCACTATTCACTTTTACTATTCATGTTACTATTCATTTTTACTATTCATTTCTTTCCGAAATTTTCCCGAAAGTTGATTTTTATTTGATATTCTCAAGTGATAAATCATTTCCATGGCAAATTAAATGTTTGACATTCGTCAGATCATTTTCGTGAAAGTTATTAAGGAATTACACGGAATTACACGTTTTAGGGTAAAACGTCAATCAGAAATTCTACGCACAACGAAATTCGATCCCGTCAGGTGACCCCACATCGGAAAAATGTTTGACACGCTCATGATTTATTTGAGAATTAATCGTGACTGAGAAAAACATGACCAAAGACTTCCCGGCAGGTCACCCAAGCCTGTACTACTCTCGCATGAGCACGCTTAACCGTATGGGCGATTAACCGTTAGACCACAAAACGCGTTTCTAAGACGATTTGAGTTTTCAACTCATTAGAAAAATTCAACATATTTTTCCCTCCTCCATTGACCAAAAATCATCCCTTGATGTTATAAGTCATTCTTTGATTTTTAGACTTACGGTTTGATGTCTAAAAGACATTTAATACCAACCGACACTAGACTGAGCCCAGTCTAGACATTATAAGTCATTTTAAATCATTTTTATCACATTAGAAAAGTAACATTTTACTTTTCTCAATTTTACGCAATATTCGTACGTTTTACGTATTACGCGTTTTAGACCCGTGTTTCCAGTTTTTTTAGCAGGGTTTACCACCCAAATGGAACCTACCACTCATTTTATATTTTATTATGGAGTATTTTGACAAGTTTAATCATTCCTACAAGTTTCGTATTTTTACGATACCCGGTTTTACGTTTTGTGACGTAACAACTTACGGTTTGCATTTTACGGAGTCAAAACATACTAGATATCTTGGATAAGATCATCACAAGTCTAACCCTTTCTCCCCAAGTTTCCAAACCGCCCTAGGAGGGGGGAGTCACACCCATGTGGCTTCATCTCATGAATTTACCCCTAAATCAACACTTAATTACAACTTGGTCACCAAGTTGTAACACTTTCCTAGTAAGCTTCCTAACCTCCTCAAAAACCATATAAATAGCCCCCTCCCCTTCACTTGAAACGCCACACCTCACACACCATTCTCTCATTCTTTGCTCATTCTCTTCCAAGTTTCATGCAAGATTCAAGTACCATATCAATATCTAAAACCTAGTTAGGTTTTCATTCATCAAAACACTTCCATAACCTCATATACTTGGTGATTTCTCTTGAGTTTAAATCCACTCAATTCACCTCAACCTTCATTACATCTCTTTCAAGAATACCAAGGGTAGAAAGATTGCATGAAGTGAAGTGGGTTGAAGCAAGTCTATCAATGTCCTATCCTTACATGTTAACTTCCTTTCTTTGTTGAAAGCCACAAGTTGTAAGCCAAACCCTAACTTGATTCTTGTTAAATAATCATGTTCATGTTATTTACATATTATTTGTGCTATATTATGTCTTGTATAAATGTCCATGATGTATAAAGATGAGTAAAAGATGTTGTTATAATGAATTGTTGAAACAAGTTACTAAAACAAACAAATTAGTGAATTTGTTGGTATAAACTGATCAAAATGGTAAAAATATGATATTGGATTATTACATAATACAGTAGAGGGCTTAACAAGGAAACCATAGCAATTTGAACCACCTAAAACGAGTATACGAGTCAAAAGTTACGCCGATTTGAAGTTACCAAAACTTTCCGGCAAAACTGCCAAAATGTTTCTGTGACAGAATAGAAAACACGCAAAAAGAGGACTTTCTGGTCCGATTCATGAAAAAGTTAAAACACGAAAGTTGTCCGGAATCACGTTTTCCTTCAGGAACAAAGAGGCTCGAGCCTTGAAAACACTTTCTGAGTGAGATATTTCTCAATTTCTTAACAGCTATTTACATATATATAAGTCACTAGATTTTGGTTATACTTTAAAAGGAACAAGAGGTCTTATGACCTATAATCAAGACCACAGCTAGAGCCAAGGTTGTGTCTCATGACCTTGGAACAAGGACTAAAGGTCATGGCTAGGCCATGACGAAATGACCATAACAAATTACATAGGCGAAAACATGAAATAATAAATTAGGCGATAACATGAACAAGCAATTTGGATCTACTTCACCTAAAAGGAAACCATGAGATATTACCAAGAGATAATGGTCATTCAAAACTTATGAAACTACCCCTAATAACAATCTTCATGTACAAATAAACTTTCCTAAGTTTATTCAAATATCGGACATGTAACTTTCGGATCAAAACTTATATCTATATATTTCATCAACTACTACAATAGTAGGGAGCCTCATGTGAGGAGTTCATTATGTAAGCCGTCGAGATGAGTTGTGGATTTACGAGTTAAAGTGTCCTGGCTCCTCGAACGCTTACTAACATGACTTCTGAATTATGTCGGCCCGAACGGTAGTAAACGATATACCAAAACATACATGTTTCATGAAGCTTTCTTTCAAAGACTTACATTATACATCATACCCCATCATGGACTAAATGCAAGATATATATATAGGCACTACTTCATATTCTTTACTCAAATCCTAAGTCGCAACATTCTATTATAGGTTGCTCGTAGAAACCTTCACGATTCAACCGTTACATTCATTACTTGCTATCTTACTTAAGGTGAGTTCATAGCCCCACTTTCCATTACTTAATTGTTTTACAAATCCTTGGGGGGAATACATGCTATTTCTAAATCGAATACAATGCTTTCTAATGTATGCTTCACGACGATGTTTTATTATCACTAAGTACCAACCTTGCTAAACCGAGATCCCTTATTATGAACCATTTAATCACTAGAAATAGTGAGCGCGAATATTAATAATAGGCCTATTGGGATTGACGAATCCCATTTGTATTGACTAAGTTCAAACAAATGCAATAATATTTGAGATTTAGGTATGTTAGCAAAGTACCTACCGGGATAAATCTGCCGATCGATATTGGTACACGTTAACGTTATGGTGTCATAAGCTTAGTGTATAATACATGTTCCGGGCGTATAATAACGTAGCCTACCTGTTTTGTTTTCCAAACATTGGTGTGAGCCTATAACTCACACTACCAACATATTGTGTTCAATCGATTTAACAAACTCTATGAATATCACTCAACCTTTGTGTTGACCTCTCAAGCATGTATTTCAGGTTCATGACGATCAAGTATGGCACGGAAGGACACGGATACTCAAGAGGGCTATAAATTTTATTATCATTCAAAACTCATTTATTATACATTGTAAACATGGAACCAATTGGGACCTCATTTTGAAATCTCTGATATTTATATAATTTGAATGATACATCTTTTAAAACGACTCAATTGGAGTTCGTTTTCTATTATTGTGACTATTGTGCCGTCAAGTAACACCCAGTTCGAATTCCGCTGCATCCATGAATTGGGGGTGTTACACGTGTCATGCACTCCATTTCACTTCTGGTACTTGAGAGGTCTCCCCTCCTTGTACAACTTATGAATTGACGGTATAATGAATTGTGATATGAAATGTTTGATTGATTGTTTCGGTACTGAGCAAATTCTGTTTCTATCTCTTCTACTATTTCTGGACTATTCTTTGATTACAATATTCATATGACCATTCACATTCTTTATGACCTTTACTCTTAGTAGGTTCACATTGGATTGTTTATTTATTCGTTTATATTCAGTTATCTTTCATATGTTTATATCTGTTCACTGAGCGTTAGCTCAGCCACATTTTCTTTTCCCTGCGGCAGGTATCAAGTTGGAGGCTGGGTTTGAGTGATGAGAGTATGAGCTTTTAGTGGACCAACCCTACCTTAGTATTCATGGATTTTATTGTGTTTGTTTCATTAGTCCTTTTAGTCTCAAGATTTGTAATTTATTGAGCTAAGTCTTCCGCTTGCGCTTTATGTTCTGAAATGACACCATAATATTACACTTTAGACCCTTATCTGGTTTGGGGTGTTACAATTATGGTATCAGAGCTTAGGATTTAACCTGTAGAGCTTAGGCTATGACCTGTAAGGATTGGGTAGATATTAGGCTTCCTTCTGCTTTGACGCATCTTTCTGCTTTAACTGTTCTTCCTATCGTATTCAATATTAACTCTGATTTCGTTTTCATTAATTCGTTTATTGACCTTTTAGATGTCGGTCATTCAAACACCGGAAGAGATCGCCACTTTCAATGCAGCTGTTGCTCAAGCTGTTGAAGCTCTAATGCCTGAACTCCGAGCTCGACTCTTCGAGGAATTCCGTCAGGAGGCCTCTAGTTCTGGTGGTGGGGGCACTCCAGTTACTATCTCTGGGTGGTTGGAAAAGTTTGGGAAACAGAAGCCTAGATCTTTTAGCTCCGCCAACACTCCTGTTGATGCGGAAAATTGGATCGCACACATAGAAAAGATCTTTGAGGTGTTGGACTGCGGAGATAATATTAAGACTCGTTTGGCCAGCTACAAGCTGGAGGGTGATGCACTGAACTGGTGGAAGGCCTATAAGCAAGCCAAAGGTGATGCGTTTATAGCCACCATGACATGGGTAGATTTTAGAGGGGTCTTCTATACTCAGTACTTTCCTTTAGCTGAACAACAAAAGTTTGAGCGGGAGTACCATATTATCCGTTAGAAAGACAGGGAAACCACCAATGAATTTATGAAGCGGTTCCTGAGGTTAGCAGGATTTCCGGGGGCGAAGGCTGGAACTCAGGAGGAGTAGGCTTCACATTTCAAATGGGGGCTGAAAGAATGGATTCTGGATGGGATTGTGAACACAGAGTTTACAGACGTAGCTCAGGTTGTGAACGCAGGCTGTAATATCGAACTTCTCCGTGAGAGGAACAGGAGAATAAAAGAAATCGTGATGGGGACCGCATCTGATCTGTTGTAGCACCTACCCAGAACAGTGCTTCGAGGGTACGAGATCAGAGGTACCACGATTCTGAGTCGACTACCACATGTGAAATATGTGGGAAGTGGCATCCAGGGAAGCCTTGCCACAAAAGCTCTGGAGCATGTTTTGCATGCGGTTCGATGGAGCATAAGATTGGTGATTGTCCTATGAGGAAGTGAGTTGGTGATAGGTGATCGGTTCATTTTCAGTTATGTTTTTCATTTGCGTCTTTATACATTTTTGTTATATTTCTGGAATTTCTGATTTGAACCTGCTAATAAATTGAAGTCGGAATTTAGTTCTCATCATCGTATTGGTTCATATTCATGATTATGATCTGTTATATGTTACACATGTGTTCTGTATCCTCTGGATTCAGTTTGAAATGATCGGTCATTATTGAAGAATTCGAAATATTCTGAACCTTCTTAATTGAGTCACGAGAAACTAATCTTTCGTTCGTTTGAATCGTTTCAATTTCCTTTCGTGATCTGGTATGTTTCTATCCGGTTTTTTTCAATTTCGCGGACGAAATTTTATTTTTAGAGAGGAAGAGTTGTAAAACCCTAAAATTCGGAAACCTAAAATTTCCGATAAATTTGAAATTTTTATAACTTTATAATACATTAAAAGAAATTGTTAAATTAGATTAATAATTAAGTACATTTAAGTTTAATAGCCTTTTACTAACACCCATTTAAATTATCTTTGACAAAATCTAAAAAAGTACAATTAACTACCATTAAAACCATATTTAAACCCATCAATTCGGTCCATTTAAACCTCCTCATTAACTACCTTTAAAGCCCAATTTAAACTAGCAGGGTACCCCGCGCGATGCAACTGTGGGCACCCTGTAATTTAATTTTTTCGGTTAATAATTTATTTTATTTGTGCGTTTTTTGGCAATGGCTTTACTGATTAGTTTTTTATGGCAAAAGTTTTGTTTAGTTTGTATTATTTTATTTATTATTTATTTTATATTTTTGTTTAGTAGTTTGCTTGGTTTGTAAAATATGTGAACATATTTTAGTTTATTATGTTATTTTTGATAATAAATTTATAGATATTAAAAATTTCGTTTAGCTCGTGTCCATTCGGGCTTGAGCCCGCTGGCTCGTGTCCGTTCGGGCTCGAGCCCGTTTAACCCGTGCCCGTTCGGGCTCGAGCCCATTTGGCTCATTTCCCATTCGGGCTTAAAAATTTGTATAATATGCTTTATTATTTGTATTAGTGACATTTAATGCAGGTATTGTGTTTAAGTTGATTGTATAATATGCTTGATAATTTGTATTTCTTATGTAAGAGGTGTTTTAATAAGTGTATTAATTGTATTTATTGACTATTTAATTAATTTATTTAATGTACATAATGATCACTTTTAAGTCATTAATTTTTAATTTTAAGTCATTAATTTTAAACTTTAATGTTAAAGATAAAGTGGTGTGTACATGTAGCTACTAAACTTGTACATGTCTAATTATATCTCATTTATTGTATTAAATGTCAAATTGTGTTGAATCACTTGTACTTTTAGCATTGAAATGTGTAATGCTTAATTTTAAATGTTCTATTAATAGTAAGCATTCATGCTTTATAATATAGTATGATATGATACCCTTTTAAACTCATTCTTAATGAAATTTAAACCCATTTAATCTTTTATATAATACAACAAAACCCTTATTGGGAATTTTCCATTTCAAAAAAATGCATTCATACCTTATTTAGTAATAATTTTATTTAAAAAAAAATATATATTTTCTTATTAGGTAATATTTTATATTTATCCATAACACAAGTAGAAGATAAATACAAAAAATATAGATAATATGCAATTAATAATAGGATTAAAATTTTTAAATAATTATCTTTAATAATAAAAAAACTATAATTACATCATAAATCAAACAAAACAAAGATTAAATTATTTGTTTTTTAATAAATAAAAATATATGATTCAAAATTTTTTAAAAAAAATCCGCGCGTGCGCGGATATTATAACTAGTACAATTAACAAACAAATGTTAACTTGTATACACGCTCCACTAGTGTATTTATTTAATTGAATGCCCTGCTTTACTCCTTCCATTCGAACGACAACAACACCCACACGACATATTTATTTTGTACTACTGCTGCTACTTTATTCCGTTCGACAAAAGGTTTTGGTTTCGCAAATTTTTTCGACTATTCCATCAAGGTATAGACTTGTTCCATTCTTTTGTTTTGTAGTTGTTTTGGCCTAATATGAATCGACCATGTCGTCTAATATGTACAATGTAAAATCGACCTTATGTTGCCTTTTAATCGACCTATACATTATGTTCTATATATCGACCCATTCGACCTTTGTTATACTTTACTATTTGATTGTATATTAAAACTTTTGATAATCGACCTATCAAATATATATCGACTGTATGATTTTTATTATGTCGACCAACATGTTTATTATTTTCGACCCTTGTATATTTCTGGTATCCGACACAAGTTTTATTAAAAACTAAATTTGCATGTATCGACACTAGTGTTGTCATGGTATTCGATGGTGTTTTTCGACCCTTGTAAACTGTTCGAAACAAGGGTGTGTTTGCTTTGTTGTAACAGAAAACACCACAAGCATTCAAATGAATTATGATAATGAATCTTTGTTTATTATATATATATATATATATATATATATATATATATATATATATATATATATATATATATATATATATATATATATATATATATATATATTATAGCACACTGGGTCGGTGGCTCTTGATTGGTGAAAGCACATAAAAAATTATTTCTTTAAGGACTATCTTCATCAGCCCATAGCTGATCAAAATCCAGCCCACGAAAGGCCCGTTTGTTTTTTTTTTTTTTTTTTTTTTTTTTCTTTTATTTCTTTAGCATAAAATGGTTCTACGAACCAACAAGTGTTTTCAATAAAGTGGAGGGGCCCAAAAAACTGTAGCTACAGTAGTCCTGCAAATTTCATTTTATACATGAGGTTATTGATTCATTACAAACTTAGTCCTTAACGGTCGTTACTTAACAATCGTTACTTAAATTTGCAACGGGCCAATAATTTTAGGGGTTGTTTCTGTGCAAATTAATACAACATGCCCAATAAAATTATCGAGAAAAAAGTAAAATAAAAAATAGAAAAAAAATAATAATAAATAAAAAATAAAAATAAATACCCGCTGCAACGCAGCGGGCGCACCCCACTTGTTATAGCAATGGTCTAACAATCAATTAAAATAGGGTAAATTGCAAAAATGGTCATTAACGTTCCACAAAATTGCAAAAACGGGACCGAGACAAAAAGTAGCGCAAAAAAGGCACCCACGTTCCACATTTTCGCAAAATCACCACTGAGAGCCATTTTCCGTTAACTCCCGTTAGTTTTCCCGTCAATCAAGGGTATAATCGCATGAAATGACAAATATACCCTTTAACTTCAGATACAACCCTAATTGTTGCCGCCAAATCTTTACCAGTGCATTTTCATATTCGCTGCATTGGAACGATACGTATAGATCCGTATAGTTCCGCTTAGATTACATCGATCGTCCGTGCCTTTGAACGATACGGTAAGACACAGTGCATTTTCCTTTTTAATTTCCCTCCTGTTTTGTGAGTTTTTTTTTTAAAAAAAGGTGTATTTATTGTTAATGTTATGGACTTACAATTGTAGGTGGTCAGATGGGAAATGTGAAAGTAGTAGAGGTAGATAATGAAACAGAAGAACAGAGTGGCGGGAGTGATTCAGAGGATTTGGACTATAATCGAAATGATGATGAAGTGTTTGATGACGATGATCAGGTAATTGAAGATGTTCCCGTAAGTAAGTCTGATTTGCTATGCCATAAAGCTTGTGAAATTCAATCAGGTATACCTGTTTTTACCAAACATTATGCACTGATTAGAGAGTATGCCCAAGAGTTGGTTAATCAAAATTCAGGCACTACTGTTAGGATTGATGTACAGCTAGAACCAAATCCAGCTAGTTCAACAAGAACTTTTAAAAGGGTGTATGTGTGTTTGGGAGCTATGAAACAAGGTTTCAAAGCTTGTGGCAGAGAATTCTTAGGATTAGATGGATTCTCCATGTCAGGTCCTTTTCCAGGTCAATTACTAACAACAGTTGGGATTGATGCAAACAATAGGATTTATCCAGTAGCATATGCTGTAGTTGATGCACTAAATAAGGCAACTTGGTGTTGGTTTTTGAAACTACTAGGAGAGGATCTTGGGATAGAAACCAACTGCAAGTTCACTTTCATTTCTGATAGGCAAAAGGTGCACATTTTTATTGTATAATTAATCATGTGTTTTATGCACAATGAGAACATGTAAAGTTTTAACACCATCCATAACCTTACTTGTTCACAGAGATTGATACAAGCTGTTGCTAGTGTGTTTCCAAATGCTGCACACAGGTTTTGTGTTAAGCATATTCATGAGGAAATGAAGACACATTTGAAAGGAGGTGTTTACAAGGACATGCTTTGGAAGGCTGCAAGAGCTACAACTGTTGTTGAATTCAACAAAGAGATGGATCATCTGAAGAATAACAATGCTGCAGCTTATGATTGGTTGCTGAAGATTCTAGCTGAACAATGGAGCCGATCACATTTTTCAGGTAATTCATTAAGTGGCACTGGAAAAAAGCATACTGATAATTGATCATATATTAATACATAATGTGTGATTTGTTCAACAGGCAAAGCCCTATGTGGACTACTCTTAAACAACATATGTGAGGTGTTCTGTAGCCAGCTAAATGATGTCAGAGATAAATCCATCATCGTTTGTCTTGAATATATCAGAGAGTACTTGGTGAAGAGGATTGTGGTAGTTCAGCAAATAATAGAAAGGAGTGTTGGACAACCTACTCCTACTGTGCAAGCCATGGTTGATACAAACAAAAAAGAAGCTACTGATTGTGTTGTTGAATGGATTGCAGCTTCGTTATATAAAGTATCTGTACCTGACGAGGATCATTGTGTTGCTAACATGGATAGGAAGGAGTGTGATTGTAGGATGTAGGAGCTGACTGGAATACCATGTAAACATGATGTGGCTGCAATAAACTATATGAATGAGGATGGAAAAGGAGTTGATGTGCCTGGAGAGTGGGTTCATGCTGCTTACAGCCTAGAAACATGGGCGCGTATGTACTCATTCAAGATCAATGGGTGTTCTAGCCGCAGATACTGGCCAAGAATTGAGTCTACAACAGTCATAGTACCACCCAATCACAGACCTCAGGTTGACAGGCCAACTAAAAAGATGAAGTCAAATGATGAGCATGCACTTCCAACTTCTTCATGTGTTACCCACTGATCTTTGAACAATATGTTAAACGTTATTGTATGTTGGATTCTATATTTGTAATCTTTGTTTAACTTGATTGTCTTTAGAACAATATGTTTGAACCCATTGCAGTTGGACTTTCAAAAGTCAAACTTGCAAAAATGTTTATGTTTCTGATGTATTCTATGTTTGTTTGCATCAACCATGTTATGGTTAATGAATGTAATGGATCTCATGATCCAGATTGTGTTTAGAACATTATGTTTGCACCCATTGCATTTAGACTTTCAAAGTCAAACTGCAAATGTTGAATTGCATAAAGTCAACTATCTTTTATTTTGGTCCACACATGAAGACTACACAGTACGTGACAATCTTTTATAAGCCCTTTTATAGGCAAACACATGAAGGCTACTAAATACGCATCTCTTAAAACACACACTTGCAAAACACAACTCCCTATTTCCTTAACCATGAACAACTCTGAATGTGATATTAATCTAAGGGTTGTCTATAACTCGTATGTGCTAACTGAACTAATGCTTGGCCCTTACCACACCGAGATTCTTCAAGACTTGCAGCAGGCACACGATTTGGTGTACAAGTCCAAAAAAATTACTGAAAGGGTCGAACGTAGGGGGGATGTGATTGGTAGACTTCGAAACTGCTCACGTGCAAGAACTGCAAGGAGCAATACAAAGAAGCTTAGGAGGCTACAAACAATTGATAAGCGTTGGGCGAATGCACTGTTGATGATGTCCAGGCAAGTCAAGGACAAGATGTTTAAGAAGATTGAGTTTGTTGTAAAGATGAAATATCCATGAGGGGGTTGGTTGTTTTGAGATTAGTGATGGTCAATTAATGTAATGGATGGGGTTGGTTGTTTTGAGATAAGTGATGGTTAATGAATGTAAAGGATCTCATGATCCAGATTTTGTATGAATAATGTCTTCACATATGTTTATACTTCGTTATTGTATTTGATAGGTATCACGAACATAAACAAGAAGCTGACATTAATGAAACACTAAAATATAGACTAAACATAGTGATTCAGTTTGTGGTTTGGACATGCCCAAAACTACATCCTAGAAACACAGACTAAACATAATGATTCAGTTTGTGGTGTTGTTTTTAATGAACTTTCTTGGCTTCTTTTTTCTCTTCTTATTTGCTTCAGTTGATTGAGTTGCATCTGCAGCACCCCCTGCACTTATGTTTCTACTTGTAATACCCAAACCAATGACACCACTACTTACTACCTCTGCCGTTGCACAACCTGCCTGTTTAAGTATCACAACTCTATGCCTCCAACACTTAACATCCCCACAACAGATGAAGCATCTTTCATCCAACACCTCTATCTTTGCACCACCCCTCCTGTTTTGTTCCCACTTCTGATACCGAGACCAATTACACAACCACTTACTTTCTCTACCTGTGTATTATTACGACTCATTTTCTGCCATATGTATGTTTTTGATAAAGTTGGACAGGAGACTTTACTATACTAGTTGGTTGGATAATTTACTTCATTTTGTGTGGTAGGTCAAGGAGTATTAACTTCTTACTAGTGCTAGTCAATAAACCAAGTGAATTTCACCCGTTTGACTTTCATGCAAAACATCAACTATCTAATGCTTTCTGCATAAGTTGCATAGGAAGTACCCATATATTTCAAAAATGAAACACAAACATAAAGAAATGAAAATCGAAACACAAACATATCAGTAACATAAACATTAAAACTTTCATTGATCATAGGAGTTCACAACCATTACAAATTTCCAACAGATATCTAAACAAACACTTGTTTAGTAGTTTGAACCGCTGCCCTCCGCATTACCCCTTTTCTTCTTTTTCTTCAATTCTTTTTCTTTCTTGTCCTTCTTCTCCTTTAGATACTTGAACACCTTTTCAAGATTGGAAATCTTCTGTTCCAACTCATCAAACTTGGGTAAAACGGTATCCACAGGCTCTTGCTTCTCCTCCTCCGCCTCCTCATCATCACTCAAAAGCACTTCATAGTAGCCATCTTGTTTCCTCAGATGGGTCAGAATCTTAGTTCTTAACTCCTTAGGTATCTTCCTATAAGAACCATACTCATCAATTGGTTCTCCGCCAAATGCATCAAGAAGTAAATCGTTTAGATAATAGGTTCTTAAAACTTTATCAAATTCCTCTTCCTCGGTACCAATGTAGATACTCTTCCCTTTTCCATTGTTTGCCATCGTCGGTTGTTTTGATCGTTGGGATTGTGTGTGTTATGGTTGAATAAGCGGGATAAACATGGACTTTATAGTCCTATGCAATCGCTTGGGTTGCCGAGTTACACAAAAAAAAGGGAAAGGTTAATCGCCAAGTGTGCCTCCAAAATTAAGTTTTATAACTTTGCAAATTTGGTCATTGAAATAAAGTTCGGGTAGTCAAAGGCGGGAAGAGAGTGAAATGGCGATTATACCCTTGACTGACGAGAAAACTAACGGGAGTTAACGGAAAATGGCTCTCAGTGGCGATTTTGCGAAAATGTGGAACGTGGATGTCTTTTTTGCGCTACTTTTTGTCTCGGTCCCGTTTTTGCAATTTTGTGAAACGTTAAGGACCATTTTTGCAATTTACCCATTAAAATATAATAGGCTTGGGTCACGTTGGTTTTTTTTAACTGGGCCGAAACCCAAGATTCAAAGGGGTTGCATTTGTTTATTTGGATTAGAAACTATTATGTATAGTTTTAATTAAATAAAATGATTTTAGTTTTAATTTGAGTTAAATAGTAATTGATACAACGGACTAAATATATATTACTTGCTTTTTGTAAACATGATGGTTATAACTTTGAACCAAAATCTAAATTAGTATACAGCAAATAAATGTACGGTGATAACTCTTTTAAATACATACATAAGTATAGTAATTAGTTATGGCGTCAAATAATTAGTATCTCCTAAATTTTATAGATAAATCGAAGGAGTAAGTTGTGTTTCGCTTCGTGTTGAGTTGCTTTAAAGGTACGGATATTCAGTTTTCCTTTAAAAGATTCTTTCATTTGCATTTCATATTGGTACAGATATTCTACTTTTTATTAGTAAAGGTTTCTCATGATTCGTATTCCTTGACTTTGATCCGTTGTTATGATATGAACCCTTTGATTTGAACCATTGATATGATTCTTTTGTTATGATCCATCTGATAGGATCCCATTGTTATTTTGTTTTGAACCGTTTAAATTGACCCATTGCCCAAAGTATTATCTAGTCATGGAGGTACCATGGCCATGTCATTGATGCACCAATGGCGTGACACTTTCTGTGGAGGTGTTATTGATCTACGGCGTTCCCTTCTGTTATAATGATTATGGTGCATATGGCCATTCTGTATATGTATGTATAGTCTCGTACTTCCATATGTATTCTGTTTTGTAGGGAGCGTATGGATGCATGCTAGGCTAAATGAATGATTGGATAGTGATTGACTTAGTAATTGGTAGTGCGTGCTATGCACTCCATTTCACTTCTGGTACTTGAGAGGTCTCCCCTCCTTGTACAACTTATGAATTGACGATATAATGAATTGTGATATGAAATGTTTGATTGATTGTTTTGGTACTGAGCAAATTCTGTTACTATCTCTTCTACTTTTTCTGGACTATTCTTTTATTACCATATTCATATGACCCTTCACATTCTTTATGACCTTTACTCTCAGTAGGTTCACATTGGATTGTTTATTTATTCGTTTATATTCAGTTATCTTTCATATGTTTATATCTGTTCACTGAGCGTTAGCTCAGCCACATTTTCTTTTCCCTGCGGCAGGTATCAAGTTGGAGGCTGGGATTGAGTGATGAGAGTAGGAGCTTTTAGTGGACTAACCCTACCTTAGTATTCATGGATTTTATTGTGTTTGTTTCATTAGTCCTTTTAGTCTCAAGATTTGTAATTTATTGAGCTAAGTCTTCCGCTTGCGCTTTATGTTCTGAAATGACACCATAATATTACACTTTAGACCCTTATCCGATTTGGGGTGTTACATATATATTGTATTCACGAGTTTTTGCAAATCGGTCTTTTGACAAAGGTCGATTGGTAAATTCCACTCACGTCTACTTTGTATTTATTTGATATAACCCTCACACACAATCATATAGTCAGAGCATGCATCATCTAACTCTCCTAGAAGTAAATGACAACTAGAAGAAGTATAGAAACAATAAAAATAGTAAGAAAGTGCATCTATTAAATCCACAATTTCAGTACATAAATATAGATACAACTAAAACCAACAAGGTGCAGAATTGTTGCAAATAGTAATATGTTAAATGATCTGAACAATTACTCCTTTTGTTAACTAAATATCGCCTTCTCTAAGTAAGACTGGCCACAAGGCCACAACAGACATCCTATTAACTGACACAACAGACATCCTATTAACTGACATAAATTGCCAACAATCTATGAACGTTGATAAACATAAATCACATAGATGTATCAGTGAATTCACTAATTTCACGTCAGTCCTATTTCACAATACACTCCAAACGCTGTAATCAAAAAATTACACATCAAATCCTAACTCACAACATAGGTAACATTGTAACAATATTAGATACAAATCACACATATATATGAAACGCTCCACCAATGTGTTATTTAATTGCAGAATACACTCCAAAAAACTATATCACATAACAAAACTTAATTTACAGCTTATGTAACAAAACTATATCAAAATCCCCAAAATATATCAAACGGTTCACTAACTACATAAAAAGTTAAGTTAGGCATATCATCAAACACTACTACTAACATTTTAATCATGTATCAGATGAGCCGAATCCATCACATCCCCATCCAAAACCTTAATCCTACTACACCCTTCCACTAATATAGCCATTCCTCCAATGGAGTTTCATCTAATATAGTTTCATTGAGGTGATTCTAGCGTTTGACAAACAAAAAGTATAGCGTTTCAAATTCATTCTTTCACAAAACTTAAGTTAGGCATATCATCAAACACTTTAAACGCATCAGATTCAACTATCATTCTAGATCATGATTGATCCACCCACTCTGATACCACTTGTTGGTCCATGGAAATTTGAGTAAATCTTGATAATAAAATTAAAGAACAATTTCATTAATATTGATGAACAATATTTACAAGATTTCTCATACCCACTTGACTACATGATAACATCTTCAGCTTCTTTATAAACCTTTGAGATGAGTCAAAGATTTAAACGGGATAGTCGCGGAAATCTATACCGTATGACTGACAATAAAACTCTCATTGATCCAAGCTAAGCTTGAGATTCAATGAGAGGATCATCGTATCAACTACTACATTGTGTATTATTTGTTTGTTTAGAATGCATAACTATCACTATTAAAAACATACATATACATATAGCTTCAAAATACAAAGTACAACATTTGATAGGTGAGTTGTCATCCACTCTTAGTGGTCCCTCTTCATCTTCCTCTTTTGGAGAAGTGACAACCTTCCTTTTGGAATTGTCATAACCTAATTCCCACTTCTAAGACAATTCTTGTATTTTGTTTTCACTCCCTTTTAGTACTTGCTGTCATAATTCTGAAACAGCCTCAGGGAGTATGAGACACCCTCAGGGAGCATGAGACACCCTAAGGGAGCATGAGACACCCTTAGGGAGAGTGAGATACCTTCAGGGAGTATGAGACAGCCTCAGGGAATATGTTTGTTCAGAGATAGCCTCAGGGAGTCAATGAGTTATTGTCATCACTCACTGTCTCCATTACCTTCTTCTTTGGCTCAGGGATCATTCACTGAGTACTGCCTCACTGAATGATGAGTCTTTCTTATTAGACTCGGTCCGAACATCTTGAAGGTAACTCACTGAGTGACTGTTCACTCAGTGACTTGTTCGATGTTTAAGGTTATATAACAAATTACTGATTTCTTTATTAGTGAGTAACTCACTATTTATTTAGTGAGTTAGGCTATTTTATTTTCAAATATTAGGCTATTTTATTTTCAAATATTGTCAGGGCTAATTGGGTCAAATTTTTGACCCAACAAGAAGGAGCAACTGAAATTAGCAAAGACGAGGTGGAGGCTCTTTCCAAGATAGACGTAGAAAAGGAAGAGGCCATGAAAGGTAAGTCTAAAGCAAAAGCATGTTGGGACTTGTATCAGAAAATTCGTGACATAATTACAGAAATTGGTCCATAATTGATTTATCATGAAAACTATATTTTGAATAGTTCTCAATAATCTAATTATATGATAGGGATTCTTTGAATAGTTCCAATTCGAAACCAAGGAGAGTATGGAAAGGGTGTTGGAAGAAGGTCCATGGTTGATACGATTGGTTCCTATCTTTTTAAATATTTGGACTCCAAACACTAAACTTACAAAAGATGATATAACTTTAGCTCCTGTTTGGGTTAAACTTCATAATATTCCGGTTGTTGTGTATTCTGAGGTTGGTCTTAGTTTGATTACAACGCAAATTGGTCATCCTATCATGCTTGATTCCTACATGAGTACGATTTATCTTAAGTTGTGGGGTCGTAATTCCTATGCTAGGGCCCTTGAGGAAGTGTCGTCAAAGGAAGCATTACTTGACTCTCTTGTGGTTGCTATCCCCTACCCTAATGGGTCAGGTCATTCATTAGAAAAAATCGATATTGAATATGAGTGGAAGCCGCCAAGATGTGAGACATGTGTAAAGTATTTGATCACTATGATGATGGATGTCCTTAGAGAGTGAAACCGGTTGTGAAAGGTAAATCGTTGGTTGATGAAGAGGGTTTTGTTGAAGGTTATAAGAAGAAAGGTAAATGTAAGCTTTAGGGCACTAATCGTCATGTTGATGGGATTCGTTTTCAAAAGCGTAAAGTCTCGTATTACTATAGTCCGGTTACTAAGCCAAAGAATGGAGGAGCATCGACGTCTAACCAATCGAATACAGGTTCTCCAACGGTTAATGTAGGTTCTACTTGTAATAAAGCTACTACTGATCCTACTAGTAGTACGACTCTTCATCAAGATGACCAAGTTATGAACAATAATTGGATGGATGATATCAACCTTGTTGATTTGAAGAACGGTTTTGATGTGCTTAAGAAACAACATTCAGTTTTGAAACCTGTGATTGGCACTACGGGTACTCCTGAAGTTACTTCTAGTTCTTCTAATACTATTTCTCCATCGCCTATTAAGACCACTCCTATTGTTGAGAAAATTGGGAAGCTTGAAAAGCTTATTATTGATGGGAAAGGCACCCTTGTGGATGATAATGGTAAACCTGTTTCGGTGGCTGATGATATAAAGAAGGGCAACCCATTCTCTATGGTAGGTGAAGTGATTGATTCAGATAGTGATGATGAGGTGTTTGAGCCAAATGATCCTATGGACAGTTACTTTTCATCAGCAGGAGGACATAACGAGCTTGAAGGCTATCTTTCTGATGATTATGCGGCCCAGGTCTATGACTTCCCTGGGCAATTTGAGGAATTAAAAAATCAGTTTGATTTCAAGCTTCAAGGCTATTCGAGGAAGTAATCTTTTATTGGGATTTGTTTCTTTGTTTTGCATGTCTTTTTTGTTTTTAGTGGTTGTTCAAGTTGTTGGTAGCTATTTATTCATTTATGGCATGTCATAAATGATTTAGTGGTTGTTCAAGCGGTTGCTTGAGCTTAATGTGACATTTCAGTCATATTTCATTGTACTTTAAATGGTTTTTGGTTAATGTATTTTACTAGGGTAAAAGTTCATTTTTACCAAAAAAATAAAAAATAAAATAAAATAAAATAAAATCTTAATGAAGAAAAACTTTGATGAACAATAAGAAATTTATTTTACCAAAGTTTTGCACATCACAATGTTTTGTTGAAAAAAAAGAAAATTTTCTCCCTGTCATTTTTTGTTCTTAAGAAACACAGATGATTTCTTTCAGGATTTAAGATTATTTGAGGAGCAAACTTTTTTTACATACCAATTGATTAATTTTCACCTTTCATCTTTATTTGATCTAATGGATGATATTAATCTAAAAAAATTTTAAAACCCACATTTTTTTCAGATATTAATATCTTTCAAACCGTTAATCGTTAAGCTAAAAAAAATGTACCATTACGACAAGCATTTAATTACCTTTTTATAGATAGGTACTACGATATACTTTAGACAAAATTATTTTTTTCGTGTTTTTCACTTTTTTTTACGTTTTTTTGTTTTTCTTTTCGCTACTGAAATTTGCATGAAAAATCATATGTGATTTAACACTAATATCACATGTGATATTATATATCATATATGTGATTTAACACTAATATCACATATAATATTATATATCATATGTGATTTAACACTAATATCATATGTGATTTTTCATGCAAATTTCAATAATGGAAAAAAATGACGAAAAACGAGAAAAAAACATGAAAAAAATGATTCTTTTTTTGTCAAAAATAAATGAAAGTTCCCGTCTATAGAAAGATAATTAAATACTCGTCGCGATGGGGTAATTATTTTCGCTTAACGATTAATGGTTTAAGATATATTTAAATTATAAAAAATATTTGAAATATTAAAATACTTTTAATTATTTAATTTTATATGGATGATAGAGATATGTCCCTTATTATATAAGATAAATTTGATATGTAAAATAACTCTCCTTCTTTTTAGGCGAATTTTTTTATTCAACTCTACAACCTCACCATTGACGTTAGAATCTTTTCAAATTTGTTCGACAATATTCTTTTTTTTATCACGGATCCTTTTTACACATTTACGAAGTTAGAATTCTTAGAGCATAAGGTCTAAGGTGTAGTAGCGAGGTATCCCTTGCCGTTCTTATGTGGCACATATAAGGCCCAAATGATATTTCGACTTCCACTTTAACTATAAAAATGTTCTTTTGAATTTACACTTTTTTGTTTAATAGTCAAAGATTTGAAAGCTATAGTAACTGTTGGAATTTATAGATAAATATTAATAAACGTATGTCTAGAATCGAACTCGAGACCTCGGGATTGCATACGTTACAAATGAGAGTTAAAGTATAATAATTGATATATATTAAATGTTGTATATATAATTATTTGAACACAAGAAATTACTTAATGGTTGTTAGTTGTTAACCGTATGGACTAATTATCATTAAAGGCAAACAATAAGGACTAGAATGGAAATAGAGGACAAGAAGGATCCGGAACAACCCTTGGGTTGCTTGGCCGGTTGTGAACCTCAAAGGGAAGGGATTCCCTTGCCCTAACTTGTCCTCCAAGATATTCATTCACTATATAAGCAAACCTAGGGATCAAACTTTGGTACCTTTTGTGCACACACACAAAACCCTAAAAGTTTTTCCTTCTCTTTGTTTTTCCTTTGTGGCCGATCGATCAAGAACCCTTAAGGGTTTCTTGGATCGAATTTTGCATTATAAAATTCTTGTGTTTTTGTTACTAGCATCACCTTTAATTCGTTAGTAGTTTGTGTGTACAAGAACGAGGTAATTACTCACTATAGTAATTATCAAGGGATCGATTAACAAAACGGTAAGGGGTTAATCATTGATCCATATAAACCCTAATTAGGGTTCATCACATGTTCAAGATTAATTTATTGATTTTTGTTTTGCTAGAATCACTAAAGGTACGTTCCTATTTAATTTATGTTAATCTTTATGTGTTATAGATGTTCTTACGCTTCCGCATATGTGTTTACCTAATAATATGATTGTCATGATATTTAAAATTCTGACAGTGGTATCACGAGCTTGCTATAACATGTAATTGATTACATAAAACACATAAAAAATGAATTTTGATTGTTTTAGATACATGTTTTGGATCTAGGGTTTTGTTTTTTTATAATTTTTTTGAAACCCTAACCCTAATTTTGGGGGGGGGGGGTCGATTTATTCCATGAACCCTAATTAGGGTTTGTGGGTTTATAAATTAGTTGGATTAGAAACCCTAGGTTGCCTACATGTTTATGTGTAATTTGGGCGTATCCTTGACTTAATTGGTAATTGTTATGCTTTGATCCGTGACGAAACATGCATGTTAGACATGGGTTATTAATTGTTTATTAATTGTTAAGCTTTTTCACATGTTTAGATAGATCTAATATTGGGGAAGACCCCGTAATTATTAAAATCAATTATGTGCTATGTGGTATGTGATTAGCTTTGGCCTACGCAATTGACTTGTCAATGTATGTGGCTCACTTCCATTAAGAGGTGAATGCCCTAGTTAATTATATGCATATATAAAAACCTAGAATTGATTATGTTAGGATCTTTTCTAAAAAGATTGCATGTGGCTAATTGTTTCACCTTTATAATTGTTATGTTATTAGTTGTTTTGATTTGTCTTTATTACTTGTTTTATTGTTTAATTGTTGGACACGTTTGTAAGCAATAAAAGGGTAATTTTTCATAAAGAAAATAATACGGACTAATAATGGTGAAACCCTAAGTGATAAAGATTGAATCTTGCGGAGTCTTAGATACCA
This sequence comes from Artemisia argyi, assembly GCA_030686995.1. Classification (NCBI taxonomy): domain Eukaryota; kingdom Viridiplantae; phylum Streptophyta; class Magnoliopsida; order Asterales; family Asteraceae; genus Artemisia; species Artemisia argyi. Next base: position 216,440,363 of record CM060709.1, on the reverse strand, counting down.
ACAACGGTTCACTTCGCACGGTAATTCGCTCCAAGGCGAGACTAGCAAGATTCATACTTTATTACATGATTTTGAGATTGAATCCATAAACTTTTGCTTGATTGATGTTTTGTGCAAATATACTTTTAAAAATTAACTCTTTTAAGACTTGATTCATAACCGTGATATGAAGACTTAGAAAAGAGCCTTAGAGTCTGCCTTGGTTATCACAATCTTGAATACGTCTTAAACGAATTACTTTTAAAATCATAATTGTAGAAAGTCATCTTAGAGTTTATTAAACCTCAAGTAAAACTTTGTGTATTAATTTCACGAATTGGTAAATTAAAAGTTTTTTTTTGAAAACTTATGCTATAAAGATGAGTACATGCATCTTTATACATATTTTGATTGACATATCAAAAATAAGAATACCCTTAAAAATTTAAGTTACATGCCATCTAACTATAAGAAACACTTGAAGTTATTATTTAGTAAACGTGAGACGCAGGCTAAATTTTAATGACAAGATAAATTTCCGAGTGTGCGTGAGACAACACATGGAGAATTTGCAGTTTCTAAGTTAGACGACTCAATTAAGTTGATGCGTGAGACCTAGAACTTAAGGCATGAGATGGGATGAAACATGCTTACATGACAAATTGATGAATCAGTTTGATGTAAATCCCATAATGATCTAGGAATTGGAAAATTGTTTGCCAATTATTGTTCGACAGATTACAATCTTTTATACTTTCACCACTAGCAGATCAACTGATGTGGTGGAATCTATGTAAAGTTGGATCCTAGATTTTCAAGAAAATATGTTGGTTATATGAATATATCCTTGGGTATTATATTTTCTTGGAAATATAAATTATCGAAAATACTAAAATTGAATTTTGTAAATTCTTTAAATGTATTAATGCAACTTAAAACCGTAAACGTAAGTTATTCTTTTAATTGATCTACACCCGTTTGGGTTTTTGGTTAGAGTCAATTTTACTAAAAGAATAAATCTAGTCTTCTTTCCATTAGGAGAAGTGTGAGACTTAATCCTAATCCTTTTCATGAATGAGAAAGGTTAAATAGGATGATTAGAATTGTCTAAATTCTAAATACATAACTCATAGCAAACTTTAATAGTAAGATGATTTGCACTTTATGAGTTATTAAATTAGAAGCTAGACTGATTACTGCACAATGGTAAAAGACGAATTAGATTATTTTATCTAGTTGTTTTGATTTGACCAGTTACAGATACTACATACAATTGTTGGAATGGTAGATCTATACAGGAAGAAATTGCATGCTCAGTTTTTCAAGTTAAAAGTTTGGAATGTGATGAATCACATCTACATAGTAGAACACATTCTTTTAGTACCTAATTAATTGTTATGAATGGGTTTTATAAAAGATGTAGGAAAGTGAATAGCACACTATTTCCTTTCACTTGATTAATGAAACATTTACAATGTTGTCAAATTCAGTGGGAGTATTATGTGTGTATTACTGAATAAGGAATTATAGTAATAATCTCTAATTCAGTAGGAGTCACAAGGATTGTTATCTTGGTGGAACTCTACTTTATCTTTGAATATATCTCAAGATAATTACTTTCCAAATATAGATACTAATATTTTCAAGGATGGTCATGTGCGTTTCCTTGATTGATTGAGTAAACTCTATATCTACTAAGTTATGTTAATGACACTAATCATATTGTTCACATTAACAAACGCGTGCATGTTGTTTATGTGGTACATGATGTTGTTCCATGCACAAGTGGGAGACATCTACATTGTGTACAAGGTACAACACATGAGAATATGATTTAACGAACTCTCTTAACTACAAAGTAAGAGACTATAGTTCCAATATGATTAATATACATCTAATCTAAGAAACACTTGGTGTTGAAATTTAGTAAACGTGAGACGCAGGCTAAATATTAACAACAAGGTGAATTTCCATGTATGCGTGAGACCAACATGGATAATTTACAGTTTCTAAATTAGACATCTATTAGAACATGTGTCAATAACGATACTACCTCAACTTTAACATTTATGTATTATTAGAATGACATAAATGCATGAAGTAATATAAGACTGTTTCAATAATTATGTATTCTTAGAATGACATAAATAAATGAAGTGGTGTGTTAACTTGAAAATATTATTGAAACCAAATGATGGTGTTCATGATTACTTTAATTATACATGTTTATACTTTATTGTATAGTTATAAACATGAAGTCTTTTAAGTATTACAAGACTTATCATAAAGTAAGACGTTAGCCTGTTATGGTCTTTTAATTAAGACATATACAAGAAGTTATTGAGTTGATCAATGATTTATATCGTATAATGGGATTATAACACGTTCATGTTTTGATAAGACATGAACATGAAGAGACTTGGTCAAAAGTACTTGTGTTATATAAAGCATGCAATTGGTTTGGAAATACTATTATACCATTAAGTTGACTTAGTTGGTAAATAGATATACCAAAAGGATTATGGTTATCTTATATATTGTTAGATTGTCTTACAATATTTACTCTAATGAAATACCTCATTTTTATGGTATGTTCAGTTAGGGAAATCAAACTCTTGTTAGATTGTTTGATTAAAGATAACTATGATTTCTTTTCTTCCAAAAGTCATCAAGGTTAGAAATTGAGTATGGATTGAATATACTCAATTAGACTCCTAGAAGATTAATAAGACGTTATTGAATTATGAAATGTGATGAATCACATTAAGTCTTAAATTGAAGTTCTGAATTTGTTAAGCTACTTATAAGAAGGATTGTTAACAAAAGAATATCAGGAACTATCAATGTGTATTTGTAATGTCCTAAAAGAGAACGTTGGATTGTTGCTCTAATTGCTAAGTAATTATAGATAGTCTCTATATTACTAAAGGCAAGTGGGAGTTTTATCTTGAAGAGATAAAATTACAAGATACAAAATCTTCTAATAACACACTAGCGAAAATCATGATGAGGCTAAACATGTAAATGACAAACCTCAAGATGATGGAATTCTCATTCATAGATCCACTTGGATATCTCAGATATTTAATTAATATGCTGACGATTATATGATGTAGTATTACCAAAAATAATGAATTGGTAAATTACTCATATTATGAATGTTATAGATGTTGTTCATAAAGATATTCAAAATTTTAAAAATTTTGGTTTATCTTAATTCTTAATGGTTAGAGAATGAAGATGAGTTTATTCAAAGATAATGTAATCCGAGTGGTTTAAATCTTTGTGTTGAAATCATATGGACAAAAATTGTACACACATCTTAATGCATATCTTATGACAAGATTATGAATCATACTTAAGCAATTAACTATGATTGAATACTCTTTCTTAAGCACATTAAAGATACAAAGATGGTTATTGTCATATTTATATGAATATGAAATTTGACAATGAATATCAAAACTCTTTCTTGAATGATTACTTGAGCGAGGACGATTAGTAATCAAAAGGAGTTTATGAATTCAAGAAAATCTTTGAAAGTGTACAAAGTGCAATAATCCATGAATGGATAAATGCATGCATCTAGGAGATTATTCTTATGATAAATTATTAAATCTATGTTTAGGTTTATAATTAAAATAAGGTAATTTCTAAGTATTCCTCAAAGCTAGTGTGAGTATTATGTTTGATTTACTAAATCATATATGTTGTATAACATATAAGAAGTTACATTCCATATAAGTAAAATGTTAAGATTTCGTTTGGAATGAAACTTTAAGTGAAAGATTTAGAAAATAAATCATACAACCTTGGAATTAAAGTTTATTATTTAATAAACATGTGCGGTAAATAAATTCTAATAGAATATGATATATCATTTAGTAAATGGATATACATATTTGGAAAGATAGAACATGAATATAAATCTAAGTATGACTGAAGGATTTTCATGTGCATCGTATTATTGTTACATCATGCTTAAATGCTTAATGATTTAACAATATTTGATATCTTGTGTAATGAATATTCTAAAGAAATATGTTTGACTTAGAATAATGATCCTCAAACCTGGAATAGCTCCTAAACATTACACAATGGATATTAGGTTACGGGATTTTCAATAGCATATTGTTGTTTATATACAATGATGACGGTATAAATTGAGACGACACTCAATAACTAGTCATGGAAGGATTTTATCCTTAGCCATGTGAACTAGTTGTGCTCAACAAAGAGCAGAGTTGCATTATACGTTAAAGAATTAGAATACTTAAACTTTAAAATGTTTGAAAGTTTGATTATCATAAATTAGTGATTGAGGATGTCACACCATTTATGAATATTATGTGGCAATATCAAGAAAGTTGGATGAACACATACAAGAATTTCAATAATTAAAATTCTTGAAATAAGTATTCTCAAAATTATGATAGATCAAAGTTAGTTGAATAATGCCTTGTCAACAAGTATGATTATTATTACTTGAGGCATAATTGTCAACAAGTCATTACTTGAGACAAAATTCGTTAACTATAATTATCATGCATTGATCTATTTAGTATTTGAATAAAAGACATTAAACAATTATTATTTATAATGAATTAAAGTACTTAGTACGTTTGTTTTCATTAATAATAAATTGTGTCATATATTTGCATGTTTAAATCCGTGAATAACTTATGTTATTCTAAATTGTCCATTGTCGATTAATGATATGGGAATATCATTAAACTAAGACAAATCTGAGTATTGGTTAAGAATATACTTGAAAGTATATTGATGCGTTGACATACCAATTTCACATGATATTCGATGAATTGAATATAGGACTTATCCCAACTACATGATTTTACTTTATGGATCTTGTCAGTAAGTAAATCATGAATTTGTTATCCTCAGACTTGAGATACCAGATAAGAGTCATGGATGTAGTGCATTTTAGCAATCTACCGCTCACCGTAACACGGAGTTATAAGGGTTGTTTTCAGAAGTGTTGCAAAGTCTATGGGTTATTCTTGTAGTCAAGAAAGAATTTGTTCCTTCAAATTTGTTTTGAAGTTTAATACTGTTGGGCCCCTCGTAGGGTTGACAAGATGTTTGCGTGCGCACGCCCAAAGTCTATCTGGAATATGTTCAAATGTTTTGGTAATCTTGCTCAATCATAAATAACGAGAAACAGAATTGTTAATTAAAGAATGACTAAGATCCATATCTTTATTGACGTGGTATTAGAAACAAAAGGATGATATTAATAATGATGAATCATTAAAGGTTTTTCCAGGAAACCTAGCTCGAGTTGATCTAGGGGCATTGGCGTGTTGCTAGACGCTTACCAATGTCATTATGTTATTAATAGATATCTAAGTGGGAGCTGTTGGAATTTATGGATAAATATTAATAAACGTATGTCTAGAATCGAACTCGAGACCTCGGGATTGCACACGTTACAAATGAGAGTTAAAGTATAATAATTGATATATATTAAATGTTGTATATATAATTATTTGAACACAAGAAATTACTTAATGGTTGTTAGTTGTTAACCGTATGGACTAATTATCATTAAAGGCAAACAATAAGGACTAGAATGGAAATAGAGGACAAAAAGGATCCGGAACAACCCTTGGGTTGCTTGGCCGGTCGTGAACCTCAAAGGGAAGGGATTCCCTTGCCCTAACTTGTCCTCCAAGATATTCATTCACTATATAAGCAAACATAGGGATCAAACTTTGGCACCTTTTGTGCACACACACAAAACCCTAAAGGTTTTTCCTTCTCTTTGTTTTTCCTTTGTGGCCGATCGATCAAGAACCCTTAAGGGTTTCTTGGATCGAATTTTGCATAATAAAATTCTTGTGTTTTTGTTACTAGCATCACCTTTAATTCGTTAGTAGTTTGTGTGTACAAGAACGAAGTAATTACTCACTATAGTAATTATCAAGGGATCAATTAATAAAACGGTAAGGGGTTAATCATTGATCCATATAAACCCTAATTAGGGTTCATCACATGTTCAAGATTAATTTATTGATTCTTGTTTTGCTAGAATCACTAAAGGTACGTTCCTATTTAATTTATGTTAATCTTTATGTGTTATAGATGTTCTTACATTTTCGCATATGTGTTTACCTAATAATATGATTGTCATAATATTTAAAATTCTGACAGTAACCGTCTCCGAGGCAAAGTTTCAGTTAAACTAGAGGTAAATTGAGTGGTTGACTTTTTGGGTGTTGTACCATGTATATTCTAGTGTCAAACAACTAATTTACGGAATTCTTCCAAAAGTAACAGAAAAGGACAAAGACCGCAAAGAAGAAGAAATCACTTTAAATTGTATTAAACTGATAATTTATTTAATTATATCCACCAACATGATTCAGTTCGGTTTATGGCACGTAAATTTTTACTTTGACATCAAACTTTACACATACTTTACATAAACACTTCCGTTTGCATTATTGTATGAAAACTGGTATCATCCTGCATGTAAAGCGTAAACATACACTTCATATCCCTTGCTTAAAACTCTTCGATCCATCTAAACACCGAGAGCGATTAACCACAGACAATTACCGACCTGTTAACTCAGTGATCGTGGCATCAGCATTGCTTAACTCGTTAAAGTAGACATAATTTTGTCTACTCGGTAAGTTTTGCACTCGTGATCGGTCACTTAGAAGCATCACCACTTCCGACATTGTTGGCCTGACAGAAACTGGTGACTGAGTGCACATAAGTGCTATTTCTAGGATTTTCTTTACGTCTTCTTCTTTATAATCACTTGGGTCTAATGTGGCATCAACCAACTTCAAATGCATGCGAGATTCATAAAGATACCAAGCCTAATTTTGTAAATAGACACAACAGGGTTACATAATGGTTAATGTAAACATGCAAACTACAATCTGTGCACATATACCTATATATTGCAAACCTAGATAACTTATTTTGTTGCATGTTGATAAGTTAGATAAGTTTGAGTTATAAATTTGCTGACTTACATGTTCAAGGAGGCACTGTTCACCTTGAAATTCAGCTGGAACCTCTGTGCATCTTCTTCCGCTAACAATCTCGAGGACGACTATACCGAAACTGTAGGTGTCAACTTTCTCAGAAAGCTGACCGTGTATCGCATATTCTGGTGCTGTATATCCCCTAAAATTTATTGAAGAATTCATTATTATCATCTCCTGAAATTAAGGAAGTAATCTATTTTGGCAATAGTAGCACAATACTTACAAAGTTCCCGCCACTCTAGTGCTAATATGAGTCTGGCCATCAGGTAAAAGCCTTGCCAATCCAAAATCTGCAATTTTAGGCTGAAAATCGTTGTCTAGTAATATGTTGCTTGGTTTTATGTCTCTATGGATGATGGTTACATGGTACTGTTCGTGTAGATATGCCAGACCCCTAGCCGTGCCAAGAATAATATCACACCGTTGTCTCCAGTTAAGAGTTCCCCGTTTCTCACCTAAATAGTACGTAGTACAATATAATAAAGTCAATGCTTATGTTGAATATTGCACCCATATGGTATATCTCGTAATCGTTACTCCGTATTACATAAAATAAGAACATTAATGTTCTAGGTAAAATTTCAAAACCATCTAACCGTAAAGGAATTTTTCGAGGCATCCATTCGCCATGTACTCGAGGACTAGTAGTAATTCTGGTCCTTTGCTACAACATCCTAGAAGGCGGATAAGATTACGATGATGGACATTACTAATAATCCGCACTTCACTCTCAAAGTTAGCCTTTGCTATATCAGAACATAAGGCTAGTCTCTTCACGGCAACAGTGTTTCCATCCTTTACAATCCCCTGTTGATATATATGCAGCATGCATAATTCAAAATTACCATAAATAAAAAAGAATACATAGTAGTTAAGAATTCATATTCAAATATAAGTTGTCAGAAATGAAGTCTTGGTAAAGTACCTTGTACACATCTCCGAATCCTCCTTCTCCAAGTTTATTATCTTCTTGAAAACCCTTTGTCGCTTTTTTGAGATCGTTGAAACTATAACCCTTTGGGCCTTGCAGTTCCGTTACCCCGTGTAAGCTACCTGTAAGTTAGTAGTTAAATCAAATGAAACTGTGTTTGTGATCAACTATAGTATATTTTGCTAACCCCTATAAGGCTATAACATTTAAAGGGTTTTGCAAACCGGCCATAGAGTTAAGCTTACTAATACATACCTAGTTAAATGTCACTTACCTTAATTATAAGTTTTGAAATCACGTATCGTAAAATGAAGAGTTACATACCTTCTGGTGTTGTTCTTTTTGAACGACGAAACCATAATAGTAGAGCTACTATCAAGATTATCAGAAAACCTACACCTCCAACCAGACCTCCGATAATGGGTCCCTTATTGCTTGAACCTCCGTTACTGCTTACGCCTTCTGTGAATAATATCTATATGTGAGAATGTAGCATGATCTTCATTCACTCAATACTTAATTGATATATTATCCTCGTTCCGTTCCAGATTGTAATCCCTAAAAGAAATTTTGAAATTTGAAAGCGAGAACTCCTTTCTTTTTCTTTGACCCTTTTTTTTTTTTTTTTTTTTTTTTTTTTTTTTTTTTTTTTCAGAAATGGAGGATATTTTATGAGGTATTACTTCTAAAATAATAATCGCTAAATATTTTAAGTGCATATTAGTATTAATTAATTTCTCAAAAACTTGATATACATTCAAGTTAATCTGTTATGTTATATGTGTAAATTTATTTCAGCATTTACAAGTTCATAAATAAAATGCGAATTATATAGATAATAGTTTAATATTACCCGACATAATTGAAGGTCAAAAGATCTTGTATATAACTATGAATTTTTTAAAATTAAGCATATTTTGGATGCCAAAATTCTCACCATCTCGTAGAAATGGGGTAATATCAGTAGTTTTGTTGCTGGCAAAGAAAGCAGAGGCAGAGTATCTCATAAAGCATCCAGAATCAACAGCCCTTCCATCAGTAACATCGGTGGCACAACTCTTGATGTTATCATATGCCACTTGTAAGCAATTTTTACATCCATCAGATGTTATTGTCTCAGCACACTGCGCTATAGCATAAGCAGTACTTGTATTCGTACCAACAGCTTGTGATGTGACAGCAGCATAGAAACCATTTATTTTCGGTGCCGCGAGAGTAAGATTGGACAATAATCCATCCACAGCCATTTCAAAAATGCTCTGTCGTGATGAAGTACGATTACCACATAAACCAACATTGCCTGGCAATGTTGTCTGATTGAAGAAAGAACTACTCTCATACCTTCACAGAAAGCATAACTATTACTCTCATAGTTGATATCAGCTACTAGATTGTTTTTGTGCCACATGAAAAATCTATACCTTCTAAAAAGTCGAAGTGTTAAGTATTATTCAGTAGCCAACTCTTTAAAATACATGTAGCGAATTAAAGTTAAAAACTAAAATACAAAGTACATAACTAAAAAGATGATATATAAACAATGAAATAATGCTTAAAAATACAAGAAGTTGACGCTAAAATACTTAAGAAATACAATTATCCAAAACTTAATAAGTTAAAATTATTGTCTATTAACGAAATATCCGGTTTAAAATAAGTTGAATCATGTCACACAAATAAAACTGTATCTTTCCTTTTTCGAAACTCTTTAATTTGTTGGAATTATAAGTTTGGTGGCAGTTTTAAGACAACTCTATGCTTAGTTTTTGAGAAAAGAAAGGGAAAGACAATGATAATGGTGAGGAAAGAGAAAATGAAAGAAAATCATTCCCCCAATTTAGGTGTCGTTTGTTTTTTCACAATAAACATTTTTTTTCCTTTTTTCACTTCTTTTGTCTGCATGAGGGCAGAGGTTTTTGTTTGTTTTTTTGTAGATATAAGTGCTTCTTTTCACTTCTTTCCTCATCTAAATTTCAGACATTATCTTTCACTTCTTACCTCTTCTTTCACTTCTTGCCTCTTCTTTCACAAATCTTACATCTCTTTCTCAATATCTGTTTTTATACGTTTTCGTTTATTTTTTACGTTGTCGTCCGTTTTTTTACGTTTTCGTCTGTTTTTTTACGTTTTCTACCGTTTTTTACGTTTTAGATCGAATTTTTACGTTTCTGTCTGTTTTTTACGTTTTCGCCCGTTTTTTTTACGTTTTCGTCCGTTTTTTTTACGTTTTCGTCCGTTCTTTTACGTTTTTATCATTTTTTTTTACGTTTTCGCCCATTTTTTTTTACATTTTCGTCTATTTTTTTTACGTTTTCTCCCATTTTATTAAGTTTTCGTCCGTTTTTTTACGTTTTCGCTCGTTTTTTTTTATGTTTTTGCCTGTTTTTTTTTACTTTTTCGCCCGTTTTAGTCCATTTTTACGTCTTCCCCCGTTTTTTTACGCTTTCGCCTTTTTTTTTTTTATTTTTTTTATTTTTATTTTATTTTTTATGTTTTTGCCCTTTTTTTATGTTTTCGTTCGTTTTTTTTACGTTTTCGCTTTTTTTTTTACGTTTTCATTCGTTTTAGTCTGTTAATTTTTACGTTTTTGTATTTTTTTTATATTTTCATCTGTTATTGTCTGTTTTTTTACGTTTTTGTTTGCTTTTTTTTAATGTTTTCATCTGTTTTTTTACGTTTTCAACCGATTTTTACTTTTTCTTATATCTTTTTCATATTTTCGTATTTAATTACGTTTTTGTCTATTTTTTTTACATTTTCGACATTCTTCTTACGTTTTCTTACATAAGAAAACGTACAATAACGTAAAAAACGCACAAACAGACAAAAACATATGAAAACATAAAAAAACAGACAAGAACATAAAAAATAGACGAAAACGTAAAAAAATGAACGAAAATGTAAAAAAGGTCAAAACGAAAAGAGCAGACGAAAACGTAAAAAAGCGGATGAAAACCTAAAAAAACTGACATAAAAGTAAAAAAGGTCGAAAAGGTAAAAAACATTTAACAAATGGACGAATACATAAAAAAACAGACGAAAACGTAAAAAAGCTGTCGAAAACGTAAAAACAAACGAAAATGTAAAAAATAGGCCAAATTTTAAAAAAGACGAACACAAAAAACGGTCGAAAATGTAAAAAAATGTACCAAAACGTAAAAAATGGTCAAAAACGTAAAAAAATACGAAAACGTAAAAAAAGTGATGAAAACGTAAAAAAAAGATGAAAACGTAAAAAAAACAGACGAAAACGTAAAAAAGAAAGAAAACGTAAAAAAACAGACGAAGTCGTAAATAAACAGAAAAAACGTAAAATAACGGTCGAAACGTAAAAAACATAAAAACGTACCAAAACGTAAAAAAACGGACAAAAACGTAAAAAAAAAAAAAAAAAAAAAAAAAAAAAAAAAAAGAAATGGTGAAAATGAAAAAGGAAAGGAAAAAAAGTATTTTAATAACACAAAAAATATTAGTGAAAAAAAAAGAAAAAAAAAAAAAAGAAAAAAAAAAGGTACTTCAATACACAAAAACAAACTGTCTTCTTTTTGTAGATGAAGAGCTTATGACCCATTACCCACTATTGGTTAATGGGCTATTTCATTATCCTTTACCAAGTATATTTTTCATTATTTTTCCCATTCCTCACACCCCATAACCCTCTACTAAGCATATATTTAAGAATAAGAAAAAACCTGATTATTGATTAAACTCAGAGTATAGTGGTATTTTAACAGTAAGATGCTATAGAAATAAAAAAGTAAACCTTAGATTGTTTGTAATTGAAGTTTATGAATTAATAGGAGTTAAATGGTCATTGACTTCTCGTTAAAGCACATGTGAGGTCATTAAATCGGAGTTAAATGGTCATTGACTTCTCGTTTAACGCACATGTGAAGTCATTAAAATAAATGTAATCTTGCTTATTAAACAAACATTGTGAAGGCATTATGATTAATTATTCGCAATTAAGGTTTATGAGACTTTATTAAAACATGATGGCATGTGACCCGGTTAAACTTTAACCTTGTATTATTGAACTCCGTATTATTTAGTGCACTAGAAAGGTTAATAGACTAATTTATATAAAAGAATTAGATGCTTATCAACAATGCATTAAGTTGTGTTATGTTAAATGCATTGTGGCTCATCATTCAGCTAAATACGTTGAATAACTTTATTCAGTTCATTTATAGTGAGCTCAATACATGGATGGAGTCCCAACTACCTGGATAAAAATCCCATAGAGCTTTGCAGAGTTAACAATGTGCTGAGGTTAGTTATAGGTATAGTACTTAATTTAAAAAAGAAAAAATGTTGAGGTGTCAGTATGATGCAATGTGGATGCTCCAAAGACAGTTATCTCGGCATCAAATTCTTTCAAGGAACTAAATAGTTGTTTCTAGTTTCTTAAGAAGAGAAATGCTCACCTGAGAAAGCACCCATCAAGTACAACACGGGCACCGTTGGCAGCAGCGCAGAAACGAATTGATCTATCGGCAAAATCAAAACAACTCACGCAATCATCCGTTGACATATAGTTCCTGCACTGAGCCAAAACGTAAACCGGCTCTGAATTACTGGTCTGGTTTGAGGTTGTAAAGTAGGTATTATTGTTTAATAGTTTTGTACGGACATCTCTAAATGTTTCGTTAAGATTGCCGATGAATTTTTGGACATCGGTGGCATTGTTTGTGCTGCAAGAACGGATTAGTAAGTTTGTTTGTGGCTGAGATATCACTGGATTTGTGAGAAAGACCATCACAACAAAGGCAACCAATACGATCTGCCACCCGTAATACCACCTAGTCATGGTTCCTCCTTAATTTTTTTTTTTTTTTTTTTTTTTTTTTTTTTTTTTTTTTTTTTTTTTCTGCAAATGGATTTTAAATTTGAGAATGTCTGGTGAAGAAATAGAAGGGTATAGTAGTAAGTATATAAAGGAAGCATACGATGACCAATAATAAAATAATAGAAAATACAGCACATATGCATGTATTGTATATTTCGACATTAATGAAAACAGTATTTTTAAATTGCATCACCCCTCTATCACAAACCAAATAATATAACAAAGCAGCCCACCTGCATTTATTCTACATAAGGATTGAAAATGTTATAATAAGCTCGAGAGATATTTTTCAATCGTTATCATACACTACAACATACGCTGCTTTTAGCGGGGACATTTCCTCACTTTCAGCGGGGACATCTCCCCGCCCAACACTTTCGGCGGGGACATGTCCCCGCCGAAAGTGCCTCGGCTAAAGCCCTTCGCTGTAAACTTTCGGCGGCGACGTACCTCTCTTTTAGCGGTGACACGTGGGACCCACGCTGCCAGCGTAGACAATTTTGGTTAGGTCAAAATTGCCAGCGTGGCAACACTTTTGGCGGGGACATGTCCCCGCTAAAAGTATTTTATAAAGTAAGTGGTGCAACCTTTTGGCGGGGACTCTTCCCCGCTGAAAGTGTTTTACAAGTAAATGGTCTTTATTTTTGGCGGGGACACGTCCCCGCTGAAAGTTGTGTTCACTAATAATGCAGCAACCTTTTAGCGGGGACATGTCCCCGCGAAATGTGCCTGACCCATTTTGCAGCAAATTGCTGCAAAATGGGTAATTTCCAGATTTTTTCCGGAAAAAATCTACATTATCACTACAAATCCAGAACCTGTATATAACCTAATTAAAACACCACAAGACACTCAAATCACAAATTCGCCAAACATAATATGATACATATCCAAATTTCTTAAAAATTAACATAATCATGTGTTTGTATCCAAATTCGCAAAATACGGTTCAAAAACCGTTATCACATGATCACTATATAAGATAGCTGTCCGCTATACGCTACAAAACTATACGTGGGAACAATGTAGCGGGAATCCTAACACATAAACTACATAAAGATATAATAATCCATGAAACTATCCAAACATTTGTCCATAACCCAAAACAAATATAAATCAACCCAAACAACCCATACGCTACTCCTGAGTCCCCCCACTCCCCCCACTAGCCCCACTCCCCTCATCCGGGGTACCTGTAGACTCACCTGGTGATGGTGAAGTCTCCTGGGATCCCGATGTCGTCGCCTGAGTCGCTAGCTCAGCGGGGAAACCCGGTTGTGTCTTAGCCCACCCCACCAACATATCAATCAGTGTCCTTTGCTGGGACATCTCCTGGGTTTGCTTCTGGATTGTTTCGTGCTGGGAGGACGTGGAGGCTTGATCACGAGCTCGTGTGGCGCTGAGGGTCGTCTGACGACCACCGCCGGGTAAGACTGGACCTATGCCAGGAATATGACCTCGCTGCTTGCCACCGATCACGTGGCGCATAATATCGAGGTCAGACATGGTCGTCCCCCCGGAGATGCTCTCCGTCCGCATCTGTATCATCTGGTTCTGTTTTACAAAAAAATAAGCAAAGTAATATATAAGTCATGAATTATTATATTTGCATTAATGTGGGTGAGTTTTATGGAAATAAATTATACTTACATATCTAGTCTCGGACAATGCAGACTCCCAAACGCCGTCTCTCGTATGGTTGTGTCTGTATATCGCGATCAAGTCTCTACCATCCACAGCGTCGGTGGGATCTCTCAGCTGTTTATAAATAAACTCAATAACGACTCACCAAACACTATATATATAAATGAAATGATTAAAAAGCGTCTTACGAAGTTATCGCGTATAACAGCTAACGAATGCGACCCATGAAGGCTAGCAGTCGGATTGGCGAGCCGGTTCTGCCTGTTGGTCTCCTCCCTCTTCAAATTATCCGGGTTCGACCAGTGCTTAACCTGAGTATTATAAATAATAAAAAATGTTATATAAATGAATTATTATTATTATTATTAGGGTTAATACACAAAAAAGTTACTAAACTTTACAAAAAAGTTCGCCTAAGTTACTGAACTTTCATTTTGTTCACTTAGGTTACTGAACTTTGAAACTTTGTTCAATCAGGTTACTAAACTTTGAAACTTTGTTCAATCAGGTTACTAAACTTTGAAACTTTGTTCAATCAGGTTACTAAACTTATCAAAAAATATATGTTCAGGTTACTCGGACTAAGGCTGATTTTTCGAGTGTATCTTTCCCGAAAGTTCAGTAACCTAAGTGAACAAAATGAAAGTTCAGTAACTTAGGCGAACTTTTTTGTAAAGTTTAGTAATTTTTTTGTGTATTAACCCTTATTATTATTATTATTATTATTATTATTATTATTATTACTATTATTATTATTATTATTATTATTATTATTATTATTATTATTATTATTATTATTAATATTATTATTATTATTATTATTATTATTATTATTATTATTATTATTATTATTATTATTATTATTATTTATTATTATTAACAATTAGAATAATAATAATAGAAATAATAATAATAATAATAATAATAATAATAATAATAATAATAATAATAATAATAATAATAATAATAATAATAAAGTGTGGATCCAGAAATTTACATAATCTTCCCAATCCGACTCCGACATGTTCTCCGGGCGTTTTGCCTTGATCTCCTCCAGCTTCTCCATCCCACCTTGCTTAGTCAAATTTATCTTTTTGTGCCGCCACTTGTTGTCGTCGTATCGCTTTTGGAGATAACATTCGATACTCTTGACAATATCCTCTCCATCAGCACTGGCAAGGTGCTCGCCGAGATCAAAATAATGCTGCAATAAAATATAATTAAAATAAATATTCAAATTTAAATAAACAATCAAATTTAAATAAATAGCAAAGTTAAAATAAACAAACACAATAATTAAAAAAATAAAAGATAAAAAAAAAAACTTACGTGTAGCTGGTCGTCGATGTGGGCCTTCGCGGTAGCAGGAACAGCCGACCAGGATTTATAATGCATAGGAATTGATTGCCGTAACAATTCCCCGACCAAGTTGGAGAACCACTTCGCGTGGTCGCCCACATGCTCCTACATCCCTTTGTCGTTCTTCCGGAATCTGATCGATACCGGACGACCAGTCTCTTTCCTCTCATTGCGGAGCCGCGTGTTCTTTGTGGGACCACGCACCGACTTCCCACCTTTCCCAATTTTGGCATTGGGCTTGGGAGGTCTGGGAGGTCTGGATTTAGATCCTACAAGTAACCAAATTCAAGTGATGATGATATAAAATAACAAGTTATCAATTTCAAATAATAATCAAGTTTAATTAAAATAATCTAGAAATTCTTACTCTGACAATCACTGCCTATCCTCGTCGAACCACGGGGTGGCTCATTGCCTCCATCGCCACCGTGGCTCCTAGCAACAACATCTGCCATCTGTAAACGTACTAGTACAAGAAAATATAATTAGTGAAGAAACACATATACAAGAAAATATAATTAGGGGACTTTCCGAAATTAATTTCTAATAAATTAATTTCGGACGGGTTTTCTATGGGATGATTAACTTCGGACGGGAACTTTCCAAAATTAATCACTAAAGTCCTAACATATTCGCATTGTCAATATTCGTAGCTAACATATATATATATATATATATATATATATATATATATATATATATATATATATATATATATATATATATATATATATATATATATATATATGAATGGTTATATATTGCGGTTAACAAATTAATCGTAGCTAACATAATGATTCATATATATATATATATATATATATATATATATATATATATATATATATATATATATATATATATATATATATATATATATATATATATATATATATATATATATATTTGAATGGTTATATATTGCGGTTAACAAATTAAGGCGGTGTTTGTTTGAGCTTATTTGTTTTTCGGCTTATAAATCATAAGACTCAATTTGCCGGCTTATTAGGAGACTTGTCAGCTTATATAAGTTTGTTATAACATAATATACTTATATAAGCCAACGGATCTCCAAACAAGCTAAAAAATTGAAGCTTATGATATATAAGCCGAAATCAAATGAGCTCATAAACACAAACACCCTTTAGGTGCAGAAATCCCAAACACCCCTGTTTGGACAGCATAAACCAAACAGCCCTCGTTTGGGCTATTAACAAGCAGAAACAAAACGCCCCCTTTAGGGGCTGAAATAAACAGACAAGTTTAGGGGCTAAAGTAAACAGACAAAACGCCCCCTCGGTCTTCGACCTATTTGGCCACTTAAAGTTGTTTGCACATAGCAAGTCCCCACGACACTACTTGTGTCGTGGTACACATCACGAGCACACCCCATGGTGTGTCGTGTTCCAAATTTACTGCAAGCCTGGTTGTATAAACCAAACGCCCCTGTTTAGATAGCATAAACCAAACGCCCCACATTTTCCAAATTTACATAAGCTCATAAGTCCGATATATATGTATCTACTGTAAGCCTATTGATATAAGTCGAAACCAAACGTACCGATTGTGGTCTTGGCAGTAGGCTGGTCACGGCTCTCGGCTGGTCTTGACAGTAGGATGGTCTCGGCTTTCGGCTAGTCTCGACTGTCCTCACCAAACAAACATACACCCAAAAATACATAAACAAAAATTATTTAATATAAACTTTTGGCGGCGACATGTCCCCGCTAACACTTAAACAAAAAAATAATAATAACAATAATACCACTTGGCAGTAGGCTCTCGTATGTGGTCTCGACTTCGGGTCTGGCTTCAATTCTCAGCAACTGTACCAAAAAAATTAACAAGAAAATTAATTAAAAAAATCAAAAAATAAAAACAATAAACGCAAACAATTAATTATTGGTAACACCTTTATATAATTGTGTTAGCAATAATTTTTTTTTGAAAACAATCAAAAAAATACCTCGGCGCAGTGGTGGTGGAGATGGTTTGAGGAAGAAAGGAGAAAAGAAGAGAAAGAATAAAAAATGAGAGGGTTTGAGGAAGAATTAAAAAATTAGAGGGTTTGAGAAATTATAACTAAAAAATTCGAGGGTGGGAGTGCACAGTGGTGTGAGTGTGGTGGAGATAGTGGTGCGGTGGAGTAGTGGTGGTGGAGATGGTGGTGCGGTGAAGTAGTGGTGGTGGAGATGTAGATGGTGCTGCGCAGTGATGGTGGAGATGGTGAAGCAGAAGCAGAAGTTTTGGGTTTGGGTTTTTATTTTTTTTACAAGTGTTGAATTGCAGATCTGATAATAATAGAGGTATAGTAGTTGTCTTACTTTCAGCGGGGACAAGTCCCCGCGAAAAGTCTGTCTTGTCTTTTAGTATATACATTTGGCGGGGACATGTACCCGCTAAAAGTTTTCACACATCGCCAAAAACTTTGGCGGGATAAAGTAAATGCTTAGAGGGAAAAAAATTTATTGGTGAAAACTTTTAGTGTGCACCATTTTAATGATTTTTAAATCATTTTAAAATTTAATTAATTATAATTAATTTAAATCATGATTTATTTAAATCATTAAAAATTATTTTTAAATCATTTTAATTAAGTTAAATCATTTAAAATTATTTTAAAATCATTTATAATTAATTTAAATCATTTATGATTTATTTAAATCATTTAAAATTATTTTTAAATAATTTAAATTAAGTTAAATCATTTAAAATTATTTTTAAATCATTTATAATTAATTTAAATCATTTAAAATTATTTTTAATTCATTTTAATTAAGTTAAATCATTTATACGAACGAGTCGAGATGATGTGGTATTGTTAAACGAACGAGTCGAGATGATGTGGTATTACACGAGATGTTAAACGAACGAGTCGAGATGCTATGGTTATACACGAGATGTTAAACGAACGAGTCGAGATGCTATAGTTATACACGAATGATGTGGTATTACACGAGATGTTAAACGAACGAGTCGAGATGATGTGGTATTACACGAGATATTAAACGAACGAGTCGAGATGCTATGGTTATACACGAAATGTTAAACGAACGAGTCGAGATGATGTGGTATTGTTAAGCGAACGAGTTGAGATGATGTGGTATTACACGAGATATTAAACGAACGAGTTGAGATGCTATGGTTATACACGAGATGTTAAACGAACGAGTCGAGATGATGTGGTATTGTTAAGCGAACGAGTCGAGATGATGTGGTATTACACGAGATGTTAAACGAACGAGTCGAGATGATGTGGTATTACATGAGATATTAAACGAATGAGTCGAGATGCTATGGTTATACACGAGATGTTAAATGAACGAGTCGAGATGATGTGGTATTGTTAAGCGAACGAGTCGAGATGATGTGGTATTACACGAGATGTTAAACGAACGAGTCGAGATGCTATGGTTATACACGAGATGTTAAACGAACGAGTCGAGATGATGTGGTATTACACGAGATGTTAAACGAACGAGTCGAGATGCTATGGTTATACACGAGATATTTTCCCACCTAACAACTTTTATCAACTCACAATATAAACTCACACACACTCATCTAACCCATATCATCTCACACACACACACACACATCTCACTATATATCTCTCTCTCTAGCAGTTTCCGTTTTCCGGCGACACCAGCAGTTTCCGGCCGCCGGAATCTTTTTCTGGCCACCACCTTTTATCAACTCAACTTGTAGATCGAGCCACCCCGATCACGATTCTACCACACACAACTACAAACACACACTGTCAACCAGAATGCAGCGATATAATCCTTTTATGTGTACTTGTGGAGTAGGAAATATAAAAAAAAGAACGTCACATCAAAAAGATACATTTGGATTGGAGTATTATGCATGTCCTCTTTCGAAGCCAAGAGAGAAAGGTCATGGATGTGGATATTTTATGTGGAAGACTGAATTTGATGAACAATTACAAGTAATATATTCTGCTTCAACATCTCATGGTTCTGGGTGCACAAACTGCCATGAAAAAGATCTTAGGATAAATATGCTGGAGGCACAAAAACAGGTGTTAGAGATAAAAGTCAGGTTGCTCGAGGCAAGACTTGCAATGGCAACGAATCCCGACAACAATGACCACACATGTCAATCGGATGCAATACTCCGTGACCTGTTAGGTGACATGGAAAATCTTCGTATGTAATGTTGTTGTTGTTGATGTTGCTGTTGTTGTTGTTGTTTGTTGTTTCTTGTGTTATTCTTGTTGTTTGTTGTTTCTTGTGTTATTGTTGTTGTTTGTTGTTTGTTGTGTTATTGTTGCTGTTGTTTAATAAAATGTTGTTTGTTGTGTTGTGTTATTGTTGTTGTTGTTGCTTTACCACTAGAAATCGTAAACATCTATCCAAACACTCAAGCAGTTTATAAAGGAATCCGAAACACCACACGCTTAGCTTCAAACACGAAGGCAAACATTTTATTCAAACCACACAAGAGTTGTAAACTGGATACATTTTCATACAGACTCAAACTAAACAACTCGACAAGCAAACGAACCAGATCAAATGAAACAACTCAAACTAAAAAACTCGACAACCAAACAAAACAACTCAAACTAAACAACATGACAACCAAATGAAACAACCCGTTTACTTTTTTTTGCGGCTAACTCCCGCTTTGCTTGAACTCGCACCACCTCTTCCTTTCCTTGCTCTCATTTCCTTGAGATATGCAAACGTAGCTTCAAGACTTGTTATTCTATTTTCCAGATTATCAACAGTTGCAGCTTCATCAAACGTGCTTTTAGCTTCATCCTCACCTCCGACAGCAGCAGCTTGAGCTTCAGTAGCACGTTGAGCTTCAGCAGTATCTACCTCTTCCAAATACTCTCTATAGTATAAATTTTTCCTCAACCATACCAGAATCCGGTCTCTCTGCCACGGTGCACAGTTCTCGTACGAACCATATTCATCAAAAATTTCAACGCCCCAATGATTTATAATTTCATTATACAAGAGCTCGTGTGATAAAGCCTTTGCCCACTCCTGTTCCGGCGTTAAACCATCCATTGTTATGTGTGTTTTGTATTTTTTTGCCGAATTTATGATTTAATATGTATTAGGTGTATGTTATAATATATATTAAAAAGTTTTTGGGAAAAAGTTGTAGCTTGGAGGGAAATTTAGCGCCTAAACTTTTAGCGGGGACATGTCCCCGCCAAAAGTTATGCATTTCCCCGCCAAAAGTAATGGCGGGAATAATACCCGGGACAATAAAAAGCGCAACTATTTTGGTCAAACATTATGAAATACTTTCGGCGGGGACAGTCCCCGCTAAAAGGTGGAGTTGAAAATGTGAATTTTTTGGTCAAAGTTGTTATCTGCAAAAATACTTTCGGCGGGGACATGTCCCCGCTGAAAGTTTGCGTTGAAAATACAATGGGTGGTCAGCAAGAATTTGTGCCAGCTCAGCACATTTTTTGTCGTTTAGTGACTTTCGGCGGGGACAAGGGCGTCGCCGCCGAAAACCTCGTCGCCCGTCCTCCTGTTTGTTGTAGTGATAGTTTTCTCAAATTTATATCATGCCGATCAGTACTTTGTCCATGAACGATGTTGATGCCAAGTGCGCGCTCATTTACAAAGTGACAAAGTTTTACAAAGTCATTAATCATCCGACACATGTCCCTCCACCAATTCTATTTAAAAAATCAGTTCTATGATAAAAAGGTCATTTGACCCGTTTTTTTTATTTTTATTTATTTTTATTTTATTTTATTTTTTTTCATTCACTATCAAACTTCAAACGCACATAACTATTAAACGACAAACTTTTAGAAAAAAAAATGATTTCACCATAATTTCTAGATTTTGATTCTCTTTAATCGGGTATAAATTTGGTTTATATTTTGATTTTTGTTAAAATATTAAATGAGTCTTAATTTTCTTATTTTTTGGCATTTTTGACCTTACCCTTTTAACAACCAAATTATGAAAAACCTAAAATAAGAAAGTTATAGATTTTCATTCACTCTTCATATAAGTTTTTAAATCACTCAAATCCGATGTCATATAAGTAAGATATCGCACGTTAAAAATGACATTTTAGTCATATTTGTTACATACAAGGTGTTTGATAAAATGTCTAGCTTAGATTTTTAGTGTTAAAATTGTGTTAAATCACTACAAAAAAACTAGTTGAATTCCCCACATTTGAAAGGCCAAATGCCCACATTTAAAAATGTGTAAAATTATTGAGTTCACACTTTCTCATGTGTGTTAATAATAGGTATGACAATTTTTTTATACATATAAGTGTGGAGATATTATCCAAATTACTATTGTTAAAAGTGTGGCAACATTTCTTGAATTTCCACACCTAAAAGTGTGGCAAATTTGCAAAAAATGTTTATAATAAAAAGTGTGAAAACATTTATAACACATATAAGTGTAGCTAATTGTACACGCTTATATATGTTGATTATTTTTTTAAATATTTGTGACACCTATAAATGTAGAAAAAGTATTATTCATCTAAAAAAAAAGTCTAAAGTTGATCATACAGTGGCAAAATAAGTGTAGAGAATAACATTATTTTTTGTAGTTAATGCACTAATATTTTTTTAATTGTTAACTTTGTATATAAATGTACGCATTAAGTTTTATTGTGATTTTAACCATAAATTTGACCAATATTAAATTTGAATTAGAAAAATTGTAAAACGTAAAAGTTATAGATGTTAGGCCAATCTTGCTCATCAATTTTATTCATCAGTTAGTCTCGTTCATCAGTTAGTCTTATTCATCAATTAGTCTTGTTCAGCAAGACTGATGAACAAGACTAACTGATGAATAAGACTAACTAGTTCATCAGTTCATTAGTTTTCTTTTGATGTTCATGAGTTACATCAGAATGTTCATCAGTTAGATCATGTTGTTCATCAGTTTTTTTATGAACAACGTCACAATGTTCATCAATTAGTCTTATTCATTAGTTAGTCTTGTTCATTGTTCATCAGTTAGTCTTGTTCAACAATAATGATGAACAAGACTAACTGATAAACAAGAATAACTGATGAATAAAATAACATCAAGCTATATGTTGTTCATCAGTGTTCATCATAATCTATGGTGTTCATCAATGTTCATCAGTTAGTCTTGTTCATCAGTCTTATTGAACAAGACTAACTAATGAACAACATCACAACGTTGTTCATGTCGGGTCCTAGTTGGTTGTTAATGTAAACCATGAAAGATATGAACATCAGTTTTAGCAAGTGAGAAAAACTGGTGAACACCAAAATCTTGGAGGTAGGGTTTGTTTTAGAATGACATAGACATGCTAATAACACCATTGTCATTTTAACCTATTATAAATCTTTATTAATGAATAAATCCACAAGATTTACAAAGAGTATCCTATGGAAAACTACCATGGTTTTTTGACAAATAAGAACTCTCCAAAATCAAACAATAAAAGACTGCTAGCTGCTTTGTTGTTTGTAGGAGAGAAGATTCTAACTATAATACTTTGTCAAGAATCTCTACTTAACTTTGATTAAGACCTTGGTTTATATAGGAAGGGAAATAGTAGTTGCATGTGGGTTGCATAGTAAGTTGTCCACTTCCTAAAGATATACATGTGCCTAGTAAACTAGTCTGAATCTTACTTTCGGCTCTTCCTGATTTGACAACTTAGAGTTCTAAAGCTTGTTTCACGTATATCAATAAGTACTTGAGCTTATCTTCTTGTGTAAGCTTCCCCCTCTCGTTATGAGGTTTAGGTTGTAATCAGAATCAAGTCTTCAAATTCACAGAGGTATTTGTCAGATCTCAGTGACTCTGGTGTTGTCTTTAGCTCCTTGTAAGTTCACTCCTTGACTCTGCATCAGGTTATGAGGTTGCCTTCTTCAGTTGGTATTTGACTTCCGTCAATCTATTTAGGTGTTTTGAGCTTTATACAACACTCGCTGATTTCTTTATCAGCGAGTCATTTTTTGAATAGTAATCAGAGAATCATGTTCTCTGATAACTCTCAAGGAGTATATTACATCTGATAAATATTAGGTTCACTTTGATAGTTATGAAGTGACATACTCTCTGATTGTTATCAGAGACTTGATGCTCACTGACCTTCAGAAGGTGAATTAGGCTATTTTGTATTTAAATACTTGTCAGAGACAATTGGTTTGATTTACCAGATCCAACAGTTCACCAGTTTTCTTTTGATGTTCATCATTTAAATCACAATGTTTATCAGTTATATAACGTTGTTCATCAATTAGACCAAATTAAGTAATACTTTCACTTTTGTATAGAATATAATTGTTATAGATCAAATTAAATAATACCAAAAAAATAAATAAATAAAATAAAAACCATCTAGGATTTAAATTTACATGTATATGAATTTATTAATTAGGGTTAATAAATAAACTAAAAAACTAATAAATCATAACAAGAAGTACAGTAAAAGGTTCGTCTTGAAATCACACATTTATGGATTTTATGAATTAGCATTAATAGTTGTGGGTGTTTATACAGGACTAATTTTTAAGTCAATTTGATTGTTTTTTTTAATTTTTCTTTTTTAAAAACCTGGTAATTAATAATATTATACTACTATTTAATATAGTTTGTGGTTTTAGAAAATTTTAACTTTTAAATTCAATTTTTAATAACTTTTATCTAAGAAATAGCCATTTATTTATAATTTATTGATTTTAACGTGAAGGATTTACATAAAAAATTTTATAAAATTTTGCAATTCAAGGTCTCAAATTTAAGCAATCTAGTTGGTTGATAGCAAAATCAAGAAATCTGGTTGGCAATAGTGTTTCATTATTCACGTCCTTGAATATATAAAAAAGATGTTTATTAAAGTTTTATCCATTAGACGATATGAGTTGAGATTAATATAAATCTCATATTTGTTATAAATTTATATTAAAAAAGTAATCTTAGTTATTCATTTTTCATCTAAATTAATAAAAAATTATCTTTTCACCGTTTTTTAAAAAGAACATATCTTTCAATCGGTAAATCTTCAAGCTATAAAAAAAACACATGTCGACGAGAATTAAATTGTCTATATATATGTTGGTTATTATGTGTTTGAGTGTTCCCAGAACAGGTTAAAGATAATCAATGAGTACGGATAATCACTTGAAATCATGTTATCACTTTCTAATAGAAATTATTCGACCCTTTGCCTGGGTTACACGAATATCTATATGGGATAAGACCAAGTGATGTTCTTGTTTTAGGCACAAATCAAGAACAGAAACGTATTCAAGTGTTTAGTGTAATACCTCAAATTTAAAAACAAGCAAAAAGACCAAAATGCCCCTAAGTTTAAGAATATGTATTAACATTTAAATAAATACCAAATAAAGCTAAGAAATTTAGAACTTTGCAACAAATGATTACAATAAATTATGTATAAATAAAATTTGTACATTTTTGTAAAAGTAAAATAATTTTTATCATATAAATAAATAAAGTCGATTTATATATATTATATATATTAAATATATAAATTTATATTAAAGAAATAAATCACAAATACATTAGGAAACTTGGATAATATTTTTATTTTGCCTTATCACATAAAATTGCAGACCAAGATAAGTATTCCATCCCTTATATATACAAAATACACGTTTATTTGGTTAAAAACCCCTAAACCGACTTTTTAAAATTCGAAACCCTAACAAAAACCCTCACAGTCGACTCCAATTTTTTTGAGGCATTCTAGTATTTTCCTGGATGTGTTTGGAAGCTAAGAAGGTGGGAAAAATAGTTTTTAAAGCTGTGGTACTCCAATTCAAAGATTTAGAATTTTAGTTCGAGTTGTTATAATTCGAGAATATTAAATTGGTTCTCGCGTTTAAATTCTTCAGGGGTATTTTTTTTAACACTCTTTTCATATATATGATTCATATTACATGTAAAATAAATAGTCATGCATGTTAGATTGATCTTACGAATTAAAAAGAAACAAAAACCCTAAAAAGTCGATTATACTATGAATCAGGTATATTTAAATTGTTGTGCTTCGAACTGATTTTTCATACATCTATTATAAGTTATATAACCTATATAAAATCAGATATAATGTATATAAAGCTTGTAGGAATCGTTTTGAATTTTTATTGTTATATCGATTTGAAAAATAAAAAGAAAAAGAAAAGAAAGCGTATGAAGCTAGGGTTAGGGTTTCTGGAAATTTTAGTATAATTAATAAGGTTTAAGGTTGTAATAATGAGGTGTAATGATTGGAAGAAAATAGGGTTAGGGTTTTGGGATTTAATTTAAAATCGATTTAATTATTAAAACTATAAGGGTATGTTTTGTAAATTATTAAACCTTATTGTTAATTTTGTAAATCATAAAAATACATGAGGAATCTGTATAAAATAAGTATAGGGGTGTATTGTGTAAATTTGATAATTAAAAGGTTTATTTGTAACTTTAAATAAGTAAAAGGTTTGAATTGTAATTAATTAAACTTGAGGGTTTGTTTTGGAACTTTACAAATAGAAGGATTAATTTGTTAATATTGGTAATATAAGGTTTAACTTGGATAAAATATAGAAATTGAGATATTTACACTTTAGACATTGAATTTGGATTAATGACATATTAAATAACATGTTTTACCCTAAACTATTATAATCGTATGAATAAACCCTAATTCCATAATAATGATTTATCTAAAGTTTAAACCTAACTTAATGTATAATTTTCTAATTAAAGAAACTTACTGAATTGGGAAACCTACTTAATATGAAAAGTTGATTAAAATGAGGAATCTGATTTAAGACAAAGTTATTAATGATAAAATGAACTCTAATTCAGGTATAAATATATAATGAAGAAGTGAACTCTTCCCTTCTGTGAATCTTTCCTGTGATTCCATTGCTTTGCTAAGGTACGGATATTCTGACCTTACTCTTAAGGTTTCCTTCATGATTACCATCTCTGTCATGAACTTTCTGTTTTGAAACCTTTGATTTGAAACTTTTACTATGAACCTTCTATTTTTGAACATTGATATGTTAAACTTTGATATTTAAACTTTATGATATGAAAAATATGTTTTGAAACCTTATATATGAACCATTTTATTACATGAGCTTCACTAGTCATAGGGGTTCCATGTCCGTGTCAGGGATGCACCTCTGACATGACTCTAGGGCAGTAGAGTGATGTTCTGCCACGTCCCTTTGATTGGTCTGCATGTGAATGGGTAGGGGTGTATGGATGTATCCGAGATCTGTTTATGTTTCTGATATGATATGATTTGTCTGGTGAATGTGGTTGTGTGTACAATACACGTCCTTCACATTTCTAGGAGCTAGCTACTCCACCCATATGAGGACACCCCTCATTATTGTCTGATTATCTAAGAGTTCTCCCCTCTATATGTTTAAGAAGATATGTGATTATGATATGATATGTATGTTTCTGAGCTCATGGTATTATTATGGTTCTGATTATGTTCGTACAGGTGACTGTATGAATTCCTTACTTAACCAACACATTTTATTTCCGTATTATCCGTGATACCCAAATATGTTTTTCCAAAAAAAATATATATATATCACTCATACTTCAGCATTTATATTTCGTTTCATTTTGTTATATATATGTTCACTGGGCTTTTTAAGCTCAGCCGCATTTCTTTCACCGCGGTAGGTATTCAAGTTAGCTTTGGGATAGCTTTCTGGGATTGAGAGTAGAGTTGAATTGAAGATTTTGACCTTAGTCATTTAGAGTAAGTTATTTATATAAGACTTCCGCTTTTGATTTGTTCTGTTTGTTCTGATGTAACACCATATTATTGTGACATTTTTACCCTTGTCGGGTTGGGGTGTTACATTTAGGGTTTGTGTTCTGTATTATATATCCATGCAGATGTATTATGACCTCTATTTATAATAGAGAATACTCAAACCCTAGCCCATGGAATTATGTATAATTAACGGCCCATTAATTATACTATAATAGTTTCCATAATAGTAGGAATCAGTGGTTAAAGACGAGCAATAGAATAAACTGATGCCAGCAACAGAATCACACTATCAGCAGAATCCACTAGCAACAGAATCCCACTAGCACCAGAATCTACGATCAGCAGAATCCACTAGCAGCAGATTCATACTAACAGCAGAATCAATACTAGCAGCAGAATCAGATCAGCAGAAACAGATTCACACTAGCATAACCACTATTGAGTCAGGGGATTCAGTGACCAAATCTGTGTACACTCTGTACCTCCATACCCATTACCAGGTGTGAATTAATCCCTCAAGTGCACTAAATTTTCCAACAATCCTCCCCAAATTTAGTTCACTTCCTTTGCATGAAAAATAAACACAAAACAAAATATATGCATAAATGAAAATATCTTGAAGATTGAATTCTCATCTTAGTACATTACACGTTCAAATATTCAAGAATCAGGGTGTTCCAAAGAATTGAACCCTTCAATCCATTTGAATACCTGAAGATAAAATACACATACATTTTCAAACACTTAAATAAACCTGATACTATACAAGCCATGTGTCCATATCCAATTCATAAATTTTGGAAAAGCTAAAAATCCAAAGCTTCCTGAAGCGGCAAAACTTCAACATT
The DNA here is from genome assembly GCA_030686995.1 of Artemisia argyi. Taxonomy (NCBI): domain Eukaryota; kingdom Viridiplantae; phylum Streptophyta; class Magnoliopsida; order Asterales; family Asteraceae; genus Artemisia; species Artemisia argyi. Next base: position 216,411,968 of record CM060709.1, on the reverse strand, counting down.
TACATAGGTGGTTCCTCTTTATTCATGCTCCTGCCTAGCACTTTTTCAAAGATAAATAACCATTGAGAAGTAAAGACTTCATCCTCCTTTTACAGTAGGTTCTGAGCACAACCTTGGGATGACAATAAAACATGTGCTCCAGTCCACTAAATGTTTCAGCTTTCCACATTGAACTCAGCTCCCAAGTTTCCTCAAGAGGGAGTTGGGTGTCTTAGCATTCAGTGACTAAGATGGACTTCATACCCATCCCTTTAGCAGACTTCAAAACCAAGTCTCTAGCCAAACCCTTCATCAAGTGATCAGCTAAATTATGTTGAGATCTAACAAACTCTATAGATATCACCCCATTCATGATAAGCTCACGAATCACTAAGTGTCTAGACTTCCCATTGTGCATCTGGCTATAAGCCTTTGCCAATGTAGCAGCACTATCACACCGGATAGAAATATATGCTATATGTTTAGGCCACAATGGAATCTCAAGAAGCAAGTTTTTCAACCATTCAGCTTCTTTGCCAGTAGCTTCTAAAGCCACAAATTCAGATTCCATGGTTGAACTGGTGATGTAAGTTTGTTTATTGGATGCCCAAGAAATTGCACCTCCACCAAGTACGAATACCCAACCACTAGTAGACGAATTGTCTTTAGTGTTACTAATCCGACTTGCATCCGTGTATCCTTCTAATACTGAAGGATAACCAGTATATGAGAGTCTATAATCCATAGTTCTCTTCAAATACTTAAAAACCCTCTGAATTGCTTGCCAGTGATGAGCACTAGGATTACTAGTATACCTGCTCAGTTTACCCACAGCAAAAGCAATGTCAGGTCTTGTACAAGTCATGGCATACATCAAGCAGCCAATCACCCTAGAATACTCAAGTTGAGATACAACTTTTCCAGTATTAGGCATTAGCTTCTCACTTGTATCCATAGGAGTACTCACTGGAGTACACTCAAAGTAATTAAATTTCTTCAACACCTTCTCAATGTAATGAGGCTGAGATATAGAAATTTTGTTACTTTCATGTTTAATCCTAATGCCAAGAATAACATCAGCCTCCCCCATATCCTTCATAAAGAACTTTGATGACAAAAATGCCTTTGTAAGGTTAACTTGATTTTGGTTAGTGCCAAAGATCAACATGTCATCAACATATAGACAAATAATGACTCCTTTACCAGATTCATCAAATTTGCTATATACACATTTGTCAGCCTGGTTAAGTAAATAACCACTAGACAAAACCACTTCATCAAACTTTTGATGCCATTACTTAGGTGCCTGTTTTAGTCCATAAAGAGACTTAATCAGTTTACACACCTTATTTTCATTGCCAGGCATGATGAAGCCCTGAGGTTGGTTCATATAAACTTCCTCATCTAAGTCACCATTCAAGAAAGCTGTCTTCACATCCATCTGATGAATAATCAGATTGTGAATTGATGCCAATGCAATCAGCAATCTTATGGTACTGATACGAGCCACAGGAGCATAAGTATCAAAATAGTCTATTCCTGACTTTCGTTTAAAGCCTTGAGTGACTAGTCTAGCCTTGAACTTTTCAACAATTCCATCTACCTTCATTTTCTTTTTGAAAATCCATTTACTATCTAGAGGTTTGCAACCAGGTGGTAGATCAGTCAACACATAAGTGTTGTTGCCCATGATGGAGTCCATCTTATCATTAATTGCTTCTGTCCAGAAAGCAACATCCTGGGACTTCATTGCTTCTTCAAATGTTTTGGGATCATCCTCAACAAAGAAGCAATAGGAGTATTGGTCAGAGACCTCACTCCTTGTACCTTCAATTAAGTATAATTGAAACTCAGGTCCAAATGACATTGGAGTCCTGATCCTATTGCTCATTCTGAGCTCAGGTTCAGGTTGTTGTTACACAACCTCATCAGGGATCTCTGAAACACCAGTATCATCAGTTCCATTTGGAATCCTCTTATTTGGTCTAAGTATTGATGAAAATCTATTCTCATCAAATAGTGCATCCCTTGATTCAATTATTGAGTTAATTCAAACAGATTCATTAGGTTCAATAACATAGAACCTATATTCCTTGGAATGCTCAGCATATCCAACAAACTTGCATTCAATTCCTCTTTCACCCAAAGTTTTCTGCCTTGGATCAGGGAGTCTTACAACAGCCCTATAACCCCAAACCCTGAGATAATACAGGTTGGGTTTCTTTTTAGTCCAGAGTTCATAAGGGGTAACCTTGTTCCTTTTATTAGGAACCATATTTAGTAAATAGCAAGCTGTTAACATAGCTTCACCCCAGAACCCTTGACTCAGCCCTAAATAAGACAACATGGAATTAACTATCTCTTTCAGCACCCTGTTTCTCCTTTTAGAAATACCATTTTGCTGAGGAGTATAAGGGGCAGTCGTTTCATGGATTATACCAACAGACTGAAAATACAGAGTATCCATGTACTCACCTCCTGATCGGTCCTAAACGGTCAACTAAGTTTCCCAGGTGATGGTCAACCTAGTCAAACGTCTAAAACCAACTAACCAAGGAGTACAGTGTATTCCCGGGTCGTTATGTCCCAGCGAGGTGTGATGGTATTTAAAACGGGTTTGTGATCGGGTGAATTTGGACAGGAATAAGGGTTTTAGTGAGTGATATTATTACACAAAGATACGAGGAATGAAAATAGCTTAGAAACACTATATTAACAATTACTGATGATCAGATACACTAAAAACGTAAGTTAAACCTAAAACGCGCGTTTGAATTTAAAATAAACGCGAACGCGCAAAATAAAAAGTGAAAACTGAAATCTGAAAACTCCCAGGGGGTGAAAATGACTTTTTTACAAACTTAAAGGTAAAACAAAATTTTTAGAAAAAGAAAATAAATTTTTACACTAATTAATTATTTATTATTAACTAATTACTATTTAATACTAATTATTAATATTAAAAACACTTAAATATAATTTAATACTAATTAAATAATAGAAAAATGAAAATAAAATTTCTAAAATTATAAAATAACTAAAAATAAGTTTTAAAATTCAAAATAAGTATTTTTGTCTTTTTGTACTTTTTCTATTAATTAATTACTAATTAATTATTAATTACCTAATTAAATTATTTTAAATTATAAAAAATACTAAATGAACAGTAAAAATTACAAGAAAATTTCTAAAATTATTTTACATTATATAAAAGCTATGAAAAATATAAAAACTAGGTTTTACTTAATAAAAACTAATTATGCTATTTTAAACTAATTATTAATTAATAATTAATAAAACTAAGATTAATTCTAATAAATACTAAATGATAAAATAAAAATCTGAGAAAATTATTATAAATACTTTAATATAACAGGAATTCAATAAAAATATAAAATAGCTAAGTACTTAATAAAAATTAAAAAAAAATGAAAATTTAAATTTAAATAAAATTAAATAGAAATTATCACTTAAAATTAAATTAACTTTTTTTGGATTTTTCTTTTGGAAACTTATTTTACACCTAAAAACAAGTAACTTTTGTAAAAACAATTTTTTTGTAAATGAAAAATAAGCACTTGAGAGCTTTAAAGCCTTGACAGTTGACTTTATTTGACCAAGGAAGAAAATAAGCTCAATCCATCTTGTGTGGGGTCCACTAGGGTAATTTCTGGTTCAAACTAATGTGTGGGACATGTATGAGCAGGTTTCACTCAAATAAGCTCAAAGAATAAGCTTATAAGCCAGAATAAGCAATTGCACAAACTTATTATCACTCAGAAATGGGACAAACATGAGGGGCAATTCCAAGTGGGGTCCACAGTTCCCTAGGTCAAACCAATGGTCAATATCTAAAGTGTGGTAGGAGGGGGGTTGTAAGGAACAAGGATTGGACCTTGAAACCCACTGAGGTGGTCAGAAACCACCACCAAAGTGGTGGTGGTTGGCTGCTTAGCTGCTGCAGCAGGGGTATCCTCCCCCTGCAGTTGTGTTTGGTGATGTGTGGGACCCACAAATAAAATCCTAAAAATACAAGATCTATGGAATCACAAAGGTGAGCTGAGACACTTTAAGTAGGAACAAGTGTCAAGGGTTAATTCCTAACACAAAAATCAAATTAAATCTTGGAACTTTTGGAAAAACCTGAGTAATGCATTTTTTACTTTTGAAGAAAACTTGAACTTTTGACTATTATGAACTTTGGATGGCTCCTACTTACTGAAAAGGTGATTATAAACTATATGGAGATGAAATTAAGTAATTACAACTATTAAAGCATTGATTTGGGTGATTTGGAACCCAACTGTTCCAACAGTTGGATTCTTATGGGGCTTGTTTGATGATTTTGACTTTCTACTTAACAAATGCAAAAGTTGTGACTTGCAAGACCATTTTGGACCTATAGTAACATGTTTCAACTGAAAACACTAACAAAAAACTCCCTGGGCACATTGAATAGGCCTGAGACAAACACTCCCTATAACAAACTGTTTTTAAGGTTTCTGAAGCAAATGCCCCTTTCAACCCAAGAGATCAGCAAATAAGCATGTGTAATGATGTAGGAGACCATATGAATCACATAAACACTACTCTAAAACACAAATGGACACTAGAACAAAATATACTAATAAGTGGCAGTTAATATAACAAGATGTGCACAAAAGATTGCAATTGAACAAATAAGGACTCAAAGGCATAAAATAAACTCATACACACTGAAGAAACATAAAACAATCAAGATAAGCAGGCTTAAGTACTGGTACAGTCAAAAAGCAAGATTGAGTTACATGGCTTACAAATGAGTCCAAGCAGAAACACATGAACCAGGGAACCAATAACACTCCTAAGTGGTCTCCACAGACCTCTATTACCACAATCCAATCCAAATTCAGCTCTGCTTCCCCTTTTCCTTCATCTTATTTCTTTTTTTTTTCTTTTTTTCTTGATTTAGTTTTTATTATTTATTATTTTTTTTAAGTTAAAGAGCTTAAACTTATTGAGATGGTCTGAAAGCTTTTAAAAGCTTATCAGTGAACCTTAGTGAGCTAAAAGGAACAATTAACAACTTTTTTTTAACAACCTGCAAATTAAAACGTAATTTTAACTTGAAAATGGCACTTTATGGATTTTCACATAAAATTTGAACTTAGGATTGAATAAAGCTGAAATTACATTCAAAGTACTTGGTACAATCTTTAAAAACTACAGATTACAAGTGGAAATTAAAACTAAGAATTAATTCGACACTAAAATAAATATAAACTACACTACACTACTTGATACTTCTTTATTCATTTTCTTCTACTTAAATGAGTCCCTCCAGTCTTCTTGGACTTTCCCACTTCCATTTATGGCCGTTGGATGCCTTCACTGGATCTGAGCCCTTCAAATCTTTTTGGCGGGAAAAGGGTGTAGTAGCAAATGGGGTCTGATAACTTGTAGCAGGCTGCAATTTTTGGAATGGAGTGTTTGTTTGGAGGTATAGGGTGTAGGGTTTGAGTGTTGGCAGAGGAGGGGGGTTGAAGTGATGATGGAATGTTTTGGAGTGTAGCAGATGGTGGGGGAGATGGTGGTCAATGGTGTTGACTGGGGAGTTATATAAAACGGGGTAAAGGGTTTTTGGTGTGGAGTGGGCTTTTAAGGTGATTGGGCTAGGGGGTTCATGGATCAGGCTTGGAGTAATAAGGTGGATGGGTGGGCTTTTGTTGTTGGGTAATAATAATACAAAAGGTCCGTTTGGTGTGGATGAAATTTTACAAGGACCAATTTTGTAGATTATAAAAAGTGAGGGGCTGAATCTGCCATCTTTATCATAATTATCACCAGGGTCCAGACTTTCCAAGTAACAAATAAACCAAGTACCAAATTTGTATTTTTTCATTTTTTTTTAAATTCCCGGGGACCAAATGTGACAAGTTGCAAAATACAGGGACCAAACATGTAATTTCCACAAATCATTTTACCCAAGGACCATATTTGCCACATTTTGATTTTCCAAGGACAAAAATTGATTTTCCTTTCAAAAATATCCTACCAGGGACCAAATCTATCAATTACTGAAAGTTCAGGGACCTTTTATGCCAATTTTGGATTTTGAGGGGCCAAACATGTAATTTTCTCAAACTTTTTACCCAAGGACTTGTTTTGACAATTTTTGACTTTAGAAAACCTTGGGTTGACTTTTCTTTTGTTTTAAAACTTCCGGGACTAGTTTTGTCAATTTTTGAAACTTGAGGGACTGAAACTGCCAATTGTGCAAACTTTGTTCGTTTTTCGTTTGTTTTTAAACATTTTGCATCTAAAACATATAAAACATACTTTTGAAATATTTTTAGTATTTTGATGCATTACTGAGTGTTTTTGGATGTTTTGGCAGTTCAGATACGATAAAAATGATGAGTATTTGCACACTCATCAATCCCCCACACTAAACTATTGCTAGTCCTTAGCAATATTTTGAGAAAAACTTGATGGATTTGAAACTCTTTACCAAAAGCCATAACTTCTGGAGTAGCCAGGTGTAAAAACTGTGGCACACCTGATTACCGTGTGATTTTGAGCAAATCACCAGCTGTCAACGGATTTGATTAGTCTTTACCAAAATCCGTTTGCTTCTGGACTAGCCAACTCTTGGTGGAATAGTCAACATCTTGGTGAGCTGATTACCAATTATGGATTTTCCACGGCCTTTACCACAAGCCATAATCTTGTGGGCTAGCCAACTCATTCGCTTTATGGGATATGGGGAGTTGAGGAACCATACAATTTTGGGCAAATTGCAAGCCATAAACGGATTTGAGATGTCTTTACCAAGAGCCGTTTGCTCCTGGACTAGCCAATCCCTTTTGTCGTTTAGACAAGGCGGATTGATTACCACAAAAAAATTTTGAACTTTAGTGAAAAAATTTTGAAAAATTTTGGTCAAAAACGGGGGTATAAGATAGTAAAATGTGATAAAATTCGCTAGAATAGCGAAATACCCCCCACACTTAGGATGAATATTGTCCTCAATATTCAAAGTCCCGGCTATTATGCCGACATTTTGAACGTAAAAGGGCAATATTACAAGCTAAGCGTGGATAACACCATTATGTATTTTCACTTTTGTAATCGTAGTGGGGGACTCCCCACACTTAGGGTGAAAACTCTATAAGCATGCTACTGTTTTTGTTTACCGAGTCGCTAGCTTGACTCGACCCCGAATTCATTTGTCCTTGGGGAAGCATGATGTGGAAGAAACAATCTCAATCAGACTTTCATTCAAGATGTTTGGACAAACATTTGAAGCACGTGAAAGTTCCACACCGATGAGATAAGTACCCGGCTTAAGATAGTATAAACTATAAGCGGTGATGCCGGGGTCAAAAATAATGTCTTCATTCCCGAAGGAGTGAAGGACAGGAGAAGTCACCCTGTAGGTGAAGAAAAGGAAGAAAACCATGATGAAAATCTTTATAAGATTTTCTTCCTCGAGATCAGGCTCCGTAGCCTGAGTTTGGATTTCAAGGGTTAAGCTCGTAAATATCCCAGGAGGGTGGGTGGGAATTTGTACATTCTCATGATTGAGTGCATATCCCCCGGGCTATCATACTCCGGAGGAGTCATGATATGAGTGAGTTCACCGGAGAACTCCTCAAAGGTGAATGAATCATATTCGGGGAGAGAAATTTGAGAATGAGAAGTGGTACTGCCACTAATCTTCTCTCCCATATGATCAAAAGTAAAGGCTTCAAACTCCGGAATAGGATCATCGGAGAAAATGTCACTATCCTTAATGGGGATAGGAGATGAAATAGGTTTCTCTTTGAAAGCCTCGATTTTTGCAATGAGGAGACTGACATTCAATAATGTTGCACGAAGTGCTTCATCCTTGATTTCAGTGTCAGTCTCATCATTCTCTTCTTCTAAGCTAACTACCTCAGAAGGTAATCCGTCCACATGACTGATGTCTCCAGAAGATAAAGAATTTTCATCAACATGTGAAGTACTAAGCTCGATATTGGGATTAGAGTTTAAAAGATTTTCAGTTTCTCCCATATCGGCTTCAAGGTCAAGGAGACCACCATCACTTCCTAATGGAAGTGGATTGATGTGAGTAAGTTCATCTGTGAACTCCTCAATAAGAGGGTCAACATCCGAATGAGGCAATGGTGCCTCCTCATACTCAACTTCTCCATAAGATGTGCAATCATCATTAAAATCGGAGAAAGTCTCAAAACGATCTTTTGGATTTTCAGGGTAAGAAGGTAAATCACACACATGATCAAAAGTCCCCTGTGACTCTCTTGGGATTGGGACAAGGATCTCAACACTAGACTTTATTAATTCGTCCGATTCCTTATCAGGAACAGTGCTAAGATGCTCATCCCCCATGTTAAGAGAGTGAGTGTGAACTTCGGGTGTGATATCAATAGACTGAGGGAGTTTAGAAGTACTAGCAGTTATGGAATTTTCAAGTTCCATTTAATCAACGGCTAGTGACTCCGTCACATTATTTTCTCCCTGATTCTCCATGGAAGGAATCACAACAGATGAATCTGATGGTTCTTTTTGAACACTGACAATGTTATCTTCATCATCATCACTGTCATCATCGTCATCAGATAGAGCAGCATAGCGAAGATTGGCACGTATTTTAGCCGCTCTTTGCTCAGCAAGTAATTCTTCCATGCTCAATTCGTTTCTAGCATCTCGTTCTTCAGCAAGTAATTCTGCAATTGATTTCTCACGAGATTCTTGAAATGATGTAGTAGCCAACCCCTCCTTAAATTTTTTAAATGCTTCAAGAACCTCATCACAAAGGTCTTGCGGGAATTGAGGAGTTGCTTGGGTCAATTGGTACTGTGGAGGTTGGTCTTGAAATGAATAGTCGTAATTGTTGCAAGGGAATGGATTCCCTGTTTGACAATCCGAGCTAAAGTGAGGACCTCCACAGTTTTCACAACAGTAAAACTGATGTGGCTGTGAGTCATATATGCTTGAGTCATAATTGTTATCGGGAAACTGCTCATAGACAAGCGTGTTGCCCGATTGACAATCAGAACTGTAGTGTGGACCACCACAGTACTCACAACAGTTAAACTGTTGAGTCTGGTATGGTGAATTGTATGGATATTGGTCATAACCAAAATTTTGATTATTTTGACAATCAAAACCTTGGTGAGGACCTCCACAATATTCACACGAAAAGTTTGGTGTATTATGATACGAAGCATCATTGTGATTTGGATAATATGGTTCTTGCTCGTATGAATGTGATGGGTAATTGGAAAAATTTGAAGAGTCGTTGAATGAGTTCTGATTAGGATCATAGAATGAATTCCTCGAACCACAAAACAAACAACTCCCGTCTCGAATATCATTACCACATTGTACACATGTACACCAACGACATGGCAAACCAAAAAGTGGCTTACCACAACCAACACAAGGGATAAAATCCGGAGGTGGGACAAGTGGTGTGCTCTTAGAGCTAGCAATTTCCACCACTTCCGTTATAGTCTCGGGTTTTTGTTCTTGATGAACGTGAAGATTAGGTAAGTCGTTCTTTTCAGTCACTGCCCTAAGCTCTGTACGTTTGCTTGATGACCTTATAACCTTATATCGTGAAAGATCAGGATTGATTCTTGAAGGTTTAGGAGCATTTGTGAGCTCAGGTTTTTGGATAACCGTAGGTTGGACGTATCTAGCACTTCCATCGTCAGAGGGAAGTACACGGTCCTTTGTCAACTCGGTTTCTTGATTCATTTCCCTCACCGGAGAGGGAATAGGAATCGAAGGTCCATCATAATCAACACGACATCTCGACATTTCTGACAAGGCCATAAGTTTTTCAACTTTGCTTTTAAAGGCCCTTTGTTCAAATAAATCGTCATCGAGAGATGCCATTTAGAATTATACATGAGAGGGGTATAAGAAGGTAGAATCAAATGGATAGAGGGTAAGGAAAAATATTTTTGGGTTTTTTTATGAAAAGATATGAACAAGGATGGATAAATATACAATGGAATGAATTCCAAAATCACTAATCAGAAAAACCGTTTAGAATACGCACACAACCTCCCCGGCAGCGGCGCCAAAATTTGATCGGTCCTAAACGGTCAACTAAGTTTCCCAGGTGATGGTCAACCTAGTCAAACATCTAAAACCAACTAACCAAGGAGTACAGTGTATTCCCGGGTCGTTATGTCCCAACGAGGTGTGATGGTATTTAAAACGGGTTTGTGATCGGGTGAATTTGGACAGGAATAAGGGTTTGAGTGAGTGATATGATTACACTAAGATACGAGGAATGAAAATAGCTTAGAAACACTATATTAACAATTACTGATGATCAGATACACTAAAAACGTAAGTTAAACCTAAAACGCGCGTTTGAATTTAAAATAAACGCGAACGCGCAAAATAAAAAGTGAAAACTGAAATCTGAAAACCCCCAGGGGGTGAAAATGACTTTTTTACAAACTTAAAGGTAAAAGAAATTTTTTAGAAAAAGAAAATAAATTTTTACACTAATTAATTATTTATTATTAACTAATTACTATTTAATACTAATTATTAATATTAAAACACTTAAATATAATTTAATACTAATTAAATAATAGAAAAATGAAAATAAAATTTCTAAAATTATAAAATAACAAAAAATAAGTTTTAAAATTTAAAATAAGTATTTTTGTCTTTTTGTGCTTTTTCTATTAATTAATTACTAATTAATTATTAATTACCTAATTAAACTATTTTAAATTATAAAAAATACTAAATGAACAGTAAAAATTACAAGAAAATTTCTAAAATTATTTTACATTATATAAAAGCTAGGAAAAATATAAAAACTAGGTTTTACTTAATAAAAACTAATTATGCTATTTAAAACTAATTATTAATTAATAATTAATAAAACTAATATTAATTCTAATAAATACTAAATGATAAAATAAAAATCTGAGAAAATTATTAGAAATACTTTAATATAAGAGGAATTCAATAAAAATATAAAATAGCTAAGTACTTAATAAAAATTTAAAAAAAAATAAAAATAAAAATTTAAATTAAATTAAATAGAAACTATCACTTAAAATTAAATTAACTTTTTCGGATTTTTCTTTTGGAAACTTATTTTACACCTAAAAACTAGTAACTTTTGTAAAAACAATTTTTTTGTAAATGAAAAATAAGCACTTGAGAGCTTTAAAGCCTTGACAGTTGACTTTATTTGACCAAGGAAGAAAATAAGCTCAATCCATCTTGTGTGGGGTCCACTAGGGTAATTTCTGGTTCAAACTAATGTGTGGGACATGTATGAACAGGTTTCACTCAAATAAGCTCAAAGAATAAGCTTATAAGCCAGAATAAGCAATTCCACAAACCTATTATCACTCAGAAATAGGGCAAACATGAGGGGCAATTCCAAGTGGACACAAACCTATGAATCACATAAACACTACTCTAAAACACAAATGGACACTAGAACAAAATATACTAATAAGTGGCAGTTAATATAACAAGATGTGCACAAAAGATTGCAATTGAACAAATAAGGACTCAAAGGCATAAAATAAACTCATACACACTGAAGAAACATAAAACAATCAAGATAAGCAGGCTTAAGTACTGGTATAGTCAAAAAGCAAGATTGAGTTACATGGCTTACAAATGAGTCCAAGCAGAAACACATGAACCAGGGAACCAATAACACTCCTAAGTAGTCTCCACAGACCTCTATTACCACAATCCAATCCAAATTCAGCTTTGCTTCCCCTTTTTCTTCATCTTTTTTCTTTTTTTTTTTTTTTCTTTTTTTTTTCTTGATTTAGTTTTTGTTATTATTATTTTTTAAGTTAAAGAGATTAAACTTATTGAGATGGTCTGAAAGCTTTTAAAAGCTTATCAGTGAACCTTAGTGAGCTAAAAAGAACAATTAACAACTTTTTTTTAACAACCTGCAAATTAAAACGTAATTTTAACTTGAAAATGGCACTTTATGGATTTTCACATAAAATTTGAACTTAGGATTGAATAAAGCTGAAATTACATTCAAAGTACTTGGTACAATCTTTAAAAACTACAGATTACAAGTGGAAATTAAAACTAAGAATTAATTCGACACTAAAATAAATATAAACTACACTACACTACTTGATACTTCTTTATTCATTTTCTTCTACTTAAATGAGTCCCTCCAGTCTTCTTGGACTTTCCCACTTCCATTTATGGCCGTTGGATGCCTTCACTTGATCTGAGCCCTTCAAATCTTTTTGGCGGGAAAAAGGTGTAGTAGCAAATGGGGTCTGATAACTTGTAGCAGGCTGCAATTTTTGGAATGGAGTGTTTGTTTGGAGGTATAGGGTGTAGGGTTTGAGTGTTGGCAGAGGAGGGGGGTTGAAGTGATGATTGAATGTTTTGGAGTGTAGCAGATGGTGGGGGAGATGGTGGTCAATGGTGTTGACTGGGGAGTTATATAAAACGGGGTAAAGGGTTTTTGGTGTGGAGTGGGCTTTTAAGGTGATTGGGCTAGGGGGTTCATGGATCAGGCTTGGAGTAATAAGGTGGATGGGTGGGCTTTTGTTGTTGGGTAATAATAATACAAAAGGTCCGTTTGGTGTGGATGAAATTTCACAAGGACCAATTTTGTAGATTATAAAAAATGAGGGGCTGAATCTGCCATCTTTCCCATAATTATCACCAGGGTCCAGACTTGCCAAGTAACAAATAAACCAAGTACCAAATTTGTATTTTTTTCATTTTTTTTTTAAATTCCCGGGGACCAAATGTGACAAGTTGCAAAATACAGGGACCAAACATGTAATTTCCACAAATCATTTTACCCAAGGACCATATTTGCCACATTTTGATTTTCCAAGGACAAAAATTGATTTTCCTTTCAAAAATATCCCACCAGGGACCAAATCTGTCAATTACTGAAAGTTCAGGGACCTTTTATGCCAATTTTGGATTTTGAGGGGCCAAACATGTAATTTTCTCAAACTTTTCACCCAAGGACTTGTTTTGACAATTTTTGACTTTAGAAAACCTTGGGTTGACTTTTCTTTTGTTTTAAAACTTCCGGGACTAGTTTTGTCAATTTTTGAAACTTGAGGGACTGAAACTGCCAATTGTGCAAACTTTGTTCGTTTTTCGTTTGTTTTTAAACATTTTGCATCTAAAACATATAAAACACACTTTTGAAATATTTTTAGTATTTTGATGCATTACTGAGTGTTTTTGGATGTTTTGGCAGTTCAGATACGATAAAAATGATGAGTATTTGCACACTCATCACCTCCCCTAGCAGTCCTGTATCTTTTGATTAGAGACCCTTGTTGCAATTCAACTTTAGTTTTAAATACTTTAAATTTATCTAATGCTTCATCCTTGTATGTAACAAATAAACATAACAAAACCTAGAAGCATCATCAATAAAAATCACAATGTATTTCTTGTTCCCCAAAGAGGGAGTATCGTGTAGATCACATAGATCACTATGAATCAGCTCTAAAACTTTAGTTCCACGTTTTACACTTTGAAATGGTTTCTTAGTAATTTTGGTCATCATGCAAGTTTTACACTTTCCAGTGTCTATATAAAAGGCTGGAACTAACCCATTCTTAGACATATCTCGCATTCTTTTAAAGTGTACATGGCCAAGTCTAGCATGCCATAGGGTTGAATCATTAAGTTTAGAGGTTGATATAAAAGCAGAATTAACATTATCATGAACAATATTAAGTCTGAACATTTGATTACAAAATTAACCAAAGCCAATAAACACACCATGTTTAGATAAAACAAACTTATTAGATTCAATAACTTGTTTATAACCACAATTATTTAAAACACTACTAGAAACCAAGTTCTTTCTAATATCAAGAACATGTAAAACATTAAATAAAGAAACAATCTTGCCAGAACTAAACTTTAAATCCACACATCCTCTTCCATGCACCAGGGCTGTTGACTCATTTCCCATATGAAGAATAGAACCATCATTCATTGACTCATAGGTCTTGAACCAGCTTCTATCTTTACACACATGAATAGTTGCTCCAGAGTCAACCCACCACGCAACATCAACATCCTGCACAAAGTACACATCAGTTATATATGTAACATAATAAATCTCTAAAGACTTATTAAATATATTCTGACCTTTTAGAGAATTGGTATTACCATTCCCTGATACACTTGTGCCTGATCCATTGGTTTTATTGCCAATCTTAACACCTTTATAATCCTTCCTGAAGTGTCCAGTTTTACCACACTTCCAACAAGTCACTTTTGGTTTCTTGTTAAGATCAGATTTAGTGTTATCTTGATGCTTACGTTTGCCCTTGTTGTCATTGTTCTTGGAGGAGTTGTTATGCTCCACCATATTGACAACTGATGGACCAATAGCATTGCTACTCTTTGGCTTGTCAATGTCTTGTGCTTTGAGTGATTCCTCAATGCGCAAGTGACTGCCCAACTCAACAAGAGTTAATTCCTCCTTCTTATGTTTCAGCATATGCTTAAAATCTTTCCAAGAAGGAGGTAATTTATCAATGATACAAGAGACTGAAATAGCCTCATCCATGTTCATCTTGTGTTGTGTGAATCGACCAAGTATACTAAGAAGTTCATTGTATTATTCCATGACAGGTCTAGAATCAACCATTTTGTAATTGTTAAAATTACTTACAAGGAACTTCTTACTTGATGCATCCTCAGCCATATATTTGGCTTCCAAGGAATCCCATAGTTCTTGAGAAGATTCAACATTCTGATAAATATCAAAAAGAGAATCAGACATACCATTGAGAATTAAACCCCTGCAGACATAATAATCATTCTCCCATTTGCTTCTTGCCCTCATCTGTTCCCTAGTAGCATCTTCTCCATAATCTTCAGGAATAGCAGTTGTAAGAACATACACCACATTCATACCTGACAACAAGAAGTGCATCTTCTTTTGCCATCTTCTGAAATCAACACCTTCAAACTTTTCCAACTTGGTAAAGTTAGCAGCCATTTGTCTCATAGCAGCAGCCATTGATTATCACTAATAGTTTCTATTGATTGTTGGTTATTATGTGTTTGAGTGTTCCCAGAACAGGGTAAAGATAATCAGTGAGTACCTGATAATCACTTGAAATCGTGTTATCACTTTCCAATAGAAACTATTCGACCCTATGCCTGGGCTACACGAATATCTCTATGGGATAAGACCAAGTGATGTTCTTGTTTTAGGCACAAATCAAGAACATAAACATATTCAAGTGTTTAGGGTTTGTGTTCTGTATTGTAAATCCATGTAGATATATTATGACCTCTATTTATAATAGAGAATACTCAAACCCTAGCCCATGGAATTATGCATAATTAACGTCCCATTAATTATACTATAATAGTTTCCATAATAGTAGGAATAGTGGTTAAAAACGAGCAGCAGAATAAATTGATGCCAGCAGCAGAATCACACTATCAGCAGAATCTACTAGCAGCAGAATCCCACTAGTAGCAGAATCCCACTATCAGTAGAATCCACTATCAGCAGAATCCACTAGCATCAGATTCATACTAACAGCAGAATCAATACTAGCAGCAGAATCAGATCAGCAGAAATAGATTCACAGTAGCATAACCACTATTAAGTCAGGGGATTCAGTGACCAAATGGGTGTACACTCCGTATCTCCATACCTATTATGAGGTGTGAATTAATCCCTCAAGTGCATTAAATTTTCCAACACTATATATATGCAATACTCTATACTTTCGATGATTTTTTTTTTAAAATTTCCATCTAGAAAAATCACATTTGATTTGTAAAAATCACATTTGGGCGGAGATTTTGCAAAAAAAAGTTCTTTGAAAGTATAGAGTAATCTATAAATAGATAATTTAATTCTCGTCGCTATGGTATGATTTTTTTCGCATAACGGTTAACGGTTTGCGAGATATTTATTTTTTATTTTTAAAGGGTGAAAGTTTATTTATTTATTTTTGGATAAATACCTCTACAACAAACCCGAAGTTTGATCTCGGAAAAGCTAGATCGCTAGTTGTATTGAGCACAAGTAGCAAATACGAGATACTACAAAGAACCGACTAGAATATGCACACGATATACCCTCGTACCAAACCTTTATTATAATACATAATAAAGCTATTACAACGAGGAAGAAGAATGAATAACTAGCATCCCCCCTCATCTCTATTTATAGAGATGAGGGGGTGGAAACCTTAGCTTGCCTTGCACTCTAAGCTATCTAATCCTAGCTCTAGTCTACCACCTAATCTAATTACAATGTACATTTAAGCCCCTGAACTATGTTTAAGTTACTACTAATATTTAACAATTTCCACCTTAGGAGTAACACTTAAACATAACCGATACTCAGCATCTTTTCCTCGTGCTGGAACCTCGGACCGAGGACCACCTTGTCGACCAGGCATTGTACTTCAGTAATTTTCCAAGATTAGCTTCCGTAGACTCTTTCACTTTCTTCTTTTCAGCAAAATTACCCTCTGCACCCTCTTGACCAGGTACTCCGGTTTCTGTAATGTCTGCCCTCACCTTTATACCAAGGTGTACATTTTCCTGCTCCTTTACCAAGCAGCCCGTGTTTGTCTTTTCTTCAAGTTGTTTGTCCTCAAACTTTCTTTGAGCCACTGCAGCATCATCGTTACTATCTTGAACAACCTCAGCTTCACGATTTTCCTGAGCTCCCTATAGTTCCACCTCAAACCAAACACGTTCATCAACCTGTACTCCATGGACTCCTGTTTTAATGCCAGGACCAAGTTGTTTGAACCTAACTTGTTTATGACCAAGTTGTTTGAACCCAACTTGTTTATAACCAAGTTGCTTGAATCCAACTTGTTTTGAACTTCCATGCTTTTGTACACCAAAAGTCATTACTTTTGCTTAAAGAGTATACACACAGTTCTCTTTCCTGATCCCGGTCATCATAACCCGACAACCTTTGATCACCTTGACTCTACCCATCTGCATCTTCCCAGTATAACCTTCTTTTTTAAGAGAACCCAATGAAATCAAGCTTTTTCTTAATCCTGGAACATACCTTACATCCTCCAGTATAAAGCTTGAACCATCATTTAGTTGTATCTTCACTTTTCCTGTCCCTCTGATAGTGCATGTCCTGTTTTCACCTAACTGAACCGAACCACCATCAACATCCTTGAAGTCATACAAGAAATCCTTCCTAGGTGTCATAAGTTAAGACCCACCTGAATTCATTACCAATTCAGTCATCTTATCATTCCCGACTATCATCAAGGCTTCTCCATAGTAGGCGCTACCTTCGTCATCAGAAGAACCAGAATCCTGATTATGCTTACCCTTCCTGACGAACCCACTTGACTTCTTCATTGGAAAGTCTTTCTTTAGATGACCCTCTGAATGACATATGAAACACTAGAGTTTACCAATTCCACCCCTTGACTTAAACTGCAAACTTCCACCAGAATGAGCTTTCCTTGAATGATTTGACCATCCCCTTATGTATAACCCGTCACCAGTTTCTTCCTTTGTGCCTTCAGTTTTTTTCTTGAACTCTCTTGAATTCAGAGTTGCTAGAACATCCTCCATTGTCAAGGATTCCCTCCCATACAACAATGTTTTCACAAAGTTTTCATAAGACGATGGTAACGACGTAAGTAACATAAGTGCCTGATCCTCATCCTCAATCTCGATATCAATATTCGCCAAATCAAGTATCAACTTATTAAACTCATCTATATGATCTCCCAGTTTCTTACCTGGACTCATATAGAATGTGTACAACTTCTTCTTCAGATACAGTCTGTTTGTTAAGGACTTAGTCATATACAGACTTGTCAACTTCGCCCAAATTCCTGCAGCAGATGTTTCCTTGGTAACTTCCCGTAAAACCTGGTCTCCCAAGCATAGAATCAAGGTACTGTATGCCTTCTTCATCAAAGCAGCCTTTTCACCTGCTTCCATGTCCGCGGGTAATATCTCTAATGCAGCATCACAACCTTGTTGTACCATTAAAATACGCATCTTAATTTGCCATAACCCGAAGTCATTCTTCCCATCAAAATTTTCGATGTCAAACCTAGTTATAGAACTAGCCATTCTTCTTTTACCTTGCTAAAAACCTTGTCAGGTTGTTTCTTAACCAACTTTACTAACAAGCCTCACAAGCCGTGTGCAATATTTCCCTTGTTGCTAAAAACCCTTCTTGCAAATCGAATTAATTAGAATAACCCTAAACCTTCGATTTTGATCAAGCAAACCCGATCGTACATTTGAACCCCAAGCAAACCACGATCGAAACTTAAACCACAATAAAATCCCGCAAAAAGAAACCCTTCACTTCGATCGACTTTTAGATATCCCAAAAACGATAACGAAGTTGAATATGATATTCAAATTTTAATCACTTTAATAAACCTAAAAGTAAATCTTGTGAAGTCGAGTTCTAAAAAAAATATGATACCCTTTAAAGCCTTTTATGACAAATACCTTTGTCAAGATTCAATGCATGTAAAAATAAAACTTTCACATGCATGTACTCCTTTGTCGTATTCTTTTTTCTCACGTGGGTTTCAACCTCTCGACAAATGCAGCTCCAAGAAAAGAAAATCGAGACCAGTTAAGCCTTTTCTTTGCTCGATTAAATTTTCCTCGAAACCTTGATCTAGCACTCGAACTTTGATGACGACAATAACCTTGGCTCTTGATACCACTTGTTGGATAAATACCTCTACAACAAACCCGAAGTTTGATCGCGGAAAAGCTAGATCGCTAGTTGTATCGAGCACAAGTAGCAAATACGAGATACTACAAAGAACCGATTAGAATATGCACATGATATACCCTCGTACCAAACCTTTATTATAGTACCTAATAAAGCTATTACAACGAGGAAGAATAATGAATAACTAGCATCCCCCCTCATCTCTATTTTTAGAGATGAGGGGTAGAAACCTTAGCTTGCCTTGCACTCAAAACTATCTAATCCTAGTTCTAGTCTACAACCTAATCTAATTACAAAGTACACTTAAGCCCCTAAACTATGTTTAAGTTACTACTAATATTTAACATTTATTGATAAAAAAAATGAATGGCTAAAATTTGTTTATTTGATTTATGACAAATATTAGATTTATATTGAAATTTTGCAAGTTTTTAGACACAAAGAAAAATATCGGTACACAACAATGTCAAAGGTATCAACTGATCGATAGACCATTTCCCTTTGATAACCTCTTACTAATTTGCACTTCTGTAGAACACTCTCCGAGAATCCATGAAAGTGGGCTTAACTAGTTGTCCTAACTCCATGGATTGCCTACTTAACAATAGTGAAACAACTTCAGACATGGTTGGTCTCAAAGTAGCTTTTGACTGAGTGCACATCAGAGCAATCTCTATCGTCTTCATCACATTTGCTTCATTGTGTTCTTCTTTACGAAATGTGTCATCTATTAACTCTAAGTGCATGCCTTTCTCGTACAACTGCCATGCCTATTCACCAAAAGCACATCACACATTTTCCATAAATACTAAGAATTGAATATATAAGGGGCATGTATATATGTGATCATTCATTCAAACATCTCAAACTAATTGTTTTCAATATTTTATAGAAGATGTAGAGGATAAGAATTTCGTCTATTACATGTTCAATGAGGTGAGGTGTGTCAGGTCCACTAAAGTTTTCATCGGTACATCTTCGACCACTAATTATTTCAAGGCACACGACACCAAAGCTGTAGGTGTCAACCTTCTCTGATAGATGCCCATGTGTTGCATAATCTGGCGCCATGTATCCTCTATATCGATATCAGCACAGAGCTTAGAAAATATAAAATTTCATATGGATAGATAGGATCTTGAATTTGTTATAACACAATATATAGGGCGAAATATGTAGCTTACAAGGTCCCAGCAAGTTTTGTGCTAACATGGGTTTGATCCTCTGGTTGAAATCTAGCCAACCCAAAATCTGCAATTTTAGGTTGAAAATCATCATCTAGGAGAATGTTGTCGGACTTTATATCTCTATGGATTATCTTCACATGGAATTCACTATGAAGATGGGCTAGACCCCTAGCAACCCCAAGGATGATGTTGAACCTTTTTTCCCAATTTAGAGTGCCCTTTTTTTCACCTATCAAAGATGCACTTAATAAGTACGATTTATCTCAAAATTTCCGCTCTGTTGTATTTTTGATAAATGTATATTAGTAGGTATATTAGTAGAATATAGCAACATATATTAATAAATTAAAAAAAGAAAAAACAAAAACAACACTATGTTTTACCCCATAAGAAGTTATTAAGGCTGCCATGTGCCATGTATTCAAAGACAAGAAGTAGCTCAGCTCCTTCCATACACCAACCTAGTAGCCGTACAAGATTCCGATGTTGAACATTACGTATAAGCTTTACTTCATTGTCAAATTCATATTTTGCTCTCCCATAACCAACATGAAGTCTCTTCACTGCCACTACATTGTCATCATCAATATTTGCCTGTTAATCGACAATGTAACTGTAAGACCTGAAGCTAAACTCATAAATTATTTGCATTAAAAAACTAAATTATACCCTGATTTCAAAATTACACACTTTAAAATCAAGACTTCTATAATACGGAGTAATTCTTTTCAGAAATCTGTTGCCAATTAAGAAGACACAACTCTTCCTATCTGGTTTTACCAGCTTCTTTTCATGAAGCTTACTGTACGTTCATGATCGCGTTTTGAATAGTTATTTGATTTTTGTGTTACAAACGCTATTTAACAAGTAAACAGTGTTTGAAGAATATTTTCACATACTTAATCTTTGTGCAATTCTAAAAATATTAGGTTTATACATGCTTTTTAATCGCCATTCATGCGAATGTTGTCCCAAACACCCTAGCCAAAAGTCAGTTATAAAAAATTAAAAACTAAAACTAATAACTTGTTTAGAATACATGGAGATGTTTTGAAGTACAATCCAACGGAAAGAAAAAACTTTGGTCATAAGCAGTTATCAAAAGTAGAATAACTTGACTAGTATAGATAGATATGTTTCGACAGTGAACAAATATATATTACCTTGAACACTTCACCAAAACCTCCTTTCCCAACTCTACACTCTTCTCCAAAATTGTGTGTGGCTAATCGCAATTCTTGGTAACTGTAACTTTGTGTCCCTTGTAATCCAGATTCGTCTAAGAATTTAACATTGGTGCAAGATAGAAGCATTTAGTGGTTATATTTGACTGAAGAATTATATGTTGAGATGGTGCAATATTATTTTTGAAAGATATATATAGCATATATTAATCATGGATGCGAGTGACCAATTCATGTTCTTTATATGTAATACATCCAAAATCGAGTTTATCAGCATTAACGGCATATAAATATGTCATTAATTACCTTCTCTAACAGTCTTAGACTTCTTCCGTTGTCGATACCATAACAACAAAACAAGCACAAGCACAAGCAAAAAGAGACCAACAGCACTACTTAATCCACCTATCATGCCATACTCTCTCAGACTTCCTGTCACAACGAAATTATATGTAGTTCTCTTAATTTAATTTATTGCCAACAATTTCAATAACTGAATTTAAAAGTTTAGCTAAAATATAGAGTACTTTAAGAAGCCTCACCTTGACTTAGGAAAGGAATGATATTTGTTGTTTGATTGCTATGAAAAAATGAAGTGTCAGAATATCTCATAAAACAGAAAAAGTCAATGGCCCTTCCATCCTTACTTGGGAGACAACCACGTAAATTGTGGTATGCTGTATTTAAACAACTCTGGCAAATTGATTGGCTTGTGTTTTTAACACATTGTGCAACTGCATACACCGTTGAATTATTGTTTGAGACATTCCTTGTGGATGCTACATAGAAATTAGCTGTTTTTGGAGTAGCAACTTGAATATCAGATAGCAATTCCTGCACTATTTTGTTAAAAATTGTTGGTGGCTGAGAGGATAACTCATTGCCACATACTGCAGTTGGAGTGGCATCATTATCCAATATTACTTTTGTGTCGCCAAAAATTTGCCCATAGTTCTCGTACCTATAAATGAAAGAGGTATTTAAGTCACTAGATATATATTTGACTACAATCGCAATTTTTGCACTAACCTTAAACTGCAATCATCATAAATCATGTTTCCACCATCGGCGATCCAACATGATTTTGTCTCGTTGACTGCAGAGTCAAAACAAGCCAAACATTTCGAGGTTGAGAGATACTCTCTGCACATAGCGAAGCTGTATACGAATTCATCATTACTCATGCTTTGTGCATTGGCATAGTATACCTGTGGATTGGATAACTGCCTTCGGAGGCTAGAAAGGGTGGTGTTGAGGTTTCTTAAGTAAAATACTTCATTCATTGCATTGTAAGATCTACAATACTTTCGAAGTAAAGTGTTATTCCAGTCACCTGACTGTGCAGCTACTTGCTTAGCCATCAGTTTAAGAACTATTAGTACCATGCCAAAAATCCATGATGATATCCGGAGACTTGTGCTGGATCTCCGAGCTTTTGTTTTCATGTTAAAAACTGCCATGGAAGTTTACATTGACAATGAAGTAGAGAAAGAACAAAAAATATATCTTATCTGTGGACATCAAAATAGCTGTATTCTGACCAATTTAGAAGTATTATAATCCCAAATGTTACGAAGCACGTAAATGGCTATGTTGGCACATGTGCTAACCAAGGTAGGAAAGATCCCAGTTGATTAATTAATTGTCATGTGCAGGGACTCTCAAATGAACTGAATTATGTTAATGGAAAAATTAAAAATTGAAATGAGTATAATTTTATTTTGTAAGATTACACTAATAAAAATAATTCCTAAAATTGTATTATATATTTATATGTAGTTATGCACAACAAAGTTTTATGGATCGACTTAGTGAAGTGTCTAAAATGGGCCCACTGACAATTAATCATGGGCTAATAAAGCACAGTTTAACCTGTCTAGATCTTTAAGACAAGCCCAATGACACTTACGCTTAGACACCACTAAGCATGTTGGTTTCTGAACAGTTACTTTTATTCTTATATAAGTACTCCGTAGTTGACTACTCAATTGAGTACTACAAAAACGTATAAAAACGGATGAAAACATATGAAAATAAACAAAAACGTCTGAAAACATATAAAAACTGTCGAAAACGGATAAAAACGTCTGAAAACAGACGAAAACGTAAAAAAACGAACGAAAACGTATAATAACGAACAAAAACGTCTGAAACAGACGAAAACGTAAAAAAAACGGATGAAAGCATATAAAAACGGACAAAAACGTCTGAAAACGTATATAATCATGTGAAAACAGAAAAAAACGGACGAAAACGTATAAAAAGTGAGGAAAAATCGTGAATTTATTTAAAAAAAAAAGCTTGACTTATTTATAAAAAAAAAAAAAAAAAAAAAAAAAAAAAAAAAGTGAATTAGAAGAAAAAAAAGGAAAATATATATATATATATATATATATATATATATATATATATATATATATATATATATATATATATATATATATATATATATATATATATATATATATATAGGCAAAGGATCACGTGCGGATGGTTCTTTTTAGTGCGGACGTACGGATGCGTATGGGTCGTTGATCTTTTCCCATCAGCGGTTGTGATTAGATATAATTATATAACACGGAGTGGCATTTTCGTAATTATTCTATTTAGAAAATACGGGTCAAATCTTCGCCCGTTAATATCTCCTTATCTTTTTTATTATTATTTGAATATTTTCTTTCCTTATTTTTTGCAACTATATTTATTTAATTTTTATTATCGAATGGATTTAACTAATCAGTATTCTGGTATGGTCCTGATCTATCGGATCATTTTTTATCAAAAAACCGTGTTGAAGGTATTTTTTATAAGCTATCTTCTTGATATTATTAAAATCAGATTCATCGTTTTTGTTATTCTGCATTTTCAGATTGTTATTCTGCATTTTTAAATTAATTTTTTTATATGGTAGATATTGTGATATTAATATATAAGAATGGTATTTTGATATTAATATATGATATGTATTACGATATTAAAATATAAGTATGGTATTGTTATATTAATCTATTGTGATATTGTTTTTGTTATATGATATGTATTACGATATTAAAATATAAGTATGGTATTGTTATTTAATCTATTGTGAAATTGTTTTTGTTATATGATATGTATTACGATATTAAAATATAAGTATGGTATTGTTATTTAATCTATTGTGAAATTGTTTTTGTTATATGATATGTATTACGATATTAAAATATAAGTATGGTATTGTGATATTAATCTATTGTGATATTGTTTTTGTTATATGATATGTATTACGATATTAAAATATAAGTATGTATTGTGATATTAATCTATTGTGATATTGTTTTTGTTATATGATATGTATTACGATATTAAAATATAAGTATGGTATTGTGATATTGTTTTTCTTATATGATATATATTACCATATTAAAATATATGTATGGTATTGTGATATTAATCTATTGTGATATTGTTTTGTTATATGATATGTATTACGATATTAAAATATATGTATGGTATTGTGATATTAAGATATTCAATATATTGAAGAAGAGACTGAAGAAGATCTAAACAAGGTATTAACATACACTAATAATATTATCAAAATAATGAAAGTTTAATTTTTGATTCTACAATTTAATTCAGATTTTTTTCATACAATAAATGTTATTTTTAATTACAGATGAGAATGGAGCTTAAACTCTTCAAAATTTAAGCAAAGATGTTAGTAAATTAGTTGTACTTTTTGAAATAATTCAAAAATATTTTTTTATTTTTTTTTAATTTCTTTTTTTTCAGGTAAATGTTTGTAAAGAAAACAATGAAGACTTAAGGCATAGAGTAAATAGAGAAAGGAATCCTACTGATGTTTTGAAGTCGCCATTCAATGTTCGAAAAGTTGATATTCTTACCAAATTTAATAAGATCGAAAAGTCTGTGTTAGAGTTAATAAAAAAAAGAACAATAGCAATCTTGTGTAAGTTTTCTTCTTTATAATTTTATTAAAATTTTCGTAATATATTTGCATTGAATCCAATTATCATTATTTTTTTAATTTATCATTATTATTATTATTATTTTTGCAGGGATCATTTTTTTGGATCAGATTTGTTTTGTGCTACTAATCGTAGCTTTTTTAAAGATCTCGTAAATAAAACAAAACTTGTAACATCAAACATCATAGATATTTGGGCCATTGTTTTGAATTTTCAAGAAAAATATAGAAGACCTGGATCTGGTTTAAGATTATTCTTAACAAGCCAAGCAATGTTATGTTATTTTATTTTTTCTTTTATTTTTTAACTATTATTATTAATTTTTGTATATTAAATTTAATACTAATGTTTGTTTTATTATTTTATTTAGTCATCTCGAAGAGAAAAAGTTACACTTTCCACTAAGAAGAAACAAGAAGAATTTTTGAATGCAATTAATTTTGCTTGCAAAAAATATCTGAACTCTAATGATTTATCTGCAGTTAATCTAGTAAGGTTTTTTTTTTTAATCATTTAAATTTAATGGTTGTTAAAATTACTATGTAAAATTAAGATAATATTTTTTAAATCTTAATTATTATTTACTTTTTACAGGTTTTCTTCCCAGTTTGTAGGCAAAACCATTTCTATGTTTATTGCTTCAATCTCTTGAATCCGTCGTTTGTAATTATCGACAATTTGAAGGAAAGTGCTGGTATATATGGCAATACAACTGAAAATCTGGTAATATTATTATTATTTTTTACATTTTCTTTTGTTTTGTTTTTTTTAACTATATTTTTTAATTTTTTTTGTTTTTTTTGGTAATATTATTTTATATATATATATATATATATATATATATATATATATATATATATATATATATATATATATATATATATATATATATATATATATACATATATATATATATACATATATATATATATATATATATATATATATATATATATATATATATATATATATATATATATATATATTTCTTTTCTTTTTTTTCAGTTTAAATTGTTTTGTCACTATTTAAAAGTTTCAAATCATCCAAAGGCTCAACAAATATCAAAGTGTGCTCCTCAAAGACTTCAAATGGAATGACAAACATCTAAAAATAAAACAAATTGTGGCATTTTTACTATGAGGCATCTTGAGTTCTATTCTGGAATTGAAGACAAACAATGGAGATCAACTTTCAGAGAAAATAGAAGCAAGAATGAATTGGCGACTCTGAGAAAGTTATATGCTGTTAAAATTTTGTTAAGTGATGCTAACAAATATAAAAAAGACATTATAGCTGAATCATTAAAATTGTAACTTTTTTTATTCTGCAATATATAAACTTATTCAATATATAATTTTTTTATTTTATGAATATGTTCAATATAAGCTTTTATTTATTAAATTTCACAGTAAGAATATAGTTTATGCTCTATATCTTATATTGTTAATTTTTTATTTATTAAATATCGCAGTAATTTTTTTAATATCGCAGTAACTTTGCAGTATCTTATTCTATACGTTTTACTTATTTATATTAATAATATTAAATAAACTAGTATTTCCTAATAGACAAGAACCTTATCCTTATGTGGGTATAAATTTTTTAGTATCGGAATAAGTTTATTAAATATCGCAGTAATTTTTTTAATATCGCAGTAACTTTGCAGTATCTTATTCTATACGTTTTACTTATTTATATTAATAATATTAAATAAACTAGTATTTCCTAATAGACAAGAACCTTATCCTTATGTGGGTATAAATTTTTTAGTTTCGGAATAAGTTTATTAATTTTTTAGTATCGGAATAAGTTTATTAATTTTATTAATTTTTACTGTATTAATTTTTATTAATTAATAAGTTTATTAATTTTATTAATTTTTCTTATTAATTTTATTAATTTTTATTTATTAAATGTCACAGTAAGAATATAGTTTATGCTCTATATCTTATATTGTTAATTTTTTATTTTATTAAATATCGCAGTAATTTTTTACTTATTTATATTAATAATATTAACTAAATTAGTATTTCTTAATAAACACTTGTCAATATGACAAGAACCTTATCCTTATGTAGATTTAAATTTTTTAATATCGGAATAAGTTTATTAATATTTTAGTATCGGAATAAGTTTATTAATTTTTAGAGTCGGAATAAGTTTATTAATTTGTCAGAATGTTTGTCAAAGAATATTATTTTTGTATCACAATAAGTTTATTAATTTTTATTATCGTAACCTGCGTATTTATAATTTGTCTAATTTTTTACTATCGGAATAAGTTTTTTAATTTTATTATACATCAGAAGTTTCAAAAAACAATTATTAATGTCAGAAAAAAATCTGAGTTTATAACAATAATAAAATTAACATTTCAAATTAACAATAAGATAGTAACATTAACATTAAAATATATAAAATAACATATTGGTTAAAAATATATAGATGATAAAAACTTAACTTCATTTCAATACAAGTCCATTACATATTTTATAATTCAAAATTTGGACATACATAAACTGAGAAAATTAAAATAAGACAAAACTAATAAAAACCTAAAGGGACAAGTCCTGATCCTTCATCTCCTGCTTAATATAGGCGACCTCTCGCTTCTTATCAAACATATCATTACGCGCCTTAACCAGCAGTTTTTCCAAATCGTCAAGCCTAGAACGCTCCTTTTTCAAAGTATCATTGATTATTTTTATAATCAAGGTAGCATCTTCATCGGAGAAAATCAAAATTTGGACATACATAAACTGAGAAAATTAAAATAAGACAAAACTAATAAAAACCTAAAGGGACAAGTCCTGATCCTTCATCTCCTGCTTAATATAGGCGACCTCTCGCTTCTTATCAAACATATCATTACGCGCCTTAACCAGCAGTTTTTCCAAATCGTCAAGTCTAGAACGCTCCTTTTTCAAAGTATCATTGATTATTTTTATAATCAAGGTAGCATCTTCATCGGAGATCTCCAATTCACCAAAATACTCTTCTTGCTTTTCAATCTGCCTTCTCAGTTGTTCACAATCTTCCTCAAGCTTTTTAATGAAACCCTGTAACTCCAACATCTATTGCTTAAAAAAAAACTTAAAAGCCTTTAGCAGCTCGTCAGAACAAGCGGAGTCTTTCAACCTCTCTAGATTAGGGGTTCTAAAATAATTTTCCATTTTTTTTGTTGTTTGGATGAGAAAAATAGAATATAAGAGAAAGAAAATAAAAATTATTATGAAAGTGGATTTACACAGACATATATATATAGACGAAAAAAAAAAAAAAAAAAAAAAAAAACTTTTCGTTAACCAAACGCGTACAGTTAATTTTTGGTTACACTTCCCATACAATTAATTACTTTTCAACCGTTACATTAAATAGCAATAAAGTATTTGACAGAAAAAAATCTAATATTTTTTTCAAAAGTTAATTTATTTTCACTTCTGACACCTGTCAATCTGACAAGAAGCTTATCCTTATGTGAGTATACATTTTTTACTATCGGAATAAGTTTATTGTATCGGAATAAGTTTATTAATTTTTTACTATTGGAATAAGTTTATTAATTTTTATTTATTAAATATCACAGTAAGAATATAGTTTATGCTCTATATCTTATATTGTTAATTTTTTATTTATTATATATCGCAGTAATTTTTTTTAATATCGCACTAACTTTGCACTATCTTATTCTATACGTTTTACTTATTTATATTAATAATATTAAATAAAATAGTATTTCTTAATAGACACCTGTCCATCTGACTAGAACCTTATCCTTATGTGGGTATAAATTTTTTAGTATCGGAACAAGTTTATTAACATTTTATTATCGGAATAAGTTTATTAATTTTTTAGTATCGGAATAAGTTTATTAATTTTTATTATACATCAGAAATTTCAAAAATCAATTATTAATGTCAGAAAAAAATCTTAGTTTACGACAATTATAAGTTTATTAATTTTTAGTATCGGAACAAGTTTATTAATATTTTATTATCGGAATAAGTTTATTAATTTTTAGTATCGGAATAAGTTTATTAATTTTTTAGTATCGGAATAAGTTTATTAATTATTTAGTATCGGAATAAGTTTATTAATTTTTATTATACATCAGATGTTTCAAAAATCAATTATTAATGTCAGAAAAAAAATTTAGTTTACAACAATTATAAAATTAACAAATTATAAAGTAACTGCAACATTATAATAGTAACAATAACATAGTAAACATTTCAAATAAATAATAACATAGTAACATTAACATTAAAAAATATATAAAATAACATAATAGTTTAATAACAGATAACTGAATTTCAATAAAACAACAAAATTTCAATAACTTCTAATTGTTCCATCAGTCAAATAATTTTAGCTTTTTTATTTCTTTCTTCGAATTCTGATGCAGCCTTGTCAAGTATTTCTATCTCTTCAAATGTCATGAAATATGGATCTCTAATATCAGAAATTTGGTTATTTATCTTTGAAAGAATATCGCTAACTTTCGGATACAGTTCCCCGTATTTAGGCTTCAAATAAAAAAAACGAATAGTGTCTTGAAGATTTGCAGCAGCTTTATCAACAATTTGTTTAACCTTGTCGAGGCAAGTTTCATGTAACTGTTCAAAAAATATTTAACAATAACAATCAAAAAATTAACAAGAATAATCAAATATTCATGTATCTGCTCAAAAAAGTAAAGATATATTTCAACAATACCTGTTGTTTATCTTCATTTAAGTTATCAAATCTTATTGTAGTTTTTCAAATAATTGCATCTTTAACATCTTGCATCTCTTCTTCTAAACTTCTAAGATTGTTCAACAAGAGACAAAATATTTGTTGTGTCAAATAAATTAGGTCCACATGTTAGGTAACAAATTGTCTCAGATATCAAAGATATTGCAGACTTTGTTTCTTCTTTTACTTTAGTCATATATTTTTCCATTTGGATCTTATAAAGTAACATGTATTCAATTTCAGAATCATCTTCATCATCTGTATTTAAAATAGGAAAAAATGTTAATATCGGAATATATAACCTTATATGTCGTTAGCAGTTATAATTTCACAGTAAGTGTCATATTGATTACTAACATAATAATGATATAATCAATTAATAGGTATGAAATTGTCCATTTTAAATGCAGATTAAAGAAAAAAAATATTAATATCAAAATACCTATCCTTGAATGTGAATTAATATCACAGAAGGTATCATAATTATATCAATATCGGATTAGGTATCGTCAATAGATATTAATATTTTTTCTATCAGAATAGGCATGATATATATAACATTTCAAAATATGTTTTTTCAGAATATATAACATTTCAGAATAGCTATCATAGAAATGCAATTAATATCAGAATATTTATCATAGAAATGCAATTAATATCACAGTAGTTATCTTAAAGACTATTAATTTAAGAATAACTTTTTTGAAATGCAGAATACATATTTGTAATTCTGAAAAATAAAAAAGATTAAATTAACAGTTCATAATGAGAATTACTCGTTTTTTAATAATAAAAATCTTAGTATCGTAGTAGCAATCATACTGATGTATAACGATAAATCTTTTTTTTTTTTTTTTTTTTTTTTTTTTTTTTTTTTTTTTTTTTTGAATTTTTGTGTTTTTTTTAAGCAAGATATATAACGATATTATCTTATTAGTGTAAACGTTTTGGAGTATTTACGAAAATGCCACCGTGTTTTTTTTAATCTTTGATGAGATGGACGGATGATTGTGTGGTCCACATTCATCCGTACCATCCGCACTAAAAATGTGAAACGCACTCGATCCCTTCCCTATATATATATATATATATATATATATATATATATATATATATATATATATATATATATATATATATATATATATATATATATATATATATATATATAGGGGCGCGTTCTATGCAGTACCAATATTAGATGCAGTACTTTACAGTACCATTTAGACCAATAGGAATTTAGTATTAATAAACATTTTTATTTAATTAAAAAGGGCATAATAGTCAAACATATTTTTAGTTTCTTTTTGAATTTTTTTAACTAAAAAATGTTTTTTTAAGTCCTTAATTTTCGGATTTTTTATTTTTATATTTATATATCTTTTTCAGAATAAATATTTTTCAGAAAAATGAGTTGCATGCCTGTTCTTCTTTCAATATTATAATTTTTATATGTATTTTTGATCTGTAAAATGGTTTAAACATCAAACTTGTTTTTGCTATAATTGCACATATGTTTTTAGCTCTCCAATCTTTGAAATTTATAACAAAAAACATAAACTTGTACATGTAACCTCTAAATTCATAACCAACCAAAAACATAAATAGTATACATAAAATTTGATATCAAATAAAATACAATTCAAATACAAATGTAACTTTTTCTAAATATAGATGTGTACGTCATTCAAAAACATATATGCACTCTTCCAAAAACATAAGTGCACTCTTCACTTTTCTCATCATATTCATTAGATCATATGAGTACCCTTCCAAGAACATATATGCACGTTTCACTTTCTCATCAAATTCTTTAGAAAAGATGTACTTATTGAAAACACGTATGCACTCTTTATATTGGTATTGCTCCTCTTTATCAACATGCTCAATACCTGAAATTATAAACACATATGCATAACTATTTACTTAATTTTATATCAAAGTAAAAACACATAAGCACACTAATTTTACTATTTATACAAGTCAAAAAACACATATGCACTCTTTTCTTATATACAAGTAAACCAAAACAAAACATAATCTTTAACGGCTACTAGCCTACTACAAATCATCATGACTTAATTTGACTAACAAAACAAACAAGACAACTTTTACATAGATAACAAAGATTAAATAGTCTTACGCTATATCATAGCAACCTCCTTTATCATTCCTCTTGATTATTTTTCTTTATATTTGTTTAATCTCCCATATAACATAAATAAAAAACTCAACATCACAACAACAATCAACAAATCCAAACATTAAACCAACAAATTACCACCTATCCTGTACAACTCTCTGTCTAAATCCCAACAACAAGAAAAGAAAAAGAACTACAACAGGAAAAGAAAAAGAACCGAGTAAAACAAATCCAAACCAACAACAAACCAAGTCATATCCTTAACCCATATCAACGAACGCTCCAACGATTCCTAAACCCATCACAGCCAACGACACTTCGAATTAAAAAAAAGAAACACATAACAAGATCCCGGTATTCTCTTTTGTAATCTACAATTCATCCAAAGACAAAACAAAAAAGAGACTTGACCATCATATATCGATATGAAGCTCACACTTCTTTTTCAATATTCTAACTTTAAAGAAAGAAAAAAACCAAATCGGTTTTCATCTTGTCTTTCATTCGGTCAAACAAAACACACAAAAACACAAACCTACCCGAGAGTGAGACCCATTTGGAAAGGAACTTGAAGTCGAATCTTTTATTGTCCTTGGTTTGATTGTCCTTGGTGTGCTGCTCAGCTTTTTAGCAAAAAGAAATCAAGATAAAGGTGTGTGTGGTTCTGTTTTGTGTTAGATAAAAAGGAAAAGTAGTGTTTAGATCCGGAGAAAGAAAGAAAAATAGGGTGGCGGCTGATTTAAGGATTAGGGTTAGGTTTAATGGGTGAGAAAGAGAGAGGGTCGTGAAAGTGGGAGAGATGAAGAAATACAGATTTTTATTTGTGTGTATCCTTTAGAATAGGGATGGTTTTTGAAATAACTAAAAGTAAAATCCCTATAATGTCCTTTCAGCCTTTTGTTTAATTATAAAAGAAACCTTCATATTTTATTTAATTATAATTTTGGCACTTTTAATCTCAAACTCATCCAATGGCCCAGATTCATTTTAATGGTACTGTAAAGTACTGCATCTAATATTGGTACTGCATAGAATACAACACTATATATATATATATATATATATATATATATATATATATATATATATATATATATATATATATAACATTAATTGGAAAAAAAGTCAAAAAAAAAAAAAATTAAGAAAGAAATAAAGAAAGTGAATAATAAAAAAGACAAAGAAAAAGGAAAAAAAAAAGAAAACATGGACTTAGATTTCTATGTTTAATCTTAGGTTAATCCCCACCATTAGATTAAACTAAATGGATGATAAGGATTTGTCCCTTAGTATGTAACAAAAAACTAGTTTCTAAATGAACTTTTCTCTATAGGTAATGTATATTTTCATATGTATTTGGTTACTAAAACAAGCTAGTTTGTGTCATGTGGGACATCGTCTAGCTAGTTTGCTCAATAGAAAAAGCGTCAATGCCCAAATGAGGACTTTTTGTGGTTTCAAATTCCCACCAATGACTTTTTTAGCTAGTGTTCCCAATTTAGTCAAGTGCTAATGTGCGATCGTGCGATCCCACCAGTTTCTTGCCAAGTGTCCCAGACAAATAGGACTTGTCCCCCACTATCACTTGTCCTTTACCCCACCCACTATCTCTTGTCCCCCATGTGTCCAGACAAAAATTACTTATTTACCCTTAGTTCTATAAGTCAAATAAATGTGCGATTTTGTACCTATTAAATGTGCGAATGTGCGAATTCATTTTATTTCCAGATTCAAATGTGCGATTTAAATGAGCGAATGTGCGACTTCGCTTTTATTTCCAGATCTGTGAGACCCAATACATTAAACCATTTTAGTACTTGTTTCTAACCCATAAAATAGAAAGTTTTATTCACAAACAAATAATGTCATCCTATATTCAAGAAACCACAAAAGGGACACAAGCTTTACAGCCTTTTGAACCATCTTCACCACCTTCACTAACAAACACCTCAAGATTCCCGAACCTAAGCTTCCTTTTAACTGAACCCAAACCTTCAACTAGTGTGGTAAATCGGTCGAGGTACAGATCTGGTAATGATGTGTTGGTAGACGCAGGTGGTTTAACGGTTCAAGATCTTCATCGTCATCATCACAACCCAAACCTTTAACTGAACCCAAACCTTTAACTGAACCTAAACCTTTTAACTGAACCCGAACCTAAGCTTCCTTTTGAACCATCTATAGATCTACAGATCTGGTAATGATGTGGTCGACGAATCTGGAAGTGGTGATGGTCTACGGATCTGGTAGTGGTGTTGGTCGACATATCTTGTAGTGGTGGTGGTTGACGGATCCGTTGGTGGTGGTGGAAGGTGGTCGCTGGCGAGTTGGATCTGGTGCTTGTGTTGGTAGACGCAGGTGGTTTAGTGGTGGTGGTGGAAGTATCAGGTGGTGGTGATGATAGATTTGGAGGCGGTGGTGAGTGGTGGTAAATGAGAGAAGGAGATGAAAAAATGAAAGAGATAAAGAGGGTATTTATTTGTATTTATTAGGGGTATTTTTGTCATTTAAACAAAATTCAAAGTCAAAGTTCAGACAAAGTATCAAATCAATTGAACTTTTATTAATAAAAAAGTGGACACGTGGCAAGAAACTGGTGGGATCGCACGATCGCACATTAACACTTGACTAAATTGAGAACACTAGCTAAAAAAGTCATTGGTGGGAATTTGAAACCACAAAGAGTCCTCATTTGGGCATTGACGCATAGAATAATAATTAACACACGATTTTCGGCTCAACAAGGAAAGTGATCACGAATGATTTAAACTGGTAATCGATCTCTTTTTCATACATTTGTATACACACAAAACCCTTTACCATTATATAAACTTTTCCTTTGTCTTTTCACCATTATTGCACCTTTCCCATTACATCTACTTTTCCTCTCTTTTTACTATGCAGCTGTTGAGTTGCTTTGTTTTCCTTCCTTTTAGTCTAAATGTTGCAAGCGCCAATAGAATTTTTAGAAGGCCCTATAAGAATTCTCCTATCTTGATTGTTCACAAATGTAGGTCTTCTTAGTTGTCTTTGCCCAACTGATTGCCCTATATCAACTCTTTATTTCCATGAAATGATCCTTCTTAAACTTTGATGCTCGTTATCACCTTTACTAAGACATGTGCTAATTGTTGAATGAGGTCTCATTTTTCATAGATATAAATACTAAAGAGAAATATCAAAAGAGGAGTGATACATCCACTCAAATTCATCCACAAAAGAATCTCACACGCTGAGGTGGCGCCGTATGATTGGCTTTTTGTGGGAGCCACTCTCACAAAAAACCAATCATTCAGCGCCACCTCAGCGTGTGGGATTCTTTTGTGGATGAATTTGAGTGGATATAGCAAAATTCATATCAAAAATGCTTACCAACCACTGTCTTGAAAGATGATGATCTACTTCTTTGTGGTAGGCTTGAAAAGACACTACCATAGGCTCACCTAGCACATGAAAACAAGATGATACATTATTTACTATAACGCCAAAAAACATTATACCAAACTATTCAACTGAAATAGCATATAAAAATATGCAACTGAAAAACAATAAAACATGCGATCATATACCTTATTCACCATGAAAATTTATAAGTGATACAACTGGCTTAAAGCATTCACAAATTATTTCAAATTTAACATGTCCAACTATATAGAAGCGTTCTTAATTAATTTTATTAAGTCAACCACTATGAAGTCATTATTTGTCAAGCAAGCCATAAGATATTGTCTACAACAAGACATATATAAATTTATAAGAAACTTACATAGTTACCTAATCATGATAGATGAAAACTGACTATACAACCGTTTCAACCATTAATCACCCTGGATCACTTAAGGGTGACGTTAAATCTTCCGACCTATTTCCACCTGAAACCAAATCGACTAAGCCAACTACTAACATTTTCACTGAGGCAATTTATCAAACACCTATGTAAAAACTACTAATTTTCCACTTAAGCATTTTATCAAACACTTGTGTTACAACTACTTTATTTTTCACTGGGCCATTTTATTAACTAGTAAAGTTATTAGCATTCAACTTTTGATAACTAGATTAAAATGCACAAAACTTACCTAACAGTTAAATCATACATATTGCAAAACACACCTAGAATAACAACACGAATCAACAACTAACTACACAGACCAATATCAACACGAATTAGGTCAAAACTGATCGAACAAAATTAAATTATTAACGAACAAGTAATAGAGATACAACCTGATGAATTACAAAACGTGTTTGATTTTGATGAATCATACTCAGATGGTAATGTATCCGATATCAATTATAAGCTCATCTCAGACAGTTAGATGTTAATGCAATTGATTTGAATGAACAATTGATGATGATCATCATGAAGTAATGATGTGAATGATAGAACGTGATTTTTTGAGGGAATTCGTTGGGAGGAAAACAGGTGAAAAAACATTTATATAGTTTTGAGAGAAAATATGTTTAATCAATTAAATGTTCGATCCATTAGATCAAACTAAATAAATGGTGAAGATTAGTCCCTCAATAAGCACTAAAATAAGAGTAAGCAAATGAACTCTTCTCATAGTTTCATATGCATTTGGTTACTAAAACAAGTGTGTGTCATGTGGGACATCGTCTAGTTAGTTTGATCAATAGAACAATAATTAACACACGATTTTCTGCTCAACAAGGAAAGGAAAGTGACGAATGATTTGAACTAGTAATCGATATCTTTTTCATACATTTGTATACACACAAAACCCTTTACCATTACATCTACTTTTCCTCTGTCTTTATACCATTATTGCACCTTTCCCATTACATCTACTTTTCCTCTGTCTTTTTACTATGCAGTAGTTGATCAGTTGCTTCGTTTTCCTTCCTTTTAGTGTAAACGTTGCGAGCGCCAATAGAATTCTTAGAAGACCCTATATGAATTCTCCTATCTTGATTGTTCACAAATGTAGGTCTTGTTAGTTGTCTTTGCCCGACTGATTGTCCTTCTTGAAGCATCAGAACAACTTCAGACATGGTTGGTCTATTTGAAACTGGTGATTGTGTACACAGCAAAGCAATCTCAATGATCTTCATCACATGTTCCCGCTCGTGTTGGTTCAAGTTCAACGACTCATCAATGAACTTTATATGTATTCTCTTTTCAAACAACTTCCATGCCTGCACATCAAATTATAGCAAAACTACTATTCAGAATAGAAACTAAAATATTTTTAAAATACAAGCTATCTCATGTCTTTTAAAATTAAGATAGCGAAAAAGACACAATATTTTTTCTGGTCTTCTGATGTACCTTCTGAATATTATTTACTGCTGAAACATAACAATAAAAAAAGGGAGATAGTTTTAATTAATGTAATGTCTCACATGTTCTAGGAGGTAATCGCTGGTTGATCTATCAGATTTCACATCAGTACTCCTTCTGCCGCTAATTATTTCAAGAACTACGATTCCGAAGCTGTATGTATCAACTTTATCTGATAAACTACCATGAAGTGCGTATTCTGGTGCTGTGTAACCCCTGACATAATTTGTTTGGTAAAAAATAAAAAATAGATAAATAATAAATAAATAAATAAATAAATAAATAAATTCAATTAGACACAAAAGAAGATTTGATGATATGCGGCTGTATGTTAAAGCAAACTTACAAAGTCCCAGCAAACTTGGTGCTAACATGAGTTTGGTCCTCCGGTTGAAACCTTGCTAAACCAAAATCTGCTATTTTGGCCTTAAAATCATCACTGAGGAGAATATTGCTAGACTTGATGTCTCTGTGAACGATTTTCACGTGGAACTCATTGTGTAAATGAACAAGGCCCCTAGCTATCCCAAATATTATTTCATATCGTTGGCTCCAGTCCAGAGTTCCCTTTTTTGATCCTATATTATGAAAATATTTGTTCACATACTATACCAACTTCTTTAAAAGGCATATTTTCATCCAGATAATAGTCAGTATTTTTGCAACTCCACTTACCCCATAAAAACCGGTCAAGACTTCCATTTGGCATATATTCCAGCACTAGAAGTAGATCAGATCCATCAATGGACCATCCAAGGAGACGTAGCAGATTTCGATGATGGACGTTACTTATTAGCTTAACTTCATTCTCAAATTCTTCTTTTGCTCTAGCATGCTGTACTTGAAGCTTCTTCACTGCCACAACACTCTGGTCATTAAGGATTGCCTATGAAACCAACAGAAAGCTATTAGTCAAATAACTAATATCAAGGTATCTAAGTGGTTGCTTGAATGATAGAACACCAAGGAAATTCCCCTTCTGTTTATTAGACAGAAATGGAATATTATGCATTTCGTGTAAATAGATTATAAAACAGCAAGGCCATCAATAAATATTCAGGACGTACTTAACAAGTTCACAATTTAATGAAATTAATTTATAAAACATGTTCAAATTTATTACCTTAAACACTTCACCGAAACCCCCTTTTCCTAGGATATTTTCTTCACTGAAATTATTGGTTGCCAACTGCAGATCTTTATAACTGAAATTTACTGCCCCCTTCAGTTCAGAAGTGTCTAATGCATAACATGGTCAACACATATATTGATGGAGTATCAGTATTAAGATATTAAAGATTATCCTGCATTAGAATAGTAGTATACAAAAGTTTACTCAAATATTTAAATCACCTTGCTCAGCCTTCTTGGACTTCTTTCGCAGTCGGTACAAAAACAAGAAAAGAATGACAAAGAGAAAAAGAACTGCACCACCAACAGCTCCAGCAATTATCCCTACCTTACTTGAATTCGCTAATGTATGATCATATAGAAATTTAGACTCACCACTTATGAAATTGTACATATCAGCACATTTACATAATTCATTATTTGATGTAATTGAATGAACAATTGGCCTAACCTTTTAAAATACTTGTGATGTCTATTGTCTGGTTGTCATTAAAAAAGGGAGTCTCTGAATACCTCGCAAAACAACCCATGTCAAAAAACCTTCCTTCGGTTCTCGGAAGGCACTCATTTAATTTGTCATATGCTCTATCCATGCAGGTTTTGCAACTGGTCGTATTTGTAGTTTCAAGACATTGTGCCATCGCATACACTGTTGCATTTTCACTTGTGAACTGCCTCGTGGATGCTACATACCAATTAGAGGTTTTTGGAGTGGCATCTTTAATCTGTGACAGAAATCCATCTACAACTTGATTATAATTTGTTATAGATGATGACTGATTGCCACATGATGAAAATGGAGCGCCAGTCCCATCCTGGCTGACACTTGGATTATTGTAGAAGTCATTAAAGTCCTCGTACCTTAAAAACAGAGAAGTATACCATATAAAACTTATTCTTTAATAGCCAAAAATGACAATAAATGGTTAATTACACATTAACTCTGCAAATTACAAAGCATTATTTCCATCTTCCTTTTGGACATGAATAATGTGTGGAATCATTGACTATTGTATGATTAGTACAACTTGTTATTCAATA
The DNA here is from genome assembly GCA_030686995.1 of Artemisia argyi. NCBI lineage: Eukaryota > Viridiplantae > Streptophyta > Magnoliopsida > Asterales > Asteraceae > Artemisia > Artemisia argyi. The sequence goes on along the minus strand of CM060709.1, from coordinate 216,372,568 downwards.
GTTAAAGCTAGCTAGCTGGTTTTAGACAATTTTGTTCTTAGTCTCATTATATTAGTAGCCTCTAATGTATTCAAATTTTGTCATTTCTTTATTTCCGGCTAATTAATTTGACCCATCAAAAAAAGGTAACCCACTTAACAAATTAACCTTATATTCTAACTACAATCTGTAATCAACGGTAAAGAAGCCTAATCTCTCCTTTCACATATTCTAAGAGGTACCAAAAAAAACTGCATATCACTAGATGTATCATAATACAAAAAAAAGAAGAACGAAAAATGTACATAATAGTTGCAAGAAAACCGTAAAAAACAATGAAATACAATCCTTGGTAAATTGAAAAAAACCTTGCCTGAGAAAGCAGTTATCGAACAAAACATAAGCACCATTGCCAACAGAGCAGTTGACCAGTTCAGAGACACCAGCATCAAAACAAGCTACACACTGATCTACGGTAAGGTAGTTTCGGCACTGGGCTGCTGCAAAGACTGAGTCGCCACCACTTAAGTCCTGTCCTCTTGCATAAAGTTTATTTTGGTTTAATAACTGCGATCTGATGTCATTCAGTGTAGAATTGCGATTTTTGTTAAAATTGAAAGCACTTTTGGGAGCGATACTACCACAAAATTTCTGGATAGGAGTGTCGGTATTGTTGATACGGTTGCTTGATTGTGAAGTTACTGTCTCAGTTAACATTAAGACAAGTAAAACAACCAGAATTGTCATCAGCCGCCAGGTTCCCGAAACAAGTTAAGAAGAAAAAGCAAGAATGATTGATGTTAAATCAACATGATGGAATTTTGAGCAATATAAAATACGGTAATGTAGTCAATAGTAGCAGCCTGGAACTTGATGTAGAGATTCTAATAGGATGGCTTTGGGCAAGCTTATTTTTGTTATTAGTTAAGGGTCAATCATAGCAACTTAATTATAAAAAAAGCATAATATTCTAAAGGACTACTGTTTCTTTATTATATTGATTTAATTGAGATTAGTTTGATTAGAGTCATTTTAATCACAAAGCCAGTAAATGTAAATCAAAGCTTTAACAATTTTATAACCACTTTTTATGGTGTCGTAATATTTCGAGAACCCCTATTAGAAAATATGATTTACACGTCTAGGAGACGGCCTTGATCAGTTTGAACAGAAAGTTTAGGCTTACCAGTTCAAAGCTTTAAGCAACCTATATATGTAAAGGTTATCGATACCAAGAGTCACAAAGAGTAAGAATCCCTTATCAACCGTTAATAATATGGTAGCCTAAAAGAGTTGCTCCCTCCATCCCAATTTAATTGTCCATCTCTTCTTTTTGATACGTCCCAAATTATTTGTTTAATACTAAAAATAGATAGGGGAGTTTGGTCAAGTTTACTATATTACTTTTAATTGAAATTAATATTACAAACTTTAAAGAAACGTTAATTAATTAGTTAGGTAAATCTGTCATTTGACAAAAAAGTAAGAGAGAGAAAGTTGTATTAATTATAGATTTAGAAGAAAACTTAACCTTTTATTTGTTAAGTCACACGAAGCTACCGAATAATAGACTTAGAAAAAAAAAAAAAAAAACAAATAATTAAGGAGGATAAGTCCAACAACAAATCAGCAATATAGACAAGAACAGCTGCCTGGAAGGACCATGTATATATGGGAGGTGATTGGCACACTCCAAAAACTTATTGGAACACTTACTGTACAAGCAGTTAAAGCAAGTTATACTTACAATACAACTGACTACTGCATACTATGGAGTGTCCCAATAAATTTTAGAAGTGTGCCAATCATTTCCCTGTATATATAGTGAAAAACAAGAGACCCATGATAACACCAATTGGTACGTGGTAGGGCCAACCTAAGAGAATTAGTGGAACAAGTATGGAGAATAACTTTAGTAATTAGAAATTCAATATATCTGTTTTAAATTTTATATTTATAATACAACTAAGGAGTGTTTGATTGTGATTTAATTGATTTAATATGAAAAAAATAAATTAATTAAGTCAAATGAAAACTGTTTGTTTGTGACTTAATAGAAAAGGATAACTGAAAATATTAAGTAATAAAATGCAGTATGCATTAAGTCACTTGTTAATTTACATGACTTAATGAAAAATTAAACAAACATGCCCTAAGCTTTAGTATACACATTTTAAGGATTCAGAAAGTGATATTTTTTTCACTAACTGATTCATGGATTTATTTGTTTTAATATTTAAATTCAATTATTTTAGTTATTAAAAATGATTAAACCAAAATATAAGAAAACTGAAACATTTCGAAGCAAAAAATATTTTTTAAATGAACTTGAACATCAAACTCCGGTTAGTTAAACCCAAACTTTCATGGCTCCATAATTTGAAGTTTTTTTTTTAAAAGACAGCAATTAATAAAATGAAGCCTATAATATATCTAGTATTGATCAAAATTTGTAATTTGTTTTTAAGGTGAACTAATGCGACTTTTATTTATTTATTTATTTATTTTTAACAGAAACTCATGTGACTAATCAGCCAAAAATTCCAAATTGTTTGATTCCATTTTTTCTACTAATTCTTACAAATAATTAAACGGATGACATACGGCAACATCTAATCACGGAAAAAATTCATTGTTATATGAAATGGAGACTTCAGAGAGTTAAGTTGACCTCCACATATATACAAGTCTTTGGGTCATTATCATGACAACCTGGGGTGCCAGGAAACTACTAAACTAATTATGTGTTTAAGTCGTTGTTCCATTTTTTTTTTTTTTTTTTTGATGGTCTGGTGATCCGAGTTTGTGCTCATGCATCATGCATGGGTTGTCCGGAGGGAACCTTCGCCGTCTTCCTCTCTTGTATCTTTCTTTTCCTACACTTGGCTATGTTGAAAGAAAGGGTTTTGCTTTTTGTTTTCAACAAGTCTTGGATTATTTTTGCCATGTAATTATTTTCGTTTCTTTATATGCAAAACCCATCACTTGTAATTCAAAATAGAAATAGTGATTCAATAAAAAGGTCCACGTAGCGCCGAGGCAACTAGCATTATATATTCCAAAAAAAATGAAAAATGAAAAATTTGTTAGAAAGTAGAAGGTTACTAGCTATCACGACCACTTAAAATATGCTCATGCTAACATGATCGATCCATCCGGGTGACTTACGGAAAATTACACAACCATAGACACACAAGTACACATGGCACACACGCCTCACTAATTGAATAGACGTATCTTGGCAGCAATATATCGCAAAGGGCATCTATAATCTATTCAGTGCTGTTTTGACGATAAACCCATATGGCCAAAATCTATGATAATAACGCTTAATAAGCAAAACAAGATTGTTTTAGCTTCTAAGTAGTGTTCAAATCGCAAAGAATGATGTACCATGAGCCCATGACAGCCACCTTATTACAAACGGTTATTCTTAATTTTCTTATTTATATTATTATTTAATAAAGAAAAGGATGTCATCTTTTGGTCAAGCTCTGCTTCTTTATATAATTAGTACCCACCAAGGTATACCAGATATTTTCAATTCAAAAATCCTCTTTTTAGCAAAAAACAGAAGAGAAACCATGACTAGGTGGTGGTCTTATGGTTGGCAAATGGTATTTGTTACCTTTGTATTCATGGTTTTCCTCACAAATCCAGTCACATCTCAGCCACAAACAAACTTACTAATCCGTTCTTGCAGCCAAGTAAACGTCACGAACATCCCAAATTTCATTGGCAATCTTAACGAAACATTTAGAGATATCCGTAGAAAACTATCAAACAATAACACCTACTTTGCTACCTCAGAGCAAACCAGGAACTCGCTGCCAGTTTACGTATTGGCTCAGTGCAGAAACTATATGTCAACTAGTGATTGTGTGAGCTGTTTTGAATTCGCCGATAGATCAATTCGTTTCTGCTTTCCTGCCAATGGTGGTCGTGCCGTTTTTGATGGCTGCTTTCTAAGGTGATCGCAAGTTTTGCATTTTGATTCCTCAATAATTGTCCTTGGTTTATTTTGAATGTTTACGTATACAGTCTATTATTTTTACACTTGTAGTATTAAATAAATTGTTAATTCTATTCAACAAGGAACATGATCACAATTATTCCACAAAAAGGTGTATTTGTGCATTAACTTAAAGTCTACTTGATTTCTTTAAGTTGAGTTTTTTAGAATTATTCAATGATGAAACAGGGAGAATTGGAAAGCTAAGTCATCCATATCAGTTCTGAAAATTATTCCACTAATGAATTTATTAAATTTTCAGTTAGAATAATAAATAAATTTCTTTAGTAATTCATTTGTTAAATGATACTATTACTATATATAAGTTATGGGATCGTTTTCAATAGGTTCATTTTGTGACTAGCATAACTAGCATAGATAAGAGTTGAGGGGCTACAATTAGCTACTGTATTACTTATATAAATGGTTGGGTTAGGTGTAGGGGTGGCAATTTCTGACCCCACACGAAACCCGACTTGAAACCGACACGAAAATTAATAGGTTCTGGTTGAGCTAAATAGATTGTGGGTCAGGTTTGGGTCGACATATCTAACCCGTTTATTAAACAGGTCAGGTTCGGGTTGAGAATAAAATAAACGGGTCGACCCGCCAACACGTTTAAGTTTTTTTTTCTTAATTTAAAATTATTTATATTTAATTATACGGGTTAATTGGGTTAAACGGGTCGACCCGCTAACCCGTTTAACCCATTTAACTCGTGTAATATGCTAACTTTTATATATAAAACGGTTTAAATGGGTAAACTCGAAACCTGTTTAACATATTCAACCCATGTAACCTATTTAACCTGTCAACCTACGTATATATACGGGTTAAATGGGTCAGGTTCGGGTTACGTGTAAACAGGTTAGGGTTGACATAGTTGACCCGATGATTTAAATGGGTCAGGTTCAGGTTGGGGTTTTCTGACCCGCCAACCTGACAACCCAAACCCGCCAACCCGAACCTGACCCGAATTGTCACCCCTAGTTAGGTGGGATGGAGAATTCATATATATGTATTTTCATTCATGTGCAATACATAGTCATTAAATACCATGATGTACATTTGTCAACAACCAAGTCACTGTAGTTTTACCAATTTACCAAACGAATCAACCTTACAGTTTTTGTAGCAGTCTAAATACTACCGTTTTGGCTAAGACTATGTAATGAGAGTAATCGTTATGATTGTTGTGAAGGTACGAGAGTAGTTCTTTCTACGACCAAACAACATTGCCAGGCAATGTTGGCTTATGTGGTAATCGCACTTCATCACGACAGAGCGTTTTTGAAACTGCTGTGGATGGATTATTGTCCAATCTAACTATTGCAACCCCTAAGATAAACGGTTTATTTGCGGCGGCAACAGCGCCAGTTTTTGGTACCAATACAAGTACTGCTTATGCTATAGCCCAGTGTGTTGAGAATGTAACATCCGGTGAATGCCAAAATTGTTTACAAGTGGCATATGCTAACCTCAAGAGTTGTGCCACTGATGTTACTGATGGAAGAGGTGTTGATTCTGGATGCTTTATGAGGTACTCGGCCTCTGCGTTCTTTGCCCTCAATAAAACTACTGACCTTACATCGTTTCTACGAGATGGTGAGAACTCTGACATCTCTATATGCTTATTTACTTCGAAAACTATTATCCACACACAGAAGATCTTGTGCCGTTTTATTGTGTCTTCTAACATGAATCTATTGTCTACAAAATTTATAAGAACCATCTACTTTCCAGTCATAAATCTTTATATAGTCATTTTAAAAATAAATATCCTTGCTAAAATGCTAAGTAAGAGAACTGTATTCCAATCATGCGTGCTTATTAATATCATTCACAGGGGGTTCAAGCAATAAGGGAGCCATTATCGGAGGAGTTATTGGAGGTGTAGGTTTTCTGATCATCTTACTCATAGTTGTACTTTTATGGTATTGTCGGTCAAAAAGAACAACACCAGGAGGTATGTACTATAGGTGGCTCTAGATATATATAGAAAAGTTGATTACTGAGGCAATATATGTATTAGAAGATTTGATTCCTGCTTACAGGTGGCTTATACGGGGCAACAGAATTGCAAGGCCCAAAGGATTATAGGTACAGTGATCTCAAAAGAGCGACAAAGGGTTTTCGGGAAGAAAATAAAATTGGAGAAGGAGGGTTTGGAGATGTGTACAAGGTACCTACCTATTCGCTACAGCTATATGTATTTAATGATCAACTCATACCAGCATGATTATTTATTCTAATTCTTTTATTCTGTCGAACATGAACAGGGCGATCTAAAGGATGGAAACATTGTTGCGGTAAAGAGACTAACCTTAGGTTCTGATACAGCAAAAGATAACTTTGAGAGTGAAGTGCGACTTATTAGTAATGTACATCATCGTAATCTTATCCGCCTTCTTGGATGTTGTACTAAAGGACCAGAATTACTTCTAGTCCTTGAGTACATGGCCAATGGAAGCCTCGAAAAGTTCCTTTACGGTTAGTTGGGTTTAAATTTTAACGTATAACATTTCTGAACCTACAAAACATACTTAATATATCGTATACTTATATTTTTGAACAAAATTGTATTGTACTATCTAGGTGAGAAACGGGGAACCCTTAACTGGAAACAAAGGTTTGATATTATTTTTGGCACGGCTAGGGGCTTGGCATATCTTCACGAACAGTATCATGTAACCATCATCCATAGAGACATAAAGCCAAGCAACATTTTACTAGATAGTGATTATCAGCCTAAAATTGCGGATTTTGGATTGGCTAGGCTTCTACCTGAAGACCGAACTCATATTAGCACTAGATTTGCGGGAACTTTGTAAGTATTATGCTCTTACCCTGAATCGATCACATCCTTAAAATTTACAAAAGAGCATATATAATAATTTTGTTAATTACTCTTAGGGGGTATACTGCACCAGAATATGCGATTCACGGACAGCTGTCTGAAAAAGTTGACACCTACAGTTTTGGTATAGTAGTTCTTGAGATTGTTAGCGGAAAAAGGTGCACGGAGGTTCCAGATGAATCCAAAGGTGAACAGTACCTCCTAGAACAGGTGAGCCACCAAACAGTATAATTTAATTTTATTTGTGGTAAGCAGTTAGTAATGTACTCTGCTGTAATTATGGCATCAGGCTTGGAATCTTTATGAAGCTCGCATGCATCTGAAGTTGGTTGATGATACATTAGATGATTATAGAGAAGAAGACATAAAGAAAGTCATAGAAATAGCACTTATGTGCACTCAGTCACCAGTTTCTGTCAGGCCAACAATGTCAGAAGTTGTGATGCTTCTAAGTGACAGATCGCGAGTGCAAAACCCCCCAAGTAGACAAAACGTCAATTTTAATGACATACGAATTCAAGCTGATAACTCCACATCTACTACATTGTCCATGAGCAACGCTGAGGCTACAATCACTGAGTTAACAGGTCGGTAAGTAGGTTGGGGTCAATTGGTCTAACTGCTACGATGGATCAAGGAGTTGTAAGCATAAGATTCGGAGTGTATGTTTACGCGTGTAATGTCACGGAACAAAGCAAATTTTTTTTGTATGTCTGGAATCAGAAGTTTACAAACATATATATGTAAACTTAAAACTTGCTATCTTGCAAAGTTATTATATGACATACACCTTGTTGCCTTCTTGATAGCAATAAATTACCTAGTCTACTATTTCTTCTTAATATTACAATATAAAAGGCCATTAGAGACCAGACATATCTTGTCACGAACATAATTATATTAGTCACTAAACCTGTTTAGTCAGGTGTTTAGTCTTAGTCAATATATGTCCGTCACTAAGTACGTTCAAAGACCAGATAAAAACTCGTCACGAAAAGTGACGAGATAAGTGTAACAAGTAATATTTATTCATTCATAATTGTGATTATATATGTCTCAATATTTATACTAATGAACAATCTAATACTTGGGTCTTGGGCTTGGGCGTAAACCAATACTAATACAACTACGTCAATTCAAATATAAGTCCACTAACAGCTCCCGCAGCTAGAGCGGGAGTAGCACGAACATTTAAACCGTCTCAAAACTCAAAAAACACAGCAGATGGAACACCCTTGGTGAATACGTCAGCAAACTGAAAACGCGATGGAACACCCAAAACACGCACATGTCCAACAGCAACTAATCCCGAAAAAAATGTAGGTTTATCTCAATATGCTTCGTGCACGGGATTAGAAGACGGATAAACCGCACATACAATACCAAAATAAACAAGTGTAGCTGAACAAAATGGCGTGTGAAGCACACACAAGAGATTACGTAACCAACAAGTCTCAATAACAACATTAGCAACACAATGGTACTTAGCCTCAACACTAAAATGAACAAAAGGGTAACTTGATGTGTAGAGGACCAGGAGAGAAGGTTGTTGCCAAGAAACACACAAAAATACTCAGAAGTAGACCGCTTAGTAGCAGGGCAACCACCCCAATCAACATCAGAATATGCAACCAAATAAGAGGTCGAAGGAGAAAAAATGTAAGATACTTAAGAGCACTTGCTAGATTGTGATACAAAGTAGGATCCTCAACAGGGTCATCATCATTACCCAACCTAGAATTCGTGTCAATCGGAGTAGCACAATGATTACAGATGAGCATATGTGCACGCTTAAGAACCTCATAAGCATACTTCTCCTGAGACAAGAACATTCTTGCAGAAGAACGAACAACAAAAATCTTGAGAAAATAATTAAGCGGGCCAAGGTCAGTCATAAATAACTCCTGATGAAGGAAAGCAATAACACTTTGTAACAATGTTGTTGAAGAGACAGTCAAGACAATATCATCAACATATAACAATAAGTAAGCAATGTCAGTCCCATGGTAGTATATAAATAGCGAGGAGTCACATCCACTATGATTAAAGCCAACACAAGTAGCATAACCTCTAAATCTCTGAAACCTGGCCCAAGGAGCCTGCTTTAGACCATAAAGATACCTCTATAGAAAACAAACATGATTAGGATGTTGGCGATCCTGAAAACCATGTGGCTAATGCATATAAACAATCTCAGATAAACTACCGTGAATAAAAATATGATTGACATCAAGCTGATGAACAGGCCAATGTCGAGAAACTAAAAGACTGTAAACGTTACGAATAGTGGTCAGCTTGACAACCGGAATAAAGATCTCGTCAACATCAACCCTAAACTGATGCAAACTACCATTCTGCACAAGACGAATCTTGTAGCGATTAAAAGAACTATTTGCTAAATACTTATGCTTCAACAACCACATGGAATGAACAATGTTCACACCACATGGACAAGGCACAATAACTCAAGCATTGTTTTTATTTGATGCATTATATTCACCAAACACATCCTTTTTGCCAATTAGTATTATTGTGACGCACTATAAGACTTAGGAAAATGACAAGCATTAAACACATTTAAAGTACAACGTTGAGTAAGCCTATTAGAGCTAACATGAAAGCGTGTAAGTATGGGATGAATTGAAGCGGGATTGGGATTAGGTGGTTGTTTGGATGTTGTTTGGCAGCGGAAATTAACATGTATTAGGTTATTCGACATAAAGAGATGACTGGGCTTGTGAACCCAAAACCGGGCTCGTTGGGGCCGATGTTGTAATTGGTGATATGGGTTGGTCATTTGGGGCGATAGGTGTGGGGGCTGGATAGTGGGATCGGGTGTTGTAGGTTGAGTATTTGGGTTGGGAACAGTTTGCTTTGTAATAGGTGAATGAAGATGTTGGTTAATTATAATCGGTGGGGGTCTAAAAATGTGTATGGGGGAGGATTATGAAGAGTCATAGGACCTGTTAATACAAATAATTGCCTAAAAACATTATTTCTTTTATGTTTTGATGACGACAAATAAAACGTATTATATATTAATTGTACGTAAACAAGTTTTGGACATAAGTTTTACATCAAAATTAGTTAAGATATGAATATGGATTATTACAACTTGCATAATTATCAAAGAAGACTTTACATATGTATAAAAACAATACATTTTGTAACTCAAATTGAAAAGTTTACTTCCATTTATGTATAACAAAATGTCTTATTCTTAACTTGCCTAAATCTTCTAGTTTAGGAAAAGAGTCCAACCAAATCTTGTACTAAAAAGTGTTTAAATCATATTAGATAGTAAACCAAAACTCTTAAAGAAAGCATCATTTGTGTTTTCACTTAGAAAGAATAAGCACATCATTCTTGGATTAAGTGTTCAACACTTTTAGAAAGCATCTTAACCTCTTTACTTAAACAACTTTTAATATACCTATAAATGGCTAAAGTCCAAGTTAAAATCGGATCAAAGCAAGCTAAAAATTAGGCTCGGGCTTAAAAGGACCTACGAACCCCTACACCAAGAGAGTCGTGGATCCGTCCGTGTCTAATAGCTCAATATTTTCCTATTTAAGCAATATTGATGCACACTATTTTGTTTGATCATTAAACTTGTTGTAATAACCATTCAAGTGATCCATACACATCACCACTTTCAAGCAAAGGAAGAACTCAAGAAAATACTCTCAAGTTCTACTTGTTGCATGTGTTGTATTCTTGTATTTATTAATTAGTTGTTTCATTGTATTTCATTATCATACTTTGAAGTTCATAAACCATAGTACACACAAAAATAGAGAATTACGTTAGTATTTTAGTTTTCTAAATACAAGTGTGAAAGGTTGGTTACCTCGTCAAAAACTCGATATCTAGCGCAGTATTGGTAAATATTGTAAGCGATCTTGTAAGGTTTTCTCTGCCAACAAGGGAGCTTGTTTGACATAGTGAAGTAAACTATCGAGTCAAAAACTCGAGGAGTGGACTAGGGCGAGGAAAAGAGCTTCATAATCGAACCAATATAAATTCTCGCATTGTGGTTGGATCACTTTTTTACATTCTTATTATATTGTTATTACTTTCTTTACTTGCATATATTTATGTTGTTGATTGTCATTTCATTTCACATATAAATTTAAAATATAAGAGTTTAAAGGGCAAAGCTATTCAACCGCCTTATAGTTTTCCACAAAACCATAACGAAACATAGTCTCATCACAGGTGACATGGAGAGAAATGATTATCTTGTTGGTACTCAAGTCGAGACACCGATATCTATGGTGACTAGTGGGATAACCAAGAAAGATAGAAGGAGTGTCACGGGGATCGAGTTTTTTGTTAGTGAAAAGGTGAGGATACATACACACCCAAAAACATGAAGAGTGAAATAACCACGATGAGTCTTATATAAGTGATGTGCAAGGAAAGCTTTAAATTTATAATATTAGTTTCACCGATTTTAATAAACCAAACACAAAGGTAAAGTATAACCCTCGTTGGTAATATAAGATTTAGGTAAGACCAGGTCGTATCCACAGGGACTTAGTTCGTTCAAATTAAGTATAAATGATTAGTAAACAAAAAAATAGTTAACAAATAGTGATGAAGGTAAAATGAGAATTCAAACGATAAAATGAATGATTGCTTGGATAGCTTAGATAATGCAGTAACAATGCCTATGTTTGATCTTAGTTTGCTAATAAGAGTAGTGCACAACTTATAATTTGGCCATTTTTGTCAAAAAAGCAATTTCATAACTTGTTATGTTCAATTCAAGATTTATGTTTATCTACCAAGAGACTTCTCTCAAGATAGTATTATATGTCTAGTCTAGATTATTATCGATTCTCCTAAGTGGATTTCTCCTTTTAAAGGCTAGAAATGCAGACAAGTTTCTAGAATTGCATGTAACAAATTGGTTCTTTCGACCTATCCCAACAAGTTAAATTCAATTAGTTTCAATAAAAAACGTGATAAGACTAGGGATACAATAGTTCACAGCATAAACTTGAAATTGATAAAGATCAAAGCATAATCATAATTCACTTTATTATATCCACATATCCAAGCAATCACAAGAGGTTTAGCCTCTCATGGCTAATGAATTCATGAAAACAGAATTGATTAAATAGTAAACAAGAGACATACGGATTGCAATGATCAAATGGATTACACTAGTGTCACAAGTAACCAAGAGTTCGACACCAACAAGTATATAACGTCCTTGTCTGATTTGTTCACTTCTGCTTCTGACTCAGGATCACGTAATACTTCTTTTCTTGAATTAGTGAAAATTGATTGTAGAGTGGAGAGTTCAAATGCTAGCAAATGAGCTCTATTTATGGGCTTCTGATAGGTGAAGTACGGCGTACTTCGATTGTAAGTGCGGCACACTTAGCTATTTTCTTGGCGCCAAAGTTTCATAAATGCAGAGGAAGTACGGCGCACATCAGATACAAAACCGGCGCACTTTTATTAAAAACTACTTCTTGACCGAGAGAACAAGTGTGGCGCACATTACTTGGAAAACCGGCGCACTTGTCTTGGAATAAAGGACTAATATAATAGACTTCTTATTAATTTACTTCGATTGCTTGAAATGGTTGTGCTTTTGATGTTTCTTGCTTCAGAGCATCCGAGAGTGAACTTCCATTCATTTCATTCTATTAAGTATCGAAAGTTCACACTAAATAAACATAAAACATATAATATTATGCCCGAGAATATGTATAATAGGGCATTATCAAATACCTCCACACTTAGCTATTGCTTACCCTCAAGCAATCAAAGAGAGAAAATTTAATTTGTTGTGAACACGGAGATACATTATCAAGATTTTATATTATTCGCTAAAAAGGCGTTGACACGTAACCAAAATAGGGTTAAAGTCACTCAATTTGCACATATACGACTAAATGGCTACCGTAGGCTTGCACAAAATACAAAGATAACTCCGACAAGGCGTAAGCACCAGACAATGATATCAATGAGGACTTTTCTGGTTGGCTTAAGGATTAAGGGTATGAATGAGGCATGGATAAAATTTTCTTTGTTTCGATAAGTTCATAAAGTTATACACTAATAAGCTGCTGAGCATCATAAATGATTATTCATAGATCTTTTTCATCTTTTCTTTCTTTATCAAGATTTTTCTACTTTGAACATATATAATTTCTCAACATTCTTTTCTTTTCTTTCTTATTTCATATAACTTCACTTTTTTATACTTTTCTCATATTGCAGCAACAATCAATCAAACTTCATTCTTTTTGAACATATATAGTTGGTTTAAACAAAGAGAAAAGGATAAGGTTCAGTATGTTGTTCTAGGTGGCAATAGCATTAAAAATGAGCATTAGAGAGTTATTTTCTGAGTATACTAGTGACCAGTGTAGTCGACTAGATTACAACTTGCAAAGGATGGCTGTTTGGTGTAAATCCTAAGTTTGCCTAAATATCATATAAAATTATCTATAAAGCATAAAATGCAATCTCACTGCGGCATTCGTTATTGATGTATAAGTGCAAGTTCTAGATCTAATTTAGATCGTCGGTACACTCATATATTTTTGGAGGAAGTGCAACAGATACACACTTATAAAGGCTTAGAGTTATCTCACATTTTTGGTGAATGAAATTGTATCTAGCTACAATGTCAATCCAAGTGGATTTACCTTAATAACACATAAAAACATATAATTTTTATATTTTATTAGAAAGCAGTGATTATATCGGATAATTGATTTTTGACGGGATGAAGATTTTTACTATTTGACTCCTCCCATACTTAAGTTGAACATTGCCCTCAATGTTACAACTTGATAAAAATAAAAATAGGAAAAATAAAACTACTAAAGGGAAAGAAACTTCCCAGGCAATATTAGAAAGCATGTAGCGCTGAGCTATCCCAAATGCGGTCTTCTACTTCATAATAATAATATTCAAAAATAAAAACAAACAAACACACAAAAATGGAAAATATTTTTGGTTTTTGAGGTTGCTCCATTTTTTTAGCATACCTCCACACTTAAGTTTGACAGTGTGGAGAACAAATTACAAAGGAAACGGGTTGCCTCCCGCTAAGCGCTAATTTCAGAGTCTATAGCTCGACTCATGGGATTAGGATGATTTAATTGTTTGGGAAGAAAGGGGTTGATTCTTCTCTTCTATTGTTGAAACTTTCTTCAACATGGTACAACTTGAGTCTGTGACCATTGACTATAAAACTTTTATCTTCAAGTCCGTACAATTCAACATATCCGGATAGATATTAGTGTTTAACCGTATAAGGTCCAAGCCAATGGCTTGTAAGTTTCGGTTGTTTGATTTTGAATTTTGATTGGAACAGAAGGACTTTATCTCCTTTTTTGAATTCCTTTATGATTTTTAATTTTCTATCATGCCAAACTTTTGATCTAGATTTATAAAGACGAGAGTTTTCATAAGCCTGAAGGCGTAGTTCGTCTAATTCATGAAGCTGAAACATGCATTTTTCACCGGCTGCAATTAAATCTAGATTACAGTTTTTAAGTGCCCAGTATGCACGGTATTCGATTTCAAAGGGTAGGTGGCATGTTTACCATATATTAGTTTATATGGAGTTGTTCCAGTTGGTGTTTGTAAGCAGTTCTAAAAGCTCATAGAGCATCGCCAAGTTTCCTCGACCAAACAGCAGGGTTGTCTTTCACTGTTTTTACAAGTATTCTTTTAAGAGCTCAATTAGTATTTTCAACTTGACCACTTGTTTGAGGGTGATAGGATGTAGAGAATCGATGGTTGACTCCATATCTTTTCATAGTCTTTCCATCAATTTATTGCAAAAATGAGTTCCTCTGTCGCTTATGAGAGCTTTTGGCATACCAAAACGACAAAAGAGTTTTTTGAGAAATGATATAACAACTTTGGCATCGTTTGTTGGAAGAGCTTGGGATTTTACCCACTTTGAAACATAGTCGACAGCGACTAGTATGTATTCGAATTTTGATGATTTAGGAAAAGGTCCCATACAATCTATACCCTAGATGTCAAAAATTTCACATACTTGAATGTAATTCATGGGCATTTCATCCCTTTTAGAAATATTTCTAGTTTTCTGACATGCTTGGCAAAGGCGAACTAGATTATAAGCTTCTTTTAGTATTGTAGGCCAATAGAATCCTGATTCAAATACTTTTTTAGCAGTAGTGGTGGCACCATAATGGCCACCGGTAGGTCCATGGTGACATTTATCAAGAATGGCCCGAGTTTTGGGTCCAGATACACATCTACGGATTATCCCATCAGGGCATATTTTGAATAGGTATGGTTCTTCCCAAAAATATTTCATTAAGTCTAGAAAGAATTTATTTTTATCTTAATGAATCATTCCCTTAGGTAATTCATTCCCCGCCAAATAATTTGCAAGGTCCGCGAAACATGGCGTTTCTGGAGAACTTATTGAATTAAGAGTTTCACCGGGAAAGTTTTCATCAATTTCAATTTCTATTTCTTCGTTTTCTTTTTCTATACGAGACAAATGACCAACATATACTACAGTTTTAGATAGAACTAGATATGCACGGAATTTGTCGAATGCAAATACTACGGCCATGAGTTCTTTTTCAGTAACCGTATAATTTTGTTGAGCGGCATTGAGCATTTTACTAGCAAAGTAGATAGGATGGACGTGTTTACCATCTTATTGTCCTAAAACAGCTCCGACTGCGAAATCGCTTGCATCACACATTAATTCAAATGGCGGATTCCAATTTGGGCTTGTTATGATTGGTGTGCATGTGAGTTTTTCTTTTAGAGTTTCGAAAGCTTTGTGACATTCGTCATCAAATTCAAATGTGACATCTTTTTCAAGATGTTTAGTCAAAGGACGAGCAATTTTTAAGAAATCCTTAATAAATCATCAATAGAATCCTGCATGTCCTAAAAAGCTTCTAATGCCTTTCACATTAGTAGGAGTTGGAAGTTTGGAAATTACATTAATTTTTGCTTTGTCAACTTCCAGTCCTGCCCCTGACACTTTATGTCCGAGCACAATTCCTTCTTTGACCATGAAGTGACATTTTTCCCAATTAAGGACAAGGTTTGCATCTTCGCAACGTTGAAGCATTTTTTCTAAATTACTTAGGCATTTATCAAAAGAGTTTCCAAAGTCAGAAAAATCATCCATGAAAACTTCCATGGATTCTTCAATCATATCATGAAAAATTGCTATCATACACCTTTGAAAAGTAGAAGGTGCATTACATAAACTAAATGGCATACGTTGATAGGCATAAGTTTCGAAGGGACATGTAAACGTTGTTTTTCCTTGGATCCATTGGATCGATTGGAATTTGGAAATATCCAGAAAATCCATCTAGAAAACAGAAGTATTCATTTCCAGCTAATCTTTCCAACATCTGGTCCATGAATGGGAGAGGAAAATGCTCTTTTGCAGTTGCTTCATTTAGTTTTCTATAATCTATACACACATGCCACCCAGTGACAGTTCTAGTTGGGACAAGTTCGTCATTTTCATTAGTTACCACTGTGATACCACCTTTCTTGGGTACACAATGAATAGGACTTACCCATGGGCTATCGGCAATTGAATAAATTATGCCTGAGTCAAGAAGTTTTACTACCTCTTTTTTAACAACTTCTTTCATATTTGTATTGAGTCTCCTTTGCTTTTGGACAACTAGTTTCCTATCATCCAACAACTGAATTTTGTGTTTACAGAATGATGGACAAATTCCAGGTATGTCACTTGTTTTCCAAGCAAAATCTCTTTTATGATTTTTGAGAATTGAGATTAACTTTAATTTCTTTCTCTCAGATAGTTTAGATGAGATTATTACTAGGAGTAAGGATTCTTCTTCCAAGAAAGCATATTCTACATGGTCAGGTAATGGTTTAAGAACAAGATCGGTAGGTGGTTCTTCAAGAGATTTTCTAACTTTGTGTTCAGTATCAAATACTATTTTTTGGAATGTGGTTTCTTCTTCTTCTTCTTCTTCTTCTTCTTCTTCTTCTTCATCGTCGTCTGAACTTTCATTATTATCCTCGATAGTTATAGCCATGAATTGATCATATTCAGCAAAAAATTCATCTTCAAGGACTTCTCCATTGACTGAGTAGAGTAACTGATTGAATTAATTTAAAAGTTCATCGAAATCTTCCTCGATAATTTCACCGATAACATCAATTCTAAAGCATGTATCATCATTAGAGTAAGAGTGTTTCATAGCCGTGTCAATAGAGAAAATCATTCTTTCTTTAACAACTCCTAAATTGAGTTGTTTTTGTTTTACTCGAATCATTGCATCGGCTGTATGTAGAAAAGTTCTTCCTAAGATTAAGGTAACTTTACTATCTTCTTCCATTTCTAAGATAACAAAATCTACCGGAAAGGTAAATTTTCCAACTTCGACTAGAATATTTTCGGCTATCCCCACAGGATATTGGAAGGATCGATCTGTTAACGTCACACTCATTTTGGTAGGTTTAAGCATTTCGATAGATAATTTTTCATAGAGAGAGTATGGCGTCAAATTAATGCTAGCACCAAGATCGGCTAAGGCATTGCATGAGAATGTTTTACGAAAAGTACAAGGAATTAGGAAACTTTTTGGGTCTTCGAGTTTTGGTGGAATTTTGTTTTGAACAATTGCAGAACATTCTTTATTAAGAAAAGTTGCGGAAATTTGTTCGAGCTTACTTTTGTTACTTACGAGTTCTTTAAGAAACTTCCCATAGTTGGGCATACCGGCTAAAACGTCAGCAAGAGAAACATTAATTCGAACGGCTCGAATTATATTAAGGAATTTTCTGTATTGGGCTTACATTTCTCAAGCGTTAAGGGTTTGGAATTCTAGGTTTATAAGGTTTAAGAATTGGTGTTTCAGGGATTGCTTTCTTTTGAGGAATAGGTTTATCCTCTTCTTCGTCATCAGTGAAAACTTTAGTGGCAGGTTGGGTTTGACTGGGATCTGGTGTTGGTTCATATGAGGTACCATTTCTTGTGGTAATAGCATTCACATCCTCGTGTCGAGCTTGTGGTGGTTGATAAGGTTTACTTCCATTTGAGTTATTCTTAGGGTTTGGTTGAGTGTTATTGGAAGAGATCCAGAAGCTCGGCCAGATTGCTTGTCAGCAAATCTGTCAAATTTAGCTTCCAAATTCTGAATCGAGGCTTGGTGATTTTTGGTTGAGGACTTGAGTTTGTCTTTGAGGTCCATGAATGTTTCTTTGACAAAAAGGTTTGTTGATTTTTATGCCTTAATAAAGTCATTCAGTTGTGTTTTACGTCTGGTTTTTCATCAAAGTTTGTTGGTTTGAAAGGTTTTCGATTGTATTCGGTTCTTGTATTAGGTCTCTATCTATCACGATCACGATCGCGATCATGATAGTTTTCGTAAAAATGAATACGTCGAAATGTATTCATAAATTTGGCTTCCTCTTCACGAGACATAGGTGTGTCATCATCATTGCAATTTACAGTTGAATGATTTCCGCCACAATGATTACAAGTTTCACGTTTTTTTCATTTCTTTATACTGAGCATCCATTCTGATAGTCATGGCCTCCATTCTGGCCATAATCTTGTCAGTATCAGAATTACTACTGCCTTCATCGGCGAAAGCAACAGTTTTACGAAGAGGGTTTTAGGTTTTTGCTCTTTAGCCCAACCGAGCTTAAGTAAGACTTTGTCTTCAAGAAGTTGATAAGCTTGATTTGGTGTTTTATAGAGAAATATACCACCGGCCGCAGCGTTTAAAGCTTCTTGAGTTATTTCATCAAGACCGTGGTAGAAGATTTTGATTATATTGCCTTTTGTTAGACCGTGCCCATGACAGTTTCTTAGCAATTCTTTCACTCAAAGCCATGCTTCGGTGAGATTTTCACGTTCGTGTTGTGAGAATCCTCAGATTTCTCTGAGAAGTTTATCGAATAGAGCTGGTGGAAAAATCTACTAACGAAAGCTGTGCGAAGCTCGTCCCAGGATTCAATAGTTCCTTCATCGAGTTCGTCAAGCCAGGTTTTAGCTTCTCCCGTTAAAGATAAAGGGAACATCATAAGTCTTACTGCTCAGTTTCGGTAGCTCCGTATTCGAACATATCACAAACTCAAAGAAATTCATGAATGTGTTTGTGTGGGTCAGTTTTGGTTCGACCATCAAATTGATTGCCCTTGACAAGAGTCAAGTGATTTCCTTTTATTGCAAACTCATTTGCGGTTTCAGGAATGGTAATAGCTGGTCCAGGAGTAGGTGCAACGATATGATCTATAGCCCACATAGGTTCATTATCAGTGTCATCCATTGCATCGTATAATTTGATTAACTTAATGAAAAATCTGAAATTTGAGATATCGTCAATGGGTATGTGGCGAACATGAGGTTGTTTGGGTCTTTCATCTTTTCGAGAATAAGGAACTCTTTTGTTATTACATATTATTTTGTTTAAAGTTCTTTCAGGTTCTGACAGAGGTGAGATAGGATCAGTTTCAGATGAACGAGTGTGCATCCAATTTAGAGAGTGAAATTAAATCAATGAGACAATTTTCATTTTCTGAGTAAGTGAGTGCGGTGTACACAGAAAGGTGTGCGGCGTACTTGTGTAAAAGTGATAAGTTCGGTGTACTAGAGTGAAAGTACGGCGGTGTTATTTTTACCAAGAAGATTATTTTTGAAAGATAGTGATTCTGATGATAAAAAATGATTCTTTTTGAATTTTTATGAAAAGATTGTGAAGTTTTAGGAAAAATGTCATAGATTTATATAAGTGCGCCGTACTTGGTGACAAGTACGGTGGTGTTTGTGTGTTTTGTGAATAAGTGCGGCGCACAAAACTATTTGTGCGGCGTGGTTTCTGCAACAGAGTGTAATCGTTTTGAAGGAAATTATGGTTTTGTTTGCTAGATTCACTTTGAAAATGCTTAAAGAACAGATTTAAGTCCCCGGCAACGACGTCAAAAAACTTTGATGTGTAAGGAAAGCTTTAAATTTATAATACTAGTTTCACCGATTTTAATAAACCAAACACACGGGTAAAGTATAACCCTCGTGGGTAGTATAAGATTTAGGTAGGACCAGGTCGTATCCACAGGGACTTAGTTCATTCGGATTAAGTATAAATGATTAGTAAACACAACTATAGTTAACAAATAGCGGTAAAGGTAAAATGAGAATTCAAATGATAAAATGAATGATTGCTTGGATAGCTTAGATAATGTAGTAACAATGCCTATGTTTGATCTTAGTTTCATAATAAGAGTAGTGCACAACTTATAATTTGGCCATTTTCGTCAAAAAAGCAATTTCATAACTTGTTAGGTTCAATTCAAGATTTATGTTTATCCACCAAGAGACTTCTCTCAAGATAGTATTATATGTCTAGTCAAGATTATTATCGATTCTCCTAAGTGGATTTCTCCTTTCAAAGGCTAGAACCCGCAGACAAGTTTCTAGAATTGCATGCAACAAATTGGTTCTTTCAACCTATCCCAACAAGTTAAATTCAATCAGTTTCAATAAACAAACGTGATAAGACTAGGGATACAATAGTTCACAGCATAAACTTGAAATTGATAAAGATAAAAGCATAATCATAATTTACTTTATTATATTCACATATCCAAGCAATCACAAGAGGTTTAGCCTCTCATGGCTAATGAGTTCATGACAACATAATTGATTAAATAGCAAGAGATATATGGATTGGAATGATCAAATGGACTACACTAGTGTCACAAGTAACCCAGAGTTCGACACCAACAAGTATATAACGTCCTTGTCTGATTCGTTCACTTCTGCTTCTGGCTCAGGATCACGTAATGCTTCTTTTCTTGACTTAGTGAAAATTGGTTGTAGAGTGGAGAGTTCAAATGCTTGCAAATGAGCTTTATTTATAGGCTTCTGATAGGCGAAGTACGACGTACTTCGTTTGTAAGTGCGCCGCACTTAGCTATTTTCTTGGCACCAAAGTTTCATAAATGCAGAGGAAGTATGGCGCACATCGGATACAAAATCGGCGCACTTTTATTAAAAACTACTTCTTGACTTTCTTGACCGAGAGAACAAGTGCGGCGCACATTACTTGGAAAACCGGCGCACTTGTCTTGGAATAAAGGACTAATATAATAGACTTCTTATTAATTTACTTCGATTGCTTGAAATGGTTGTGCTTTTGATGTTTCTTGTATCAGAGCATCCGAGAGTGAACTTGCATTCATTTCATTCTATTAAGTATCGAAAGTTCACACTAAATAAACATAAAACATGTAATATTATGCCCGAGAATATGTATAATAGGGCATTATCAAATACCTCCACACTTAGCTATTGCTTACCCTCAAGCAATCAAAGAGAGAAAATTTAATTTGTTGTAAACATGGAGATACATTATCAAGATTTTATATTATTCGCTAAAAAGGCGTTGACACGTAACCAAAATAGGGTTAAAGTCACTCAATTTGCACAGATACGACTAAATGGCTACCGTAGGCTTGCACAAAATACAAAGACAACTCCGACAAGGCGTAAGCACCAGACAATGATATCAATGAGGAATTTTCTGGTTGGCTTAAGGATTAAGGGTATGAATGAGGCATGGATAAAATTTTCTTTGTTTCGATAAGTTCATAAAGTTATACACTAATAAGCTGCTGAGCATCATAAATGATTATTCATAGATCTTTTTCATCTTTTCTTTCTTCATCAATATTTTTCTACTTTGAACATATATAATTTCTCAACATTCTTTTCTTTTCTTTCTTATTTCATATAACTTCACTTTTTTATACTTTTCTCATATTGCAAAACCGGCGCACTTTTATTAAAAACTACTTCTTGACTTTCTTGACCGAGAGAACAAGTGCGGTGCACATTACTTGGAAAACTGGCGCACTTGTCTTGGAATAAAGGACTAATATAATAGACTTCTTATTTATTTACTACGATTTCTTGAAATGGTTGTGCTTTTGATGTTTCTTGCTTCAGAGCATCCGAGAGTGAACCTGCAATCATTTCATGCTATTAAGTATCGAAAGTTGACACTAAATAATCATAAAACATATAATATTATGCCCGAAAATATGTATAAATAGGGCGTTATCGATAAGCTAAAGGGGTCTCATTATGAATGGTGGTGGAGGGTAATATGTTTAAAAGATAGGTCGCCGTATGAAGTGTCTCAACCCAAGACGTGGGGCATAAATGGGCTGGGAAGAGAAGAGTACATATGAGGTTGTTACGAATCATACATCCAGACTTCCGGTTTTGTTAAGTTTTGAGATAAGGAAAACGAATAGTAATGCCATTTGTAGAAATAAAAAATATTGGCGGTGTATGATTATCAAATTCACCACCATGGTCACTGCAAAGATTTAATATCACAATTAAATTCATTTTTAACAAAATAACGAAAATGAATAAACTTAGACAAAAATATCAAACTTATTAATAAGGAGATAAACTTACAAATAGTGTGAAAAATGATCCAGAAAACATAATATTTAATACCTGTAGCACTCGGAAGTAGAGAAATCCACAAGTCAAAGTGTACAATATCAAACACAGACTACAATCCTAATGACCATGAGAATATCCGAAAAGCGTACTTGAATAGAGGTTCATGTCAACCTCGTGGTCATACGTTCCCTCAAAAGATGATTGGTAAGATAAAGAGGAAGTTTAACCCATGTTGGTTTGATCTATACAAACCGTGGTTGAAATACATTGTGAAAAATGATGATGTGTTTTGTTTATATTGTTACTTATGTGCGGATGATGGTGATGAAAGTGATGACACTTCTTTCACAATTAGGGGTTTTAGTAATTGGAAAAAGCCCGAAAGATTACTAGTTTATGTTGGAGGCATATACATAATAAAGCATGACGGGCATGTGAAGACTTAATGAATCCTGAACAACATATTGAGGTTTCATTTTTTAAACAAAATTAGGAAGTCAGAATTTGATATGAGATCAGGTTGCTGGCTTCTATTCATTGTATTCAATTTTGTCTACATCAAGGTTTGGCGTTCTAGGGTAATGATGAAAAAAAGAATCAAATATTAAAGGAAACTTCAAGGAGTTGCTAATGTTTTTGGCGGACCATAATAAAGAAACAGGAAAGGTCTTCTTAGATAAGCACCTGGAAATCACAAGTTATCCATTAACAAAATTCAAAAAGACATAGCATCCACTTATGCTCTAGAAACTACTAAGGCTATTGTAAAGGATATCGGGGATGATTATTTTTCCATTATGGTTGATGAATGTCGAGATGCCTCTTGCAAAGAACAGATGGCACTTGTTCTTCAATATGTCAACAAAGAAGGTTATGCTTATTTCCATTATAGCTGACATATGTCACTTAGAGAACCTCTCTTTAACATATTTTTAATTAATCTTCTATAAACCTCTTTACTCAGGTTATGTCATTGAGCGATTTCCTAGGGTTATATGTATCACAAACACTTGCTCTCTACCCTTGAAAGAAGAACTTGAGTCCTACGTGCAACACATGAGCTTAGTATGTCACAGATTCGTGGGCAAGGTTACGATGGAGCTAGCAACATGCAAGGAGAGTTCAATGGTCTAAATAGTTTAGTTCTGAATGACAACAAGTCTACATTTTATGTCCATTGCTTTGCATATTAACTTCAATTAGTCCTTGTTGTGGTAGCTAAGAATCATGTGGATATCACTTTACTTTTTTACTATGATTAGTAGGTTGGTGAATGTTGTTGGAGGTTCTTGTAAGCGTAGAGATATGCTTCGTGAGAAAAAAAGTTGAGAAGACTAGAAGAACTCAGTATTGGTGAAATTAAAAGTGGTAAAGGCTTACACAAGTCTGCATGTTTATTCTTTTTTTCATTTTTGACACTTACATAAAATACCACATGTGATTCAACACTCATTTGAATATTCGAATATTTAAACATGTAGTAAAATGACTATAACTATTTCTGCAAAATTCTAAAAATTTTACCATTTTTTATTCTGGAAACTAGACATTCATAGCTTTTTAATTATATTTAACACATTATATTATTGTAGATTAGCACAATAAATTCATTAAAGTTGTATAAAACACATATAATCACATGTGATTTTTACTAGACGTGATTTTAGTTAGATGTGATTTTTACCACATCATATGTGATTATAAAAGTTTCATAAATGAACTGCTATAATCCATAATACAAATACAACATGTGATATATGGTTGGAAAGACATGAATGTCTGATTTCATTGCAAAAACCGAGGATCGTTTTTTTATTTATACACAATTATTCATGCCAGCTTTAGTAAGATTGTTTTGTGTTCGAACTACTATATTAGAGTTAATTACATGTGATATGTCATGCGAATTATAACAATGAATGAGAAAAATGTTGAAAAGGACCAAAAAATCTTTATTGAAAGTATATCAAAGTGTTTGTGTATAGAATGATCTTTAAATGGTCGTCGTGATGGTATAATTTGTTTTGTCTAATGATTAATAGTTCATGAGCTATTTAAATTATAAAAGGACGGGCGTAATTGAAATTTTAATTTAAATATTGTAATTTATTTCCCTTTAAAAAAAAAAAAATGAATTACTGAGATTTGTCCTTTGTATATTAAAAACTTTTGGTTTATGTAAGTGATCTCTCCTCTAAATTATACATGTAGTTTTTATCATATTATCGTAAACAATCCTAAAGTCTCAAAATATATGCAAAACAAGAAAAAAAAAAAAAATCATAAAATCAAAATTGTGATGCATATCCTGGTGAGTGAATTAATCTACTTGACCATTAAAAAATTCTTAGGTTGTATCATTTACTCAAATCAATAATTTACTTATGTTGAGTTGTGAAACCTTTTGGTTTCATTTTGTTGAATTACTTGAGCATTTTATGAGAACTTTTGATTTGTTAATCTTGGTTTTTATTTATGACTTCTAGATTATATTATGAAATTTAATTGCATCTGGTTTCCTTGGTTTTAACCGAAGCCAAACTGAATTCTAATTTGGAGTAAGGTTTAGTTTTAACCATTTTATAATTTGTTTGGTTTGGCTTCGGTTTTAATTTTAAAACTTTTCGAACTTATAAACCCGAACCATATAACCCACAAACTCAAAAACATTCTTATATATTGTTTTTGTATCTATTATAAATTTATAAATATTTCGATTTTCATTTTTGATATACTACTAATGTATAAAAGTTTAACACGGTGTGGGGTTCGAGTGACACATATCTAGAAGTACTCGTAATAAGTACAAAGAGACTTATATGCTAAGCTTGACATCATTTCTAAACATATTAAAAAAATACCTATGAATTAATTTAACATTACACTTCAGTTTTGTAATAAACATCTATATCTTACTATATATATAAAGGTAAAACAAAAAAAGTGAAACTTCAAACTAATTTAGGAAAATAATTTGTTCTTTTATTTAACTGGAAGAATGAATACTAATTTAAGAAACTTAAAACTAATATATCTCACATCTTGAATATTGAAATTAGCTATTAAATTATTTTATTTTACTTAAAATCATTATATGTTACAATAATTTATAGTTATATTTTGATTTTTTTAATGTTGTATGAATAATTGTTATACGAAACACCTAACCAAAATATCACAATCATAATTATGCGTTACGATAAAATCATGTTGCTATGCACGGGTACTCGTTTAGTATATTATAAAGTGGAACATGAAATAATTAAAAGAAAAAGTTACATGTTTCATCCTTGTAGTTTAGCCAAAATCAATGGCATGGCGTAGCCAAAATCATATAGCCAATATGTTAAAATTGTACTATTTCCGTCCCATAATAAGTGTCCAGTTTGACTTTTATAGTCTTACTTGTTTAATTTTGACTTTAAATACTTTTATGTGCGTTATATAAAATTGATACAAAATACATAAATAGATTGAGTTTTAAATATATTTTCATTGATATAATTTTCATCAAGTATTATTATATAACACAAATAAAAATATTTAATGTCAGAATTGAAAAAAAAAAAAAAAAAAAAAAAAAAAACTGTACATTTGTTATGAGATGGAGGAGTATCTTACGGAGGGAGTATTTTTTATTCACTTTTGGTCCACCTTAAAAAATAGTATACTTTGTTAATTCATTTAAGAATTATAATTCTTATACAAATGAATAAATTTGTTGCAACATTTTAGTATAGTTACACATTGTGATGTTTTATTTGCACTTGCTAATGTACTTCAAATTTTTTTGCCCCTTCATAAACAAATTATTGGCTCCGCCCCTGGCTAAAATCACCAGTGGCGAAGCTAGAAAATTTTCAGTGGGGGTCGGGATCTAATTTTTTTTTCCTAACGCTATTTTTCGGGTAATACCGAAATTTTGGAGGGTAGAAACCGACTATATCGAAATTTTTCTACACGAAAACTATATACCCCTATGTAGCTGCGCCCATGAAAATCACACACGTCGTCTTTATTCAATTTTAATTACACAAGTGATACCTAGTTTTCCTAATAATACTTTGCACCATTTTCGCTTAAAAATTATTTTCGTAACTAAATATAATGATGCTTCTATTTTAATTTGATATATCTTAAAAGGGTGGTGATTGTTACTTCGGATCATGTTTTATGTTTTATACTTGCCATTGGTTTGTTTCTTTTTGGAATAACACTAAACTACAGTCTGCCCAACACTTAAATAGGTAACGTAAATGGATACATAATCTATAATGTATTGTTCCTAACGCGCCTAAACCCTTCGTAGCACCATTTTTTTTTACTAGAACGTACGTCAATGCAAATTTACCAAAGTCCCCAGCTCACAACAACACTCACTATAATCAAATAAGATCAACCTTAATAAACATAAATATTTCTATTGGAACACGAAAAGTGTAAATCATTTGTTAGGGACTTCTATTATATTTTATCTTAGTATATGGTATATTGTGTAATATTAGTTGTATGCGATACAAGTTTACCATTGCGGAACTTGTATATCCGCGATGGAGGCTTGGCTAAACGTTGGGTATAAATACCCCTACCTCATGGGTTATGAGGTGTGTGTTCTACTGTTCTATGTTCTAGCAATGCGAGACTTTTGTTATCTCTCTCTCTCTCTCTCTCTCTCTCTCTCTAAAGTGCGCACACCCACTTTACATATTTAGATTAGTTGTACACGTGATATTATTGGTACAACAATTGGTATCAAGAGCCAAATATGAATCGTTGTTTCTTGTAGTGATTGTTTTAGTGTTGTTTAATTGTCTGTTGTCTTTAGAAACTTTGTTTTTCTTGGTGTTCTTCACTTTCTCTCTCTAAAATAGCTTATACTTCATACTTAGTGATTAGATTACTCATTTACGTGGTTAATCTTGTTATACGTATGTTAGGATAACTTATTTCTGAAAAAGAAAGAGTTTTTCATCATTATATTCATAGTTTCTAAGTATTTAGTGAAGATCTTGACTGATTTTTGTGGTTTTAAGGTTTTTGAAGAAGTGTATTTTTTGCTCGTAAAAGTAGGGGTTAAGATTTTGTTCGCATTGTTTTGCTCGCATCGCAAGGGTTTAGGCCGCGATACAAGGGTTGTGGATTCCGGGATAGTTGTCTGTGATAAGAGTTTGTGTGATACGAAAGAATTGGTTGCGATACTTTCTCTGCGAAAGTTTTTGTTACCCACTATTTACGAAAGAAAACTTTGCTCGGATCGCATTAGACTTCTACGATAGCTCTTGTATATGTGTGATACTTCTAAGACTCTGCGACAGTAGATTTTACGAGACTTACTGTTACCCACCTTTTACGAAAGAAAACTCTGCCCAATTTTCACCAGAAGCTGCGATAGTTACTGTTCATGAGACTCTATTGCGATACTTTGACCTAAAGACTTTTATAATTTAACAAATCCCTAAAAAAGATTTAAAATTTGTAAAAGACTTTGATCATACTCATTGCACTAGATCAATTCTCCAAACATTCAACCATCATAACTCAAACAAACTAAAACACCTCACTCAAACAAAACAACATCTCATATCAAAGATCCGTTATCACAATGTCTACTACTCAAGATGCATTGGCTGCAGGGAGTGATGCTAGACCTCCCATGTTATATCGGGGAAACTATGTTCAATGGTCTTCAAGGTTCATGAATATTATTATGGGCTACAAAGAACGTAAGTTGTTGATTAACTCCATCAAGAATGGACCGTATGTAATGAAGGAAATTCCTGATACTGCTAATGAGGGGAAGACACGACTACAAACTGAAGATGACTTAAGTCCAACTGAACTTGATCAATTTGAAGCGGACATCCGTGCCAAAAACTTAATTCTGTATGGACTTAGCAATGACATTTACAATGCCATTGATAGCAATCTTACTACACATGATCTCTGGAAAGCCTTGGAGAGATTAATGCAAGGTGCAGACGTCGGTACTCAGACTCAACAAACTCTAGCTTTATGGAATTACCAATCCTTCAAGCAACTTCTAGAAGAAAGTCTTGAAGATGCTTACATTCGATTCAACAAACTTATCAATGAAATGAACTGTCATAACCTTAAGCGATCAAACATTGAACACAATACCATGTTTCTCACAATTGCTATCAGACAAAACAAAGACTTAACTGCCAAAGATATCAACAACTTGTTTGATCTGCTGAAGCATAATCAGGTTGAAGTCAATGACATTCTTGATAAAAAATGTAAAGAAAAGGAAAAGGAACAGTCAACTCAACTCACCACACAAACACCTGTTGTTGATCCTCTTAATCTTGTGTTAAATTATCATAAAAACCAATCCTCCTTCAGCTCCAACAATGAATCTCACTTCACTCCAGTGGAAGAAGCAATTGAGTCCAATCAAGATCCTGCCAATGTTGAGCTCAATAAGATTGTTCAAAACCTCGCACTTCTTGGAAAACAAATCCAAAGGTCCTTCTACAAACGTCCAACAAACAACAATCTCAGAACCACCTCTAAACCAACTGCTTTGAACAAACGACAAGATATTCCACCTAGAGGAGAAGTTGTGCGTCAAGGTGTTCAGAGAAATGACAAGGTTGACGCTGGTCAAGATGTACAGGAACCAAAGTGCTTTGGATGTGGCCAACAAGGTCATTTTGCTAAGAATTGTCCAAATGGAAAAGTGCGTGATAGAACATACTACAGACAGAAGATGCTGTTGACTGACATGGAAAAAAAGGGTAAAATTCTCAATGCTGAAGAAAATGATTTCATGATGGATACTGATGATGAAGGAGAATTGCTAGAAACAAACATGATGTTCATGGACTCATTGGAAAAGGTGGATGTTTTTGAAGCTCATGATGGTGATTCAACTCCTAGCTATGACACATATGCTGAAGATGGTGACACTCTTGGAAACAAGGTACACATCTTTGATGACAGTGATAACGATGATCATGATGAATTTATACATGGTCACATTAGTACCACTAGCATGACAACTTAAGTTAACACAAGTAGTGCAACATCTACAAGTGCTACACCTATGTTATCTGCTAATAGTACCAATAGTAATCATGTATCAACAAGTCAAGATCATGTTGATATGCTTCAAAACTATGCCACTATTCAAACACAGATTACAAATTATGCTAACTTGATAAAACTTGCACAAGATAAAAGTGCTTCCTTAGAAAAGAAAATCAAGGACATGCTATACGAAGAGAAGTCTGAACGGCCTTTAGTGCTAAAACGACAAATTCAAGATTTACAAGATGAGATTTTTTCTCTTAAGAGAAATATCACAAGTTTTGAAAAAAGCTAAAAGAATCTTGAAAATGAAGTTTCTAAACTTAAATATGAGAAAGTTAATTGTATTCAACGATTAACTAAAGCTGAATTGAAATTTGCACTACCGGTCAGACTCCTCAGACTATGCACATGTATCTTCCCAAATCTGATCCTATTTTGGATCTAAGACCGGGACTTGGTTTCTCTAACCCTTCTTATCTTCAAATGGTCAAATGTAAAGCACAAAGTTTGTATAATTCTGACTACATGAGACGTGACACATTCAACGATTACATGTTTGTTCCAAATGAAATCTCAAATGAGGAAAACCAAAAACGTTTAATGGTCAAACAAAAGAAAACCAATTTCTCTTATTTTAGTGCTGATTATGACGTGATTAATAAAGAAAATGCTCTTGAACGAAAACCAACAAATGCTATGAAACATTTGGATGTACCTACGGTCAATCCATATCTCTCTAGCAATTATGAGATTTTAGCAACAAAAACCTTTTGTCATCTCAGGAATCAAATAAGTTTATCATTAAGAACTATTCGTGAGAAGCAAGAATTCACAACTAATGAACTTGTGAGATCTAATTCCTACGAAATAGATGTCTTAAGGGAAGTTAAGAAACAGATAAAATTATTTATCGAGCCTCCCATGAAATGTATTGACGATAAACTTAAAGTCTTTGAAGAGACATTGATGAATGAAATGCAAAATGATTTGAAATACGTAATATCTCTTGAAGATGACTACGATCTTATTTACTTAAACTCGGACATTCAAAAGGAATATTTTCAAAATCAATTCGAATCAATCAAACCAGCATTCACACTAAATGAGGAGAAAATTGCGACTTTAGAAAATCAACAAACGTCACTTGAAATGGAAAACCTTGCTTTAAAAGAGAGTCTAAAATAGTGTTTGCAAAAGAATGTTGGGTTGAACAAGGAATTGTCTTGTCAAAATGAAAATTTTGAAAAATCGTTTGCCAAAATTGAAAAACAATCTTTGATATTCGAATCAAATTGGCAACGAAAGATTGAAGAAAACAAGTATGACAAGCTCTCCTTCAAAAATTCTTTGAAACTAATCTTAAAAGAGAATGAGGAACTCAAATCTAAAGTGCTTGATTTGACAAAAACCAAGAATATTGAGTTTGCTTCAAAACACCAGTTGGAGAATGCAAATTTTTCATACTTTTCAAATCAACCAACACTTTTGGCATCTTCAAAGCAACAAACTCATATTCTTAAGCCAAAACCTAAAGAGGTTTTAACTAATCTTAGAGTAATTGCTCCTGGTGTGTACAATGTTGCTTCTACTTCTAAGCGTGAACCTTATGGTACAAATGATATACTTTATAAGAAAGAATTAGAAAAAGCTAGGATGCAAGCATTACTTAGCAAGGATACACCTCCAGATGCACCAATGTGTTCTTTGACTCCTCCCCTAGTAGAAAAGAATCTCAAAGAGTCAAGGAAACACATGTCTAAGAACCTTAACAAACAGAAATTAGTTCAACATGATCCATCTTCAAAATCTCCTAACAAAGATTTGCTTCTTGGTCCAGGTTTAGAAACTACTTGTAGCAGGGAGAGACCACTTAAGAATAACGCTTGGAAGACTAGAGCCTCTCAACCTCAAGTTGTAGACAAACCTAGATATTTTAATGCTTTCAATAAAAAATGCTCTAAGCGAATGGATGAATGTAAAAACATTAAAATGCATGGATCTGTTGCTTCTAATAGCATGAATGCTTGTTCTAATTATGTTCCTCTTAATTCGGTTTCTGATAAAAGTGTGCATGCTAATATGAATTGTGTGAACATGAATGCTAAGACCACTAGGACTAATACATCGAAGCTAAGAAACACCAAGCATCAACAACAAAAGCCAATGATTCCTAAGGGCAAGAATCTAGATCACTATGACTCAAACCCTAGATCATGCTTTAAGTGGATTCCTACTGGAAGAGTGTTTAAACACGTAAGGTATAGATGGCAACCAGTTAAGAAGCAAGAATCACCTACCATGCCTACTGGTTCTAAATTTAATCCATTAGGTGTGCATTCTTTACTGTATAACTACGTGGAACCACTTTATCAGCGGATTCCCAATTTTCTGTGTCTTGCTTTGATGTGCAGCTTATCCAAGTGTGCCTCTGGTACCTCAACTCGGGGTGCACCCAGCATATGACCGGGAACAGGGCACTGCTCAAGAACTTCGTGGCCAAATTCTTGGGTATAGTGCATTTTGGGAATGATCACATAGCTAAAATCGCTGGTTATGGAGATCTCATTCATGATAAGGTCACAATTCAACGTGTGCACTTTATCGAAGGACTGGGTCACAACTTGTTTAGTATTGGTCAATTCTGTGATAGCGGTTTAGATGTGGCATTTCGGAAACATTCGTGTATTGTTTGTACCCTTCAAGGCGTTGATATTCTCAAAGGCTCCCAGGATTCGAATCTATACCAAATTGCACTTAAGGAAATAACATCACCAAAACCAATTTGTCTGCTTGCCAAAGCAACATCATCACAAGCCTGGCTATGGCATCGTCGCTTCTCTCACGTGAATTTTAGAACGATCAATGACCTTGCTCAACATAATTTAGTCAGAGGATTACCAAGACTTTCTTTCAAGAAAGACCATCTTTGTTCTGCTTGTGAATTGGGTAAAATGACACGAGCAACACTCAAATCCAAACATGAACCCAGTTCCGTTGCTCCCTTTCATCTATTACACATGGATTTGTGTGGACCCATGCGCGTCGTTAGCAGAAATGGGAAGAAATATATTTTGGTTATTGTGGATGACTATTCACGATACACTTGGGTTCATTTTCTTGCTTCTAAAGCCGAAACTCCAAGTGTCATCATCAAGTTCATCAAAAGAATTCAAGTTGGTTTATAAGCTCAAGTCAGATTTATTTGAACAGACAATGGAATTGAGTTCATGAATCAGATTCTTCAGAATTTCTTCTATTCAATTGGCATTACTCATCAGAGATCGGTGGCTTACACTCCTCAACAAAATGGTGTAGTTGAAAGACGAAACCGTACGATAGTTGAAGCTGCCAAAACAATGCTATCATCCGCAAACCTACCCTTAAACCTCTGGTTTGAAGCTGTATCAACCACTTGTTTCACACAAAACCGATCTATCATTAATAAACAATTCAACAAAACCCCATATCATATCCATCACAAATGAAAACCCTATGTAAAATATCTCCACACATTTGGTTATAGATGTTATCCACTCAATGATCGAGAAGATATTGGAAAGCTCAAAGAAAAATGGGATGTCGGAATTTTCTTAGGATATTCCACAAAATCAAGTGCTTATCGAGTTTATAATCGCAGAACAAAACTGATCCAAGAAACAATCCATGTTCATTTCGATGAAGTAGAAGAAATGGCTTCTGATCATGTATATTCAGAACCCGTGCCAACGACTATGACTTCTGAACAACACAGTTCAGGACTCGCACCTAACCTCACATCATCAATACCAAAACTTAACCGTATTCAAAAGGAAGTGTTAGACGGACTGTTTGAAAACTTCTACGATGAATCATGTGGTGGAATCAAGATGAAAATGTCAACATTATCCGCTACACCTCTGATTATCGAAGTTAACAATCAAGAAGATATACCATCTCCAGTATCCGGGTCATCAACAACTACTTATGAAGCTGCTGATCCCGTACCAGATACTTCTCCATCCAATAACATTCAAATAGAACGTTCACGAAACAATGTCACTCCAACCTCCCACACAAATGTTGATGATCAGATAATTACCAATGCATCATCTGAAGAAGAAACTTTCATTAATCCATTTGCGACTCCAGAACATGAGGTCGGTGAACCTTCAGAGCCACAAAACATCAATCCTTCAAACATGCAACAACATTACCAACCACATCCGCACAAGAGAAGTTGGACTCATGATCACCCTTTACACCAAATACTTGGACATCCTTCTCAACCTATTCAAACAAGAAGTTCTACAGCTGATTTTTGTTTCTACAATTCTTTCCTAAGTCAAATAGAACCCGCCAATGTCAAAGCAGCACTTGCAGAACCAGACTGGATCGTTGTAATGCTAGAAGGAATCAATCAATTTACACGACATGGCGTTTGGCGAAGGGTTCTACGTCCTCATGGAAAACTTATAATTGCTTTGAAATGGATCTTAAAGAACAAACTTGATGAAGATGGTAATGTAATCAGAAACAAGGCTCGTCTGGTTGCGAAAGGTTACAATCAAGAGGAAGGAATTGATTCTGATGAATCTTTTGCACCGGTTGCTCGGATCGAAGCAATAGGCTTATTTTTGGCTTATGCAGCTCACAAATCTTTCACCGTCTATCAAATGGACGTGAAAACGGCCTTTTTATATGGGGAGTTAGAAGAAGAGGTGTATGTAGGCCAACCAGAATGCTTCGTTGATCCAGATCACCCGGATGATGTATATGTTCTTGACAAGGCCGTCTACGGACTCAAGCAAGCACCTCGTGCATGGTACAAAGTTCTGTCAGAATATCTCCTCAAGAAAAAATTCGTCAAAGGTTCAATCGGCCCAACTTTATTTATAAGGCGTAAAGGTGATGATATCATGCTTGTTCAAATTTACGTCGATGATATTATTTTTGGATCTACGAATCCTAAGTATTGCAAAAAGTTGGAAAATATTATGCGACAGAAATTTGAGATGAGCATGATGGGGGAACTTAAATTCTTCTTGGGTCTACAAATCATACAAACTCCTAGTGGTATCATTATCCATCAGCACATATACACCATAGAAATCTTGAAGAAGTTTGGAATGGATAAATCTGACTCCAAAAGTACTTGTATGCTTCACAAACATAAACTAGATGAAGATAAATTAGGAAAACCAGTTGATCCTACAAAATATCATAGTATGATTGGTTCACTTATGTATCTCACATCTAGTCGGCCAGATATTCAATTTACCGTCTGCATGTGTGCCCGTTACCAATCCAGGCCAATGGAAAAGCACCTCACTGCTGTCAAACGGATCTTTCGGTACCTAAAAGGAACAACTCACATGGGCCTCGTGTATCCAAAAGACTCCGGTTTTGAATTTATTACCTATTCAGATGCAGATTATGCAGGATGTCAAATTGATTGTAAAAGTACTTCTGTATCTGCTCAATTCTTGGGGGAGAAATTAATCAGCTGGTCTTCAAAGAAACAAAATCATACTGCACTTTCCACTGTTGAAGCTGAATATATTACCCTATTTGGATTACGTGCCCAAGTATTATGGATGAAAACACAATTGACAGACTATGGTTTCTTCTATGAAAAAATCCTAATTTATTGTGATTCGAAAAGTGCCATTGCCATCTCTTGTAACTCAGTACTACATTCAAGAACGAAGCACATCGCAGTCAGATATCATTTCATCAAGGAGCATGTAGAAAAGCGGACAGTGGAATTGTACTTTGTGAAATACCAAATTGCAGACTTCTTCACAAAATCTTTGCCTCCTGAGAGATTTGAATACCTCCGACAACGGTTAGGCATGGCAAGTATTTGTGATGATCATGACGAGGAAACTCCAAAGGTCAAAGCAGTCAACAATGTAGCAGATATCACACGTACATCTGGTAACTCAAAACGGTAATTATTCAAACATAATGGTTATTGATCACATCACAGAGCAACACCCGTAACAAAAGAAAGGACCATGAACGTACGCCTCAGTGCGTCAATCCTTAAGAAAATGAGAGAAATCTTCTTATTATTATGAGCAAAATCTATACAAGATTTTACAAAAAGATTTTCCTAAAAACCTTTTTATAAAATTTTTTGTTCATGATAATCAAATCTTGAGAATAGCCCGAGTAAGAATAAAACTTTCAAAAACAATGCTTCACCTCATCAATAGATCAAAAATAGTTTAAAAATATTAAGCTATTTTTTAAGGGGAGAAATGTAGAAGTTTGTTTTTCAAATCATGAATAAGTCGCAAACAAGTGTTGCTAAAAGGTTGTTAAAAGGAAAAATGAAAAACATGACAAAAAGTTGTTGTAAATGTTGGAAAAATAACCATCACTTCGAGGGGAAGTGATTGATTTTACTTTAAAATCAAAAACAATTTTGATATAACACTAACGTTCAAATTATTTGAACCAAAATGTTTTCAAAAACTTGTTAAAATTTTAAAAATAAAATTCAGAAAGTGTTAAGTGTAAAAAGGGCTAATGTCAAGGGAGAGTTTTGTTAAAATACTCAAAATGCTGATTTGAACCCTCCCCTAGTCCAAAAACTGTCGCAGACCTTAGTTCAAAACAAAAAGGTTCAAAATGAAAAATACGGGTCAACAAACCCCACATATGGGATGCGAGAAAAACACACACACACTTTTATCATTCACTCGCATTCTCTCTCTCCTAACCTAACACACACTCACTCGCATCCACAAGAACTCTCGTATCACAGATTTTATTTCCTATTCACTCTGTTTCGTGCAAAAAGTAAGCTTTCAAATCTATTTTAAATGATGTTTTACATAAGTTTCTTGTCTTTCTATCCTTAATTTTAATTGTTTCATGTCCAACTGGGATGTTAGGGTTTAAACACCAAGAATACGTATGTCTCACTATTGAGTTTAAATTGTGGTGTGTTAGTGTCAAAACTTTGTGGTTAGATGACTGAGATAGACCGGTTTGATCACTAATTTGAAAGAAAATGGATTTTTGAACGGTTTGATTTGGTTAAAATGGGCTGATTTTGGGAAGAAGATGAACAGTTCTCGATGCAACATCATATTGGATGCGATACGAGACTTTAGAAAAGAGGCAAAACATGCATTTAATATTATTTAAAAAAATCCGAGAGTTTCAACTGCGATGAAAAATTTTCCTCGCATCACGGGTAAAAGCTCCGCGATACGAGCCTTTCTAAATGTCATGCAATGGCTTGCCATGATGTACGTGGGGATCGCACCCTTGCAACAGGTTTTACCTCTCAAGGGATCTTGAGAAGCTTACAACCCCCACCAGGCAGTGTACCTGATCATTGTAGTATAGTATAGTGACAAGTACCGGGGGATTGATCGTTCAACTCAGGAATAGTGTCGCTAGGATTAGAAAGCCTAGTAAACTAGGTCTAGAGGTGAGGGATGATTCTTTTTGTATTTTTATATTTTTATAAAAGCAAGTAAAATCTCGGATTTTGAAGGAGTGGGCGGAATTAGTTGCTAGCCAACTAACCCAATTTACTAAAGATGCAATCAAAATAAAATAAAAGAAATGAAAATACAACTAATTATACTAATGTGGTGGTAACAATAACGAGGAAAGTTGTGTTTACTTAGGTTTCATTACTCCCTAGATATCTTTTACAGGTTGATAGCTTGTTACAATTGCATGGATGACGGGTCATATTCCTTAATACTAGTCGTAGGGCCGTGTACAATATTCCCTAACTCTATAGGATCCTACTTCACTCCTATGTCGAGCCGTTAGAAGCTCCTAACATGGGATCATTAGAATTCTCCTACGCATTAAATACAACCAAAAGTCGTAGTACACCTCCGATCATGTTTCTTAAGACGTTCAAGCAAGTTACCAATGGAAGTCTGCCAGTTTTTTTAAGCCTAACATCGAATACAATCATCCGTAACAATTATAAATAAACAATCAACCCATAATTAACATCTAGGTTTCACTACATCTAAGCAAACACAATAAAAATCTAGCCTAGCATGTTAAATAGAAGACAAGCGTAAGATATAATTAAACAACACATAGACATATTGAATGATTTGAAGGGATACTTATCTTTAATTGAACATGAAGGATCGAAGGGATTGAAACCCTTGAAAAAGTGATAAAATTTGGACTAGGGTTTATTCCCTAAAAGTTGCACACTAATGAATGAAATTTGGAAAACTATATATAGATTACACATCGTGATGGCGTCATGTATTGCATCGTGACGCCGTCATCTCACCGCCATAATAAAATCGTATTGCCTAGATCTATTTGTGACGCCGTCATCTGTAAAAATGCTCTGGGCTGTCACTAATGTTTGGACCATGACGGCCTTGGGTGACGCCGTCATCTCCTATGCTTAAAAACTCTCTTGATCGTCACGTGTATTTTCCACATCCACCTCTTTTGTAACTCTTGACGCTGTCATGTGGAGAGCCTTGACGCCGTAAGGTACTGTTCCAGCAAGGAAAATTGAGACTTTGCCGTTTTCTTCACTTTTATGCTCCAAAAACGTCCAAAATGCTTCCTTTTCCAGATTTCTCTCCAAAAGTACCTCAAATGACAAAAGAAACGATTTAGGGCAATATTTGATCAAATAATCATGAATTCAGTCTTAAATGACCCTTTAAAAGTGGTACACTTTTTGCCTCATCAAATACCCTTACACTTGAGATTTGCTTGTCCTCAAGTAAATGCGCTTTTATTCTAATCAAAATATAAGTTAGGGGTCATTTAACACTAATATAAAAGTAATTAGAACAAATAATCGTTCCACTAAAACCGAAGACAAGCACGGAGGTCATACACTAGCACCTCATAAATAGTGTTTAGATACTCACATCTCTCGGGTGTAATAAAGTATATATCACAATAAGGAAATGGAAAACATCTCTCACTACCTGTCATAGCAAATAGATTACCATAGGCTTGGGAAAGGATCAAACCTCCACCACTTGGTGTAAGCACCTAGGATAAACTATCAAAGAGGTCTTTTAAATGGTTATAACGTTAGGTGTAGGGACATAGAAAACACGGTTTTGTTGGATAAAGGCAATATTTACTGGTGGCGAGTTAATCATCTTAGTTAATTACATGTACAATATGGTGTTGCTAAGCCAAGACTAGACTCGACTTAAGCTAATAAATCAAAAATAACAAAAACATAAAATAAACATAGAATGAAACGGGATGGTAGTCCGTATGTTTTTCTGTTTTTCTTTTTCTATTTTTTTCCTTTTTCTTGATTTTTTTTTTTTTTTTTTTTTTTTTTTTTTTTTTTTTTTTTTGGCATACACTCTTACCCTACCATCCAAAATAATACATCATAGGGAATGTACATTCCCCTTACACTTGAATTTTTACATACTTTACAATGAACTAATCTAATGACTCGAATCAAGATAATCAAAACACTTGGAGTACTTTCTAAGATTAATACGCATATGGGGGTAATATATGATGTTCTTCCCCATTACTCCAAAACATAAGTACTTTACCCATGAGTCCCAATCGTCTCAAAATAATATGTACAAGATATGACTCGACTTAGCAACCATGTAATTAATTAGATAATTAACTAAGGGTTTAAACATATAACAGTAATGCACTAAAGATGAGTGCATACACGGAAGGCTAAGGCGATTTGGTTGCACATTTGGGTGGGTTGTAACAAATTCTTCCTTTAAGTAAAATGCTTAAAGTTAGAAACGAAAAGATAGGCTCGGAGGGGTGTACTAGGGGTTTCGTGTACTTAAAACGAGTACAACGCTAAGGTGTGGGAAAAATTAGTTGACTTTACTAGCCAAGTAATATGACTTAAATGGTCAAGTAATTATGCTACGGGGTTAACACAAGGGTGA
Organism: Artemisia argyi; assembly: GCA_030686995.1. NCBI lineage: Eukaryota > Viridiplantae > Streptophyta > Magnoliopsida > Asterales > Asteraceae > Artemisia > Artemisia argyi. The sequence goes on along the minus strand of CM060709.1, from coordinate 216,333,335 downwards.
TCCTAATGCCTCTTATCATGTAGTAAATCCTACTACACGAATGTAGTCTCACTAGCGGTCTCGGGATGCATCACTAACGCAAGTTCTAGAATCGAAATGCTACCGGTACACTCATAAGCACTAATAATGAATGCTTTTCCTATCAAATATAAAGGCGAACCTCACATATTTAGGTGGAAAATTTTTCTGAATGGTACGGCTTTATGCTAGTCATACAACACCTATCCATGAGACGCTTGTTAAGGCTAAAGTTTCACTCCTAAATGTTGTAAAAAATTTTAAATTTGGCGCTAAAATTACACTAACAAGTATTTCTCTTAGTTTTATTAAACACCTACCATCGAACAAACAAACTCAAGTGCAATTGTGTCCTATAAGGTATCATCATTTACCCTCCCCTTACAATTAGGATGAACATTGTTCCAAATGTTCAATTAAAGGATGTAAAAGTAAAACAGGTAAAAGAATGAAAACAAATACTCCCCTGATTCGTTCAGTGTGGATAGTGTATCAACAAGGTTAGATATTCCTCCAAGAAAATGAACGTTCAAAGCTTCCCTTCCAGAAAATAAATCATCTTTTTGTCATATATAACCTTTTAAACCTGAGAAAACAAACAAGGCAACCTCGCGTAAAATCGGCGACAATCTATATATACTAACAAGTCCTAGAAACAATTTAAGATATAATGCTTGTGGAATGAATGTTTGCAGATTTCCTGGAGTTTATAAAATTAAAGAATTAACAAAAACTTTAAGACTCCGTTAGAAAAACAAAACTCGCAAGATTTTCAGAATTTTACACATGACGCCGTCAGGTGTTAATTCCTGACGCCGTCAGAAGTGACCTGCAGAAATCTTTACGTTAATTTCTGGAAAATTTCCGGAATAACTTATGTCATACTTCCTGGAAAATCCTGCAAAACATCATTATGACTCGATACAAGCATTTGACTCTAACAAATACTAATATACATGTTCATTTAATATTGTGGCGAATCATGATCAATTTCATTCTTAGAAACAAATTTGGGGTTTCCCCTTTCACTTAGCTTTTGCAAAATACCTTTATATGAAGTTAAGACGAAGTTAAACGACAAAATAAAGCATTTTCACAATTTAGTTTGAAACATGATCTACCAACAATAAAAATAAAGCATGCATACGGAGATAAATAACATCAAACAATTAAAAATCACACAAAACATGGGTTGCCTCCCAAGAAGCACTTTTCTTTATTTACGAGTCTTGTAGCTAGACTCAAGGTCATGGGCTATCCTATATGTGTGAGCTCCTCGTTGAGGACATCTTTGGGATCAAACTTGGATTTCAACTTCCTATCGGTTTTCTTGGTACGGTATGACCTCTCAAACTTTTCTCCATCCGGATCATATAAAATCATCTTCATATGCCATGATCCGTCACCTTCCTTAGGTGGCTTGTCCCATTTCCATTTACACTTATCCCCTTCCCTTTTCTATTTGTTCATCTCTATGTTGATAGGTATTACGCTTAAGAACTCAATCATTTTCCTAAAGACTAGGGGATCCTCGAAAGGGTCTAGTTCCTCATATCTAGCTATGAGTTGTTCCACCGAATGTGTTTTATCGATGAAATCTTTTTCTAGATAGAATGGGCGTTGAGGTCCTATAAAGTTTCTTTCTATCCAAGGCCCATATCTAGATGGTATCCTATTCATCTCTACCCAATGTGGTGTCGGTTCGTCCTCACAATCACAGCTATGCTTCTTAACATCATAAACCGACCAAGTCTTACCCTCTCCTACCGCTATCTTAGACTCCTTACAATCTATCATGGCACTAGTGATTGCTAAAAATCCTCTTCCTACTAACAATGGGCATGTAGTATCACTAACCATATCTAGGACATGAAAATCCGCTAAGATAGTTAATTTTCCTTGGTGAACGACTACATCTTTGATCATTCCAACCGGGTGGGCAATACTTCCATCCGCTAGACCAATTAGTACTTCCGTCTCCTCTAACTTTCCTAGCTTAGGAGTAGTGCAAAGGGAGAAGGGAATCAGGTTGAGGCTTGATCCTAAGTCAGCTAGTGTGTCGAAAGCTTCGGATCTTCCTATCTTACAAGGCAAAACAAATATACCCGGATCATCAAGCTTCTTAGGCAACTTGTTTTGAACGAAGGCAGTCCAATTTTTACCCAATTTAAATTTCACATATTTTTCTAGGAGGGCACTATAGTAGGGAGCACGGGCTAAGACATCAATGACGGGGTGTTCAAGGTGGAGCTCCTTGAATTCATCGTCAAGGTCTTGTGTAGGAGGTGTTTCACCTATGTTATTGACCGGTTTGATATCAGATGTTTTATTCAATTGGTCCTTTTGAAGAATTTGGGTTTGCTTGAAACACCTGCTCATTGCTTTGACCGAATAGTATTGTGGACAAGAAGTAGGTGACAAAACCGATGATATGGCATTAATGTTTAGTTTCGGCTTCTTGACCGTGTCGCTTGGGAGTGCTCCCATTTCTCGGTCATTGAGAACTTTCAACAATGTGTCGATTTTGGTGGTCATCTCGCTTTGCTTTTGTTTGAAATCGGCTTCAAACTTAGCTATGCGAGCTTCTTGAGATGCCATAAACTTGGACATCAATCCTTCAAGATTATTGGTACTACCATAGTTATTGGAAGGATTGTTGTTGAAAGTAAAGTTAGAGGGTGGACCGTTTGGTTGGTAACAATTAGGTGGATTGGAAGAATTGTTTTGGGGCATTTTTTGGTTTTGTTTCCACCTAAGGTTCGGGTGATTTTTCCAAGAAAAATTGTAGGAATCACCATAAGGGTTTGGCTCGGGTTTGAAAGTGTACCACTTGTCTCTCGCTTCGTCGGTACGCGAGGATGCGTAATCCGCAAAAGCTTGTCCGGGGAGTTCCACGCAATCACGAGTGTCATGGGGACCACTACATAATTCGCATGAAGAAGTGATTTTGTTCACTTGGCTTGAAGGCTTAGGAGCTTCATAAGATTTCATGAGAAACTTGATTTGGTCCTCAAGTTCCATGATCCTACGGTCGGGAGTGCTAGAATTGTTCAAAGGCAAAGATATTGCCTTGACCGTTTTGTTCAAATCACGGGGATCATTCCAACTTTCGTTGTGATAGAGAGCAAGATCTTCTATGAGTTCCCATGATTCTTCCGTACTTAGATCACGTAGCTTGCCACCGGCCGATTGGTCAATGGTTCGCCTTGTGGAGAGATCGATATGGTCATAGAAGATTTGGACTTGGAGCCAAAGATCTATGCCATGATGAGGGACTTTTTGGATTAAGTCCTTGAAACGAGTCCATGCTCTATATAGAGTTTCACCTTGACGTTGTTGGAACATCAAGATATCATTTCTAAGCTTGGTAGTTCTCCCCGGTGGGAAAAATTGAGCAAGGAATTGAGTGGTGAGATCATCCCATGAGGTGATGGATCCCGCGGGTAAACGTTCAAGCCATTGACTAGCTTGATCATGTAGAGAGAATTAGAATAGGCATAATCGGGTCGACTCTCTAGTTACAACATCAAGGTCTATGGAATCTATGATTTTAAGGAAATCCTTGAGAAGTTGATTAGGATCTTTGGAACAAAGTCCATGGAATGCACATCCGCTTTGCACTAACCGGATGGTGTCGGATCGCAAGGGGGACACATTGGCTCCTTGAATGAGCTCAATAGTGTTTTGATAGCCTTGGTGGCTAGGACGGGAATACTCTCCTAAAGTTCGGGGCCTAGGAGGTTGGTTTGCTAGTGGTGGGTTTTGTGGGTGGTTTTGTTGTGGGAATTGCGCCCTTGCAACAGGTTTTACCTCTCAAGGGATCTTGAGAAGCTTACAACCCCCACCAGGCAGTGTACCTGATCGTTGTAGTATAGTATAGTGACAAGTACAGGGGGATTGATTGTTTAACTCAGGAATAGTTTCGCTAGTATTAGAAAGCCTACTAAACTAGGTCTAGAGGTGAGGGATGATTCTTTTTGTATTTTTATATTTTTAAAAAAGCAAGTAAAATCTCGGATTTTGAAGGAGTGGGCGGAATTAGTTGCTAGCCAACTAACCCAATTTACTAAAGATGCAATCAAAATAAAATAAAAGAAATGAAAATACAACTAATTATACTAATGTGGTGGTAACAATAACGAGGAAAGTTGTGTTTACTTAGGTTTCATTACTCCCTAGATATCTTTTACAGGTTGATAGCTTGTTACAATTGCATGGATGACGGGTCATATTCCTTAATACTAGTCGTAGGGCCGTGTACAATATTTCCTAACTCTATAGGATCCTACTTCACTCCTATGTCGAGCCGTTAGAAGCTCCTAACATGGGATCATTAGAATTCTCCTACGCATTAAATACAACCAAAAGTCGTAGTACACCTCCGATCATGTTTCTTAAGACGTTCAAGCAAGTTACCAATGGAAGTCTGCCAGTTTTCTTAAGCCTAACATCGAATACAATCATCCGTAACAATTATAAACAAACAATCAACCCATAATTAACATCTAGGTTTCACTACATCTAAGCAAACACAATAAAAATCTAGCCTAGCATGTTAAATAGAAGACAAGCGTGAGATATAATCAAACAACACATAGACATATTGAATGATTTGAAGGGATACTTATCTTTAATTGAACATGAAAGATTCAAGGGGTTGAAACCCTTGAAAAAGTGATAAAATTCGGACTAGGGTTTATTCCCTCAAAGTTGCATACTAATGAATGAAATTTGGAAAACTATATATAGATTACACATCGTGACAGTGTCATGTATTGGATTGTGACGCCGTCAACTTGCCGCCATAATAAAATCGTATTGCCTAGATCTATTTGTGACGCCGTCATGTGTAAAAATGATTTGGGCCGTCACAAATGTTTGGACCATGACGGCCTTGGGTGACGCCGTCATCTCCTATGCTTAAAAACTCTCTGGATCGTCACGTGTATTTTCCACATCCACCTCTTTTGTAACTCTTGACGCCGTAATGTGGAGAGCCTTGACGCCGTCAGGTACTATTCCAGCAAGGAAAATTGAGACTTTGCCGTTTTCTTCACTTTTATACTCCAAAAACGTCCAAAATGCTTCCTTTTCCAGATTTCTCTCCAAAAGTACCAAAAATGACAAAAGGAATGATTTAGGGCAATATTTGGTCAAATAATCACGAATTCGGGCTTAAATGACCCCTTAAAAGCGGTACACTTTTCGCCTCATCATGCCATCACATCTAGTTTGGTCCGCGATACCTGTGACTTCAATGTGAAGTTGACTTTCATTGACCATTTGCCCGCGATACCAAATCTGCGATACCAGATATTGCGAAGCTTTTTCACCTACTTAAACTAAATGTTACTCTGCTCAAATTTTTTAAAATCTTTGCAAAATTTTTATAAATCTTATATTTATATAAAGTATTTCAAACATTTTAATAAATTTTGACTAAGTAACGCACATTGATCAAACATTCTTTCTCAAATTATGTCACAGTTTGTTCTTAATGATTTTAAGTTAAGCCAATGTGATTGAACAATCTACACAAGTATCTTTCTCAATTTGTTTTCATCAAATACATTTTTTTCTCATTTTAAGATGAAATGAAAACCTTTGAGACATAGAATATTGCATATGATCAGTTTTTCTTTGCTAACACTATTATTGCCTTAACAGATTATGTGATGCATATGTTTAATTACTAGACTTAAACTTTTCTATGATTGCAACTTTTATGAATACTTTGTGTATATGACTGTTTTGACGGATATGTTTACAATATGTTAGTGATTGCCAATGCCATGAGTATAATTTTAAACCAATTCATGCAATCACTTAACAGACTTTTCACTCTTACTTGTTTTAATTCAAATGGTTTTGAGACAACTCAACACTATTTAAACTAAGGGTATCTCATCTTCAAGGTAGTTATTAGGGCTAGTTATCACCTAAAAACTGATAAGGCATTCCTTTAGCTACACAACGTAACAGAGTATCCAAGGTCTTGATATGTTTTGAGAAACTCACACTTATGCAACAAAAGCTCTTTTAAGACGTATTACAATTGACTTCACTTAAGATTTCTCATCTTCAAGATAGTTACTAGGACTAGTTATCACCCAAAAGCTTATAATGGAATCCTTTAATTAGCCCATGTAATAGAGAGTCTAAAGTATTGGCATTTGTCAACAAATCTTACGCTCATGCATCAAAATTTTCTGTGAAAGTTTTTATTTCCAAAAACAAGTGTTCTAAGTTGATATTTTTTCCAAAGCTTCAAAAGGGTTAGATAAACGTATTTTCTAAAGCATGAGCATTATAAAACAACGTTTAATCTATACCTTAAACAATTTTTGAAAAAGTATCACAAATCAACAAAAATTTTTTTTGTGAGGAAACTAAAAAAGAAAGAGAGAATAAAATCGCATGTGAAAAGAAAAGAGCATGCACTTGTGCTACAAAAGCAAGAAAGCATAAGAAAAGAAAAAGAAAATGAAATATGCTCAAAAAAGAAAAGCCAGAGCATATAAAAACAGATAGAGTAAAAAATTAATATTGTAAACTTTATCAAGATTCTTACATCTTTTATGTCATTTCAGAATCAATTATTACAATGGCTCAAGAACAACAACAACCACAAGAAGTTCCAGAAAATCAAAATGAATCACTACCACAACTCACCTCTGAACAAATCCTTCCCTCCACCAATTATGTCAGATTGGGTGACAGCAACTATCTGTTTAATCCACACCAGTTCAACTGTGATTACCCAATCATCGTTGAAATACTGAAAAATCACCTAGTATTCCCTGCTCTCAACAACACTGCCATTGAAATTCCCCAAATTTACATTCAACAATTCTGGAACACAGTGCATGTTGTTCACAACTTCAAACCCGCAATGCTGAAAGTCACAGTTGACAGATACACAACCATACTTACAAGTGAATCAGTCAAAAGTGCACTGGACTTACCGGCAGCAACATCCAACAACAGACATGGGTTTGAAGTTCTACCGAGCAACAACCAAATTCAGCAATTCTTTTTGGAACTTGGCTTTGAAAATGATTTAATCAAGCTCATCAACACTTCTAGTTTCAAGAGAAAGTGTCTTCCAGGCTTATGGGCAACGATGTTCTCTATTCTCAACCGATGCCTTGCAGGCAAAGAAGCGGGAATTGATGCTGGAAGATTCTCTATCTATCAGATTTTTTATGGAATGGTTAATCAGTGCCACTTTGACTATGCTTCGTTAACTTGGATTGAGCTAGTTGAATTGGTACAAAACAAACTAAAGTCCAAGATGAAAAAGAAGGCGAAGGGTGCTTATATTCCTTTTGTTAGATTCATCAAGCTCATCATTAGAGATATGATGAAATCTAACAAATTGTCAGCAAGGCTGATCGAAGTCAGAATTAATGATAAAGTCATGAAAAATCTGCAACCGGCAAAAGATGAACAACTAAGCCACCAATGCCCATACCTCATGATGAAGCGAAAAGTGTACCGCTTTTAGGGGTCATTTAAGCCCTAATTCAAGATTATTTGATCAAATATTGCCCTAAATTGTTCCTTTTGTCATTTTAGGTACTTTTGGAGAGAAATCTGGAAAATGAAGCATTTTGGACGTTTTTGGAGCATAAAAGTGAAGAAAACGACAAAGTCTCAAAATCCTTGCTGGGAACAGTACTTGACGGCGTCAAGGCTCTACAAGTGACGGCGTCAAGCTTGGCAAAAGAGGTGGATATGGCAAATACACATGACGGCCCAGAACTATTTCAAGGCAATTTGGCCTGACAGTGTCACCAAGGCCGTCAGGGTCAGATTACACGTGACGGCCTTGAGTAAGTTTACACATGACGGCGTCAGGATTCAACCTGACGACGTCAGATGTTATAGAGTGCCGACGTCAGGAAGAACGCTTACACGAGAAGAAACCTTAGTGAAACCGTCACAAGATGATCAAGACAATCACAACTTGCGCGCGGAGTAGCTGATATTGTTTTGGTCATAACTTTTGCATACGAACTCGGATTTAGGTGATTCAAAAGCCCACGCGAAGAGGACGAAGAGATCTACAATTTGATGAAGAAAAGTTGGTCTTGATGCCATCAAGGCTCGGGCTGATGCCGTCAAGATGGGTCGTGTAAACTCCCGTAATTTTCCCCCATGAATAGTAAAATTAATCAACGACTAATATATCATTACGTTAATTAATGACGTTTTACCAATAACAAGATTTTTTTTTGTTTATCAAATATGCTATGTTACTTAAAATCACTACGATATTTATGATCCCTATTCCCTCGGAACGATGCTCACACACGTACCACTATAGCCTAAAATCGCGAGAATATTAAACTTTTACCATTTACAAACTTACGTAACGTATTTTAGCAAAACGCGTTCGACAACTCCCGGGCTCACGTAAACATTTCACTTAATCATAACTAAACTTTCACTAATCATAATTTAAATTTTTCCTAACCCTAATTACATGCAAACGGACCCTTAATTATTTCTTTGGCCCAACTTCACCATCCGGCCTGTTACTATTCATCAGCCCACAAAACTTGAGCTCAAAATCCTTATTATTGATTTTGTAATATACGACTAGTCCAAGTAAGAAACGCACCTCGTACGCCTTATTCTTACACACGACACATACGTATTTTTACACTCCCTCATTTCTCACTTAGCCAACTTTGAGTATGTCCATTTTCAGTTTTCCATGTTGAATCTCACTACATTTTTACGAGGCAAAGTAATTCGTCCACAAACAACCCATACGATTTATCAACTATGTCAAAACTAAACAATTTCAAACCCCGCTTGTTTCTATCAAGTTCGAAAACCATTTCTAAACTTAAACTCACGTTTAAATATTACATTTGATCAATCATCACCGAGCCTAACCGAAGTTTACAAATCATTTGCTTAACAAAAAGATGTGTCGACATGCATTTTAAAACAAAGATTGTACTCCCTCTTTTCATGCACACACAACTATATATTTTATGACCTTAGGCAAGGTACTAGCTGATAAGGCGAAAAATGAACCACTTTTAGGGGTCATTTAAGCCCGAATCCGAATTTATTTGATCAAATATTGCCCTAAATCGTTCGTTTTGTGATTTTAGGTACTTGGAGAGTGAATTCTGGAAAAGAAGCCATTTTGGATGTTTTTGGAGCATAAAAGTGATGAAAACGGCAAAGTCTCAATTTTCCATGCTGGGAACAGTAGGTGACGGCGTCAAGAGTAATTTCCTGACGGCGTCAAACCTCAATAATAAAATCCGAGAGTTCATGAAGGCGTCAAGAGCTTTCCTGACGGCGTCAAACCCCAAGAATTAAAATCCGTAGTTGATGACGGCGTCACACACAGGGCGTCAAGAGTAATTTGTGTGACGGCCTAGGCCTTGACGGCGTCAGAAGTAGATCAAGGCCGTCCGAGGAAGTATTTGGCGGCGAGATGACGGCGTCACACCTTTGTTCTTGACGCCGTCATCCCTATTTTCCTATATATAGTTTTCTAGTTTTTCACATTTAAGGAGAGGAGTTTTGGGAGAAACCCTAGAGACGATTTTGGTGTAACTTTACAGGTTTTTCAAGGATTCCAACCCCTTGATACCTTGCATGATTAATCAAGATAAGTGTTCTTCTAATTCAATCAATATGTCTATGTGTTGGTTGTCTATATCATGTTCTTGTCTTAATTCTATCATGCTAGGCTAGATCTCTTTTGTGTTTGCTTAGATCTAATGAAACCTAGGTATTGATTATGTGTTGATTACTTGTTTATTCTTGTCTTGGATGAATGATTTATATGTTAGGCTTAAGAAAACTGGCAGATCTCCAAATGGTAACATGCTTGAACGTCTTAAGAAACATGAACCGAGGCGTACTAGGTCTTTATTGGTTGTATTTAATGCATGAGCCACTGTTTACAATCCCTATAGTTGTGCTGGGCATGGTGTAGGAGGAGATAAGAGCTCATAGAATTGGGGAGTTATGTGTGCCACCCCATGATTGGTATTAAGGAATACGATCCGTCATCCATGCAATTATAACAAGTAATTAACGTGTAAAAGATATCTAGGGAGTAGTGAAATCTAAGTAAACACATTTTCTCCAATTACTGCTCACAACTTTAGTATAAATTAGTTTATTTTCATTTTTATTATTTTATTTTGATTGCATCTTAGTATTGGGTTAGTTGAATAGCAACTAATTCCGCATACTCTTCCAAAACCCGAGATTTTAATTTGCTTTCTAAAAAAAATATAAAAACACAAAAATAATCATCCCTCACCTTTAGAACTAGTATTTAGGCTTTCTAATCCTAGCGACACTATTCCTAAGCTGAACGATCAATCCCCCGGTACTTGTCACTATACTATACTACAACGATCAGGTACACTGCCTGGTGGGGGTTGTAAGCTTCTCGAGATCCCTCGAGAGGTAAAGCCTGTTGCGATTCCCACGCATCAAGTTTTTAGCACCGCTGCCGGGGAATAGTTATTGTCTAGGTTAGAATTTCTTTTTACTAGGTCTACTTGCTAGATTCCTTTCTAGTAAGATTTTATTTTTATTTTTAGGTCTTCTTTAGTCTATCTTATTTCTTCGTGCTTTTGTTCGTACTCTTTACCATCCGACATCATGGAAGGTGGTAACATCTTTGAACCCGTCATCCCACCACAACAAAACCTACCACTAGAACCCCTTAGGCCCCGAACCTTAGGAGAGTATTCCCGACCTAGCCACCAAGGCTACCGAAACACCATTGAGCTCACCGGAGCCAATGTGACCCCCTTGCGATCCGACACCATCCGGTTGGTGCAAAGCGGATGTGCATTCCATGGACTTCGTTCTGAAGATCCAAACCAACATCTTAAGGACTTCCTCAAAATCGTAGATTCCATAGACCTAGATGTTGCAACTAGAGAGACTACCCGTTTACGCCTATTCCAATTCTCTCTACAGGATCAAGCTAGTCAATGGCTTGAGCGTTTACCCGCGGGATCCATCACCACATGGAATGATCTCGCCACTCGTTTCCTTGCTCAATTTTTCCCACCGGGGAGAACTACTAAGCTTAGAAATGACATCTTGATGTTCCAACAACGTCAAAATGAAACCTTTTATGAAGCATGGATTCGATATAAAGACCTACTCCGAAAAGTCCCTCATCATTGCATCGAACCATGGCTCCAGATCCAAATCTTTTACGATAAGGTTGACTATCAAACAAGGAAAGCCATTGATTACGCAGCCAAGGGTAGGCTAGATAGACTTAGCGTTGACGAGTGCTGGAAAGTTCTTGAGGAGTTGGCACAATACGAAGAGGAAGGATGGGAGGACCCGATGTTCCCAAGCAAGGTAAAACTTAACTACGCATGTGCCACCCAAGAAGGGTTGTTAGGAAGCATCGAGAAGCAGGTAAATGAATTAATAAGTATTGAGAAACTTGCTGTTGAACCCGTGTGGAATCATAATCTATGCAGGAATACGGTTATCAACCAGAATTTTCCTGAACGTTCACGACAAGAGGAATTCGAAGGGATAATGGTAACCTTCATGGATAATCAGGAAAAACAAATCCAGCACCTAGAAGCACGCATGGAGAGTACTCATAAAGCGTTTATGAGTTTCACAGACCAATTCATGTCAAGGGTCAAAGAAAGGATCAAGGAAAATTCCGTACCTAAAAAAATCGAAAAGGTCTTCGAGGTCTCAACCCCTTTGATGTTTAACCAAGAGGATAACGAGAAGCTTTACCCAAGTGCTTCACCGTCAATCACCCCCCACTCTTGTGAGCATCCTCAGAAAGAAAAGAATTCGCAATTCCAGAACATTTTCGTTGGATGCCTACTAACCACATTCCCAAACCTATCTAAGAAACGTTCTTTTGGTTTTAAACCCGGTGTAAAGAGGTTGCACCTCAAAAACACCACTGATTTGAAACCCCCTATGGAACAACATCTTTCTTCTCACACCAATGACCCGTGCATAGGGATCAACTTAGCCAAAACGTCACCCGACCCCTTCTACAACCTTACCTCTTTCCGTGACAGTAATAAGACGTTCGACCCTGGTGGACCTCGTTAACGGAATAGCTACTCATGGGTTTTACTAATATTTAGTTATTCACGCAAAGAGCAGGGACTGAACATGGAACTACTCCAAACCTCACCTTACACGGGCATCTGATGGCGTCAGATTTAACTCTTGACGCCGTCAGCTCGATGAATCTGCAATATTAACCCAAAACCAATCACTTTCAACCCATACCCCACAAATCTCACCCAAAGTGCTGCTGCTACTCCGATTCTCCAACCTCCAATTCGACGTCTTCTGCATCCAATCTTCACTTGGTAAGTGATTCTTCTTCATCCTTTTTCGATCAATTGTCCCTAGGACCCATCAATTTGAAAAACCCCTTTCGCCCGAAACCTCACTCTCGACCCTTCATTAACGAATCATAATACCATCCATTTGGTGATTTGTAATCATGGGGTTACCATTTGATGATGTTGTCTCACTCGAATCATGCATTAATTTAGAGAAAACCCATCATGCCTCGGATTCTTTGACCCCCACCCCCGTTTCCTGATTAAAGGAGCGTTTGGGTAATGGGTTAAGAGTTTGAAAATTGATTTTTCCCTCGCATTTGCATGAGTCGGATTTTTGCTAAGTCTGACGGCGTCAGGACCAATCCTGACAGCGTCAGATGTATCTGACAGCAGAAATCGATAAAAATTCTTCTGCTAATTGTTTTCGTTCGCTCTAACTTTCTCCAGGAAAATGTGTAAGCGATCAAGACAACACAGAGGTAGCTCATCCAGGTCCCAACAAGTTAATTACGGGGAATTGGTCTACAGTTGGGGTTTATTTGACAACGATGCTGCCACCACAAAGTATTTGGAGCTTGCTAATCACCACATTGACGCTGGTTCTGTTATTGATTGGGAACTTCTTAGATCCCAAGGTCTAGAGGCTGCATTTCTGAGAAGGATCAACACTGATGGGTTCGCTGGTCCTTAATGGGAGAGGATGTTTAGAATGAGGGAGATTGTTTATAGTGAGTTGGTAAGGGAATTCTTTGCGACTTTCCGCTTTGATCAGGCTGAGGCTAGGACGGATATGGGGGGCACCACTATCTATTTTAGGCTAGGAGGGGAAATGAGGTCGTGTTCGGTTACTGAGTTTGGTTAGAGGATTGGATTGTATACTAGGGATGAGGTTGATGGGACTCTTATGCAGAGGTTGTTACATGGGGAGACTCAGAGGAGTGAGATGAGGTGTGTCACTTTTTGGCCGACCATAGGGGATGGGGTTTACACCTCGACTACTGAGGCTGCATCGATCAGGGACCCCATTGTTAGGTTGGCTCACAGGTGCATCACATACAGCCTGTCTGCACGTCATGGCACTACTCACCGTGTCACTGCCTCTGATCTGTTCTACCTGTATACTATCTTTTCAGAGGATGTTTACTGCAACATCCCATTTTGGGTGGCCAGTTATTTGAGGACCAGTGTAGGTGATAGGGATATAGATAGGGTGTATGGAGGGATGTTTGTGACCCGGTTGGCTCGCTCCTATGGTCTTCTTACTCCTGCAATCATGGGGTATTTGAGCGACTGCGGGGGCTGTAGGGTGGTGAAGGCTAAATCCCTCAGGCAGATGAATATCTTGATGCAGATGGTGGATGGGTCCTACACCTGGTACGTGGCAGCAGGGCCTGCTGGTGAGGATGATGATGATGATGATGATGATGAGGGAATGCCCCAGCAGCATTAGTTTGCTGGGTATGAGGAGGGGACTGCTAACTACTACCGGCACATGGGCCGAGGAGATTGGCAGGCGCATCAGGGGGCTTGGATGGGTCAGGTGGATGATTGGAGAACCACCACTGACCAGAGATTTGACTGGATGTATGAGCACACAGTCCGCCAGATGCAGCATCTTTCGACCCGTGATCACATCGAGCCCCATCTGCAGATTGACCCATTCCCTGGGCGCGAGCAGGACTATCCTCCCTATGGGTATACTGGGCACCTCCCACCTGGCTATGATTACCGCTTTGGTCCTCCCCCTCAGTGATTCGTTTTGATATCTGTGGTTCTTAAACAATTTATTCTCGGTTGTATGATTTGAAACATTTGGTCTTGTAATAGTTTAGGATTCAGCCTCTGTTGGATTTGGACACTTTTTATTTTCTTTTAACAATTATTATGCATGTTCGACTTTTAATTTTATTGTTGGTTAATCTTTGCAACCCATGCTTTGTGTGATTTTCATTTTTATTTGTTTGTTATTTGCTCCCGTATGCATGCTTTATTTTTATTGTTGGTAGATCATGTTTCTCAATTAAAAAGTGGAAATACTTTACTATGTTGTTTGGCCTAGTCTTAACTCCAACTTAAAAGTATTTTTGCAAAAGATAAGTGTAAGGGGAAACCCCAAATATGTTTTTAAGAAACAACCGATCATGATTCTCCACAATATTAAATGAACATGTATATTCGTATTTGTTAGAGTCAAATGCTTGTATTGAGTCATAATGAAGTTTTGCAGGATTTTCCAGGAAGCAGGACCAAGTTTTTCCAGAAATTTTCCGGAAACTTAACATAAGAATTTCTGCAGGTCCATTCTGACGGCGTCATGAGTTTACTCTTGATGGCGTCAGGAGTAAAAATCTGAAAATTTTACCGGTTTTGTTTTTCTAACGGAGTCTTATGGTTTTTGTGAATTATTAAGTTTTATAATCTCCAGGAGATCTGCAAACTTCATTCCACAAGCATTATATCTTACTTTGTTTTCTAGGACTTAGAAACTTATATAGGATGCCGCCGATTTTACGCGAGGTTGTCTTGTCTATTTTTGTCAGGATTTACAGGTTATGTTCGACAAGGAGATGATTTATATTCTGGAAGGGAAGCTTTGATTGTTCATTTTCTTGGAGGAAGATCTAATCTGGCCAACCTATAATCCATACCGAGCGAATCAGGGGAGTATTTGATTTCATTCTCTTTACTTTTTCACTTTTACATTCTTTACTTGAACATTGGGGACAATGTTCATCTTAAGTGTAAGGGGAGGGTAAAAAGATGATACCTTATATATGCACTTTCGCTTGAGTTTGTTTTGTTTGATAGTAGATGTATAATAAAACTATGAGAAATACTTGTTAGTGCAATTTTAGCGCCAAATTTAAAATTTTTTACAACATTTAGGAGTGAAACTTTAGCCATAGCAAGCGTCTCATGGATAGGAGATTGTATGACTAGCACATAACCGTATATTCAGAAAAATTTTCTACCCAAATATGTGAGGTTCACCTTTAGATTTGATAGGAAAAGCATTCATTATTAGTGCTTATGAGTGTACCGGTAGCATTTAGATTCTAGAACTTGCGTTAGTGATGCATCCCGAGACCGCTAGTGAGACTACATTCGTGTGGTAGGATTTACTACATGATAAGAGGCATTAGGATCACCCTTGTGTTAAACCCGTATTATAATTATTTGACCATTTAAGTCATATTATTTGGCTAGTTAAGTCAACTAATTTTTCCCACACCCTTAGCGTTGTACTCATTTTTAGTACACGAAACCCCTAGTACACCCCTCCGAGCCTATCTTTTCGTTTCTAACTTTAAGCATTTTTACTTAAAGGAAGAATTTGTTACACCCCACTTAAATGTACACCCAAATCGCCTTAGCCTTCCGTGTATGCGCTCATTTTTAGTGCATTATTGTTATTTGTTAAACCCTAAGTTAACTTTCTAATTGATTACATGGTTGCTAAGTCGAGTCATATCCTTGTACATATTGTTTTGGGACGATTGGGACTCATGGGTAAGTACTTATTTTATGGAGTAATGGGGAAGAACATCATTTATTACCCCCATATGTACGTTAATCTTAAAAGTGCTCAAAGTGTTTTAATTTTCTTAATTCGAGTCATTAGATTAGTTCATTGTAAAGTATGTAAAGATTCAAGTGTAAGGGGAATGTTCATCCCCTATGATGTATTATTTTGGATGGTAGGGTAAGAGTGTATGTAAAAAAAAAAGAAAAAAAAAAATAGAAAAAGAAAAAGAGAAAAAACATACGGACTACCATCCCTTTTTATTCTATGTTCATTTTATGTTTTTGTTATTTCTCATTTATTAGCTTAAGTCGAGTCTAATCTTGGCTTAGCAACGCCATACTGTACATGTAATTAACCAAGATTGTTAGCTCGCCACCAGTAATAACTTCCTTTATCCAACAAAACCGTGTAATTCATATCCTTATACCTAACGTTACAACCCTTTAAAAGACCTCTTTGATAGTTTATCCTAGGTGCTTACGCCATGTGGTGGAGGTTTAATCCTTTCCCAAGCCTATGGTAATCTATTTTGCAATGACAGGTAGTGAGAGATATCTTCCATTTCCATAATGTTATATTACTTTATTACACCCGAGAGATGTGAGTATCTAAACACTATTTGTGAGGTGCTAGTGTATGACCTCCGTGCTTGTCTATTGGTCTTTAGTGGAACGATTATTTGTTGTAATTACTTTTATATTAGTGTTAAATGACCCCTAACTTGTCTTTTGACTAGAATAAAAGCGCATTTGCTTGAGGACAAACAAATATCAAGTGTAAGGGTATATGATAAGGCGAAAAATGAACCACTTTTAGGGGGTCATTTAAGCCCGAATCCGAATTTATTTGATCAAATATTGCCCTAAATCGTTCCTTTTGTGATTTTAGGTACTTGGAGAGTGAATTCTGGAAAAGAAGCCATTTTGGACGTTTTTGGAGCATAAAAGTGAAGAAAACGGCAAAGTCTCAATTTTCCATGCTGGGAACAGTTGGTGACGGCGTCAAGAGTAATTTCCTGACGGCGTCAAACCTCAATAATAAAATCCGAGAGTTCATGAAGGCGTCAAGAGCTTTCCTGACGGCGTCAAACCCCAAGAATTAAAATCCGTAGTTGATGACGGCGTCACACACAGGGCGTCAAGACTAATTTGTCTGACGGCCTAGGCCTTGACGGCGTCAGAAGTAGATCAAGGCCGTCCGAGGAAGTATTTGGCGGCGAGATGACGGCGTCACACCTTTGTTCTTGACGCCGTCATCCCTATTTTCCAATATATAGTTTTCTAGTTTTTCACATTTAAGGAGAGGAGTTTTGGGAGAAACCCTAGAGACAATTTTGGTGTAACTTTACAGGTTTTTCAAGGGTTCCAACCCCTTGATACCTTGCATGATTAATGAAGATACATGTTCTTCTAATTCAATCAATATGTCTATGTGTTGGTTGTCTATATCATGTTCTTGTCTTAATTCTATCATGCTAGGCTAGATCTCTTTTGTGTTTGCTTAGATCTAATAAAACCTAGGTATTGATTATGTGTTGATTACTTGTTTATTCTTGTCTTGGATGAATGATTTATATGTTAGGCTTAAGAAAACTGGCAGATCTCCAAATGGTAACATGCTTGAACGTCTTAAGAAACATAAACCGAGGTGCACTAGGTCTTTATTGGTTGTATTTAATGCATGAGCCACTGTTTACAATCCCTATAGTTGTGCTGGGCATGGTGTAGGAGGAGATAAGAGATCATAGAATTGGGGAGTTATGTGTGCCACCCCATGATTGGTATTAAGGAATACGATCCGTCATCCATGCAATTATAACAAGTAATTAACGTGTAAAAGATATCTAGGGAGTAGTGAAATCTAAGTAAACACATTTTCTCCAATTACTGCTCACAACTTTAGTATAAATTAGTTTATTTTCATTTTTATTATTTTATTTAGATTGCATCTTAGTATTGGGTTAGTTGAATAGCAACTAATTCCGCCTACTCTTCCAAAACCCGAGATTTTAATTTGCTTTCTAAAAAAAATATAAAAACACAAAAATAATCATCCATCACCTTTAGAACTAGTATTTAGGCTTTCTAATCCTAGCGACACTATTCCTAAGCTGAACGATCAATCCCCCGGTACTTGTCACTATACTATACTACAACGATCAGGTACACTGCCTGGTGGGGGTTGTAAGCTTCTCGAGATCCCTCGAGAGGTAAAGCCTGTTGCGATTCCCACACATCACTAGCTCATTTTTAAAAGAGAACTACAAGTACAATCCATTTTTATAATGATCACCCACACGTTTCTTTTGAACAAATAAGATGTCGACTAGATAAAAACAAACGAGTGAAAGGACATGTTGCGTCTTACACTTTCAAGACTTTTGGTAAACACGTAAACATCCCATCTCATAAATTTTGGTCACTAGGTTACTTAAAAGTCCATATTTATACGCCATGCATGCATGCACTCATTCACAACTCACATGCAAATCAAATTTTACAAAAATTAAGTCCTAGTGATAGTTTTCTACTTTAAAACGCTTTGGCAAAAACTCTAGTATTTCCAATCGGGTCTAGGAGGAACGAAGCATTGTTTCTGAACCTTGGTTGAGTCGACATTCACGCTACACTCTCTTCTTCTCGACTCTACAAATCGTTTTACCCCCCATCTTGGTGTAGTAAGTCTAATACGACTCTTTTTCAATCCTTACTTAAACGTACATTTTGATTATTTTCGTATATAACAGAAACACTTGCACTAAAACTCTCATAATCTAAATAAACAACACCTACGTATTATACTTTCATCTATATATTTACTACCTTGGTAATTGAGTTGTATAAAGATTCGAACCATAAAAGTCACGTATACACAAATTTTGTACACATTTCTAGCGTATAACAACTAGTCGTGAAATCCTTAAAAAAATATTCTAAGTCTTATTACTTAAAAACTTCGTCCCATGAAACCCATGGAACGAACATATATCTTTGAAATTTACGTAACAAGCCTACCCTTTTGTTTCGTGATCTATTAGACAACCTAACAAACAACCGTTTTCATATAGAGACCTTGTGTTAATACTCACGTCTCGACCCCTTAAATGATGCCAAGCATCGCGACTTGAAACCATTTTCTGAAAACAAATACATATCGATTGGGCCTTAAGGCCCAATCCATTGAAAATAAGCAAACGAGATAAGCAGTCTTAATAAGCTATTCTGAAATGTTTTTAGCATCCTAAAATAAGCCCGAAACCAAACCCAAAACTTTCGTAAGCCCAATGGATTAAAACACTAAACAGGCCTTGGTTTACTTGTTTAAAGGCCCAAAAAGCTCTAAATAAGCACTTTCTGAAAATAAGCAGTTTTGAAAAGTTAAATAAGTTGTTTTTAACTTAATTAAGAAATAAAAATGATAAGTTTCGAATTTGGGGAATTTTGGACTAAGTTTGCAAAATTTATAACTTTCGGGTTAAAAGTGTCAAGTTTATAAAGTTAAAGTAAAAATTGTCATGTTTCAAACTAAAGGGTGAAAAACTGATCTTATAAATTTTTGGATGAAAAGTGTAATAATTATAAACTTTTGGACTTAAAACGTAAAAATATTTAACTTTGGACTAACGTTGTAACGCTAACGCCGTTAAGGTAAAAAGTGTAAAAACTTTGAAAAGACAAGGGCCATATACTATAATTAACATTTTCATTTTACGATTTCACATCACGACGTTTACATTTTATTTCAAACTATTATTATTATTATTAAACTTTACGTTATATATATATATATATATATATATATATATATATATATATATATATATATATATATATATATATATATATATATATATATATATATATAACTGAACTAAACTTACGATATTTGATCAAACCACAAGTTTTGCTATCGTTAAACCAACAACTCACGTATTCAAAAACTACTCGCGATTAAACCGTTAAGACTATCAAACACTAAAACTTGGCATATATTATCTAGGTCGTGTGTGGAGCCGTTTCCTTATTGCAAACTGAGTATCGGTACTTTTTACCACTATACCACTAAGGTGAGTTCATAGCCCACTTTTATACAACTGTTTTCGTGGGGAGATACATGCTATAAAAACTGAACACAAGTATTTTTCTTGGTATGCTATACCTGATATTGTTATTGCTTAAATACCTTATTGCCAAAAGTCCCTCATACCATGAACCTTAGTCACTTGTAGGGTGAACGTAAATAATTGTGGATAGATCTATTAGGGATTGACAATCCCCGTTTGGTCACTAGAGGAAAGCCACCAAATGCACTTTATTTGAAATCTAATAGGTGACTGGCATGAACCTATCCAGAGGGCCATTGTTACTATTATCCATCATATTTGATGAGATCTGTTAATCGGATGAGTGTCATGAGCTTAATGCAATATCAACTGTTTTTAACTTATAATTGTAAACCGGTGCAATTATCACTTATATCTTGTGTTCAACTACTAAATTTAAACCTATGAATATCACTCAACTTTTGTTGATTTTTAGCATGTTTATCTCAGGTCCAAAATGAGCAAGGATGGGATGGAGGAGCACGAAATTCTTACAAAGGCTATAAATTTTACTATCATTTGAAAACTTATTTAACAAACTTTGAAATCACTGGGACCTCATTTTGAAAACTCTGATATTTATAAAATTTGAATGATAAATTAGATTTACTAAATTGATAATCATTTTCTACTGAAAAACTGTGAGCTGTGAAGTAACACCCAATCTTTATTCCGCTGCAAGTATTTTAAAATTTGGGGGTGTTACAGATTGACATCAGAGCTTTGGTTATAGCGAAACGGGTCTAATACAGATCCGAACTGTAACCATTTTTACAAACCAAAACATTTTATAGCCTTACACTCTCCGTGCCTTCCGTGTCTGCAGACTACCTTGCTCAGTACATTAGTTGTTAAGATTATTCTGCATGTTTAGAAATTGCGCTTGCACAATTATTATTTCATCTGTACTGTTATATCTTTAACGTAAAAGTTACTTATAAAATACTTGATGCGTGAGAATTGCACCAGGCTTTACCTCTCGAGGGATCTCGAGAAGCTTACAACCCCCACCAGGCAGTGTACCTGATCGTTGTAGTATAGTATGGTGACAAGTACCGGGGGATTGATCGTTCAACTTGGGAATAGTGTTGCTAGGATTAAAAAATCTAAGAACTAAGTCTAGAGATGAGGGATGATTCTTTTTGTATTTTTATATTTTTTATGAAAGCAAGTAAGATCTCGGTTTTTGAAGGAGTGGGTGGAATTAGTTGCTAGTCAACTAACCCAATAACTAAGATGCAATCAAAATAAAATAACAAAAATTAAAATAAACTAAATTAAGATAGTGGTGTGAGCAATATATGGGAGAATTGTGTTTACTTAGATTTCACTACTCCCTAGATATCTTTTACAGGTGGGATTGTATTCCTTAATACCATTCATGGGGTGGCGTACTTACTTCCCCAATCCTATAAGCGCCTACTTCACTCCAATGTCGAGCCGGCTAAGAAGCACCTAACATGAGATCACTAGAATTTGCTTATGCATTAAATACAATCATAAAAACCTAGTACACATCGGTTCATGTTTCTTAAGACGTTCAAGCAAGTTACACAATGGAGATCTGCCAGTTTTCTGAAGCCTAATATTGAAATCATTCATCCATTACAACTATAAACAAGCAATCAACCTATAATTAACATCTAGGTTTCATTACATCTAAGCAAACACATGAAAGATCTAGCCTAGCATGTTGAAATCAAGACAAGCATAAGATATATTCAAACAACACATAGACATATTGATTGAATTGAAAGAGGACTTATCTTAATTGAACATGAAAGGTTTCAAGGGGTGAAAACCCTTGAAAATACTGTTACAAACGACCTAGGGTTTATTAGGTTCGACCCTAGTATTCTCCACACAAGTTCCTCTCTTAATGAATGAAAAATAGAAAGTATTTATAGATTTTGTGAGGTGACGGCGTCAAGAGTAAATGTCTGACGCCGTCATCTCGCCGCCAATAAACTCCTCGGACTGCCTAGATCTAGGTTTGACGCCGTCACGTGTAATCCATCTTCAGGCCGTCACCAAAATAACTCTTGATGCCCTTCTCTTGACACCTTCAGGTTTTCACTGGGTCGTCATGGATTTTACTCCTGACGCCGTCACAATTTCCTTCTTGACGCCGTCAGGTACTGTTCTCAGCATGGAAAATTAAGTCTTTGCCATTTTCTTCACTTTTATGCTCCAAAAACGTCCAAAATGCTTCCTTTTCCAGAATTCACTCCCAAAGTACCTAAAATCACAAAAGGAACGATTTAGGGCAATATTTGATCAAATAAATTCAATTTCGGGCTTAAATGACCCATTAAAAATGGTTAATTTTTCGTCTCATCATATACCCTTACACTTGAGATTTGCTTGTCCTCAAGCAAATGCGCTTTTATTCTAATCAAAATACAAGTTAGGGGTCATTTAACACTAATATAAAAGTAATTACAACAAATAATCATTCCACTAAAGACCAAAGACAAGCACGGAGGTCATACACTAGCATCTCACAAATAGTGTTTAGATACTCACATCTCTCGAGTGTAATAAAGTAATATCACAATATGGAAATGGAAAACATCTCTCACTACCTGTCATAGCAAAATAGATTACCATAGGCTTGGGAAAGGATCAAACCTCCACCACATGCCGTAAGCACCTAGGATAAACTATCAAAGAGGTCTTTTAAAGGGTTGTAACGTTAGGTGTAGGGATATGGAATACACGGTTTTGTTGGATATAGGCAGTCTTTACTGGTGGCGAGTTAATAATATTGGTTAATTACATGTACAATATGGCGTTGCTAAGCCAAGAGTAGACTCGACTTAAGCTAATAAATCAAAAATAACAAAAACTTAAAATGAACATAGAATGAAACGGTATGGTAGTCTGTATGTTTTTTTCTTTTTTATTTTATTTTATTTTATTTTTTTTTTCTTTTTCTTAATTTTTTTTTCATTTTTTTATTTTATTTTTTTGCATACACTTTTACCCTACCATCCAAAATAATACATCATAGGGAATGTACATTCCCCTTACACTTGAATTTTTACATACTTTTCAATAAGCTATTCTAATGACTCGAATTAAGATAATCAAAACACTTGGAGTACTTTTAAGATTAACACACATATGGGGGTAATAATACGATGTTCTTCCCCGTTGCTCCATAAAATAAGTACTTTACCCATGAGTCCCAATCGTCCCAAAACAATATGTACAAGGATATGACTCGACTTAGCAACCGTGTAATCAATTAGATAATTAACTAAGGGTTTAAACAAATAACAATAATGCACTAAAGATGAGTGCATACACGGAAGGCTAAGGCGATTTGGGTGTACATTTAAGTGGGGTGTAGCAAATTCTTCCTTTAAGTAAAATGCTTAAAGTTAGAAACGAAAAGATAGGCACGGAGGGGTGTACTAGGGGTTTCGTGTTCTAAAAATGAGTACAACGCTAAGGTGTGGGAAAAATTAGTTGACTTAACTAGCCAAGTAATATGACTTAAATGGTCAAGTAATTATGATACGGGTTTAACACAAGGGTGATCCTAATGCCTCTTATCATGTAGTAAATCCTACCACACGAATGTAGTCTCACTAGTGGTCTCGGGATGCATCACTAACGCAAGTTCTAGAATATAAATGTTACCGGTACACTCATAAGCACTAATAGTAAATGCTTTTCCTATCAAATCTAAAGGCGAACCTCACATATTTGGGGGGAAAATTTTTCTGAATGGTACGGTTTTGTGCTAGTCATACAATCTCCTATCCATGAGACGCTTGCTATGGCTAAAGTTCACTCCTAAATGTTGTAAAAAATTTTAAATTTGGCGCTAAAATTACACTAACAAGTATTTCTCATAGTTTTATTACACATCTACAATCAAACAAACAAACTCAAGCGAAAGTGTATCTGTAAGGTATCATCATTTTAACCTCCCCTTACCCTTAGGATGAACATTGTCCCCAATGTTCAAGTAAAGAATGTAAAAGTGAAATAAGTAAAACGAATGAAATCATATACTCCCCTGATTCGCTCGGTATGGATAATAAGGTGGCCAGGTTAGATCTTCCTCCAAGAATATGAACAATCAAAGCTTCCCTTCCAGAATATAAACCATCTTCTTGTCATATATAACTTGTAAAACCTGAGAAAACAGACAAGGTAACCTCGCGTAAAATCGGCGGCAATCTATATATGCTAACAAATCGTAGAAAACAAAGTAAGATATAATGCTTGTGGAATGATGTTTGCAGATCTCCTGGAGATTGTAAAACTAAAGATTTAACAAAAACTTTAAGACTCCGTTAGAAAAACAAAACTGGTAAAATTTCCAGAATTTTACACGTGACGCCGTCAGGTGTTACTTCCTGACGCCGTCAGAAGTGACCTGCAGAAATTCTTATGTTAAGTTTCCAGAAATTTTCTGGAACAACTTTGTCCTACTTCCTGGAAAATCCTGCATGTTAGGAATACAAATATTCCTGTAAAAGTCTCGGTCACCTAATGATTGTAATAGCATTAAGTTAGCTCGTAGTTAGTTTATATATTAGTTAGATAGTTTAGTTTAAGTAACACCGTGGAAGAAGGAACGGGTCTTCACCCACTGTATGCCTGATCCACAGCCCGGGAGTGGGCGTTATGTTGTAACTATAAATACCCCTCTCCACATGTGGGGAGGGTTGGACCTTTCATACATTTTCAATCTAATCTTTTCCTTTTTCTTTCAAGGTTCCACTCTTTCTCTCCTCTCCTCTCTTCTTCCATTTCTACGCATCACTCAATACCACTTGAACATGTTTCCAACTTAATTAGTACTCTACAATTGGTATCAAGAGCCAAGGTTTCATCTTAGGGCCTTGTAGAATCGAATTTGATGATGTTTTGAGTGGTTTTGTGAGTTTGGTGCAACTTTCTTGGAAAACATCTTGGTTTCATCCCTCTTGTGTGGTTATACATGTTTGTGATGTCCTTTTATGTTCATTTGTGTTTGTGGAACATTGTAGTGTAGAGTGTGTTACAATATCATCAAGATATTTGAAGCTTGGAATTGTTTTTAGGCGAATTTCTAGGTTGCGGTTAAGTCCACTGTTCCATTGCCTGGTTGCGATTAAGTCCTGAAATCTGCGTTTGGATTGCTGCGTTTACTATTTCGGGAATACAAACAAAACGCAACGAAAGTGACAGTTTTGGACTTTTGTCTCTGCGGTTAGATTCTGCGGTTAAGTCTTCCTCAGCTTGCTTATTGCGTCTAGGTTCTGCGGTTAAATATCTTGCGTTTGGTTCTAAGCACTGCGGTTAGTTTCTCTGCGGTTAAGTGTGTTGCGGTTAACTCATTGCGGTTAACTTTTCCTGCGGTTAGTTATAATCTGCGGTTAGTGTCTTGCGGTTAGTATTATTGGTCTGCGGTTCGTGTAGGTTGCGGTTAGTTCATATTGCGACTGGATTTTGTTGCGGTTTGGTATAACTTGCGATTAGTACTCTGCGGTTAGTATCTCTGGCCTGCGGTTTGCTCTGGTTGCGGTTAGCTCATACTGCGGTTGGATTGTGTTCTGCGGTTTGGTCAAGTTGTGGTTAAGTTGCGGTTGGTTTTTATTGTGGTTAAGTTGTGGTTAACTTATTTGTGATGTCGACTTCTTCCGATGACATTCAAGCTGCGGGGTCTGACACCCGACCTCCGATGTTGGACAGAACTGACTATGAATCATGGGCTCAAAGGATACGGCTGTACTGTCTAGGTAAAGATAATGGGGTTAACATTCTGAAATCCATTGATGAGGGACCCTTTCAAGTGGGTACTACTAGAGACACGATTTCAGAAGCAACTGATCAATCACCGGCCGTGCTTGGTCCTAATAGATCTCGCACTTACAATGAGCTGTCTGAAGAAGAAAAGAAACGCTATGATGCTGACATTAGAGCATCTAATATCATCATTCAAGGCCTTCCCAAAGATGTCTACAAATTGATCAACTTCAACACTGAAGCAAAGGCGGTCTGGGATAATGTCAAAATGCTTCTTGCAGGGTCTGAGTTAACAAAAGAAGATCGTGAGTCACAGCTTTACGATGAATTTGAGCATTTCAAAATGAATCCAGGGGAAAGTATCACTGACTATTATGTCAGATTTCACAAGCTGGTCAATGACATGAGAGCTATCAAGATGACAATGCCCAACATACAGCTCAATTCAAAATTCGTGAACAACATGGCACCGGAATGGGATAGGTTTGTCACGGCTGTGAAGCTCAACAAGGGTCTCAGGCACACCAATCATGAACAGCTGTATGCGTATCTCCAGCAACATGAGAAACATGCAGCTTATGATCGGGTAATGCGAGAAAAGCTCAATCCGTCTGCAACAAATGAATCTCTTGCTTTTGTCTCCAATGTTCAACAACCTAATCAAACCTCTAAAGATCAAGTTCAACCATCACAATCATCCTCCAGGTCTACCCCAACCATCAGTCAATCATCAACTCCCTCACCATCTACATTGAATACTCAACTTGATTCTGGGTATTCTCACACTGACATGATGATTGATAATCTCTCCAACCAAGTGTCTTTACTGGTCCAACAGTTCAGGGCTGCACTCCCATCTACTAACAACCAGCTCAGAATCTCATCTAATCCACGTAATCAGGCAGTCATTGAAGATGGTCGGGTAGTGGTGCAGAATGTGCAGGGAAGACAGAACTTCAACCAAAGAAATGCTGGTAGAGAGAATGGGCAGTACAGAGTTGGGAATGCTCTTCAAGCACAAGCTAAGCAACCAAAATGCTACAACTGCTGAGGGTTGGGCCACATTGCTAGGAATTGCACTCTCCCAAAACGTCCCCAAAACTCTGAGTACTTCAAAGACAAGATGCTGCTAATGCAGGCACAAGAAAATGGGACTGTGTTGGATGAAGAAGCTTTGCTCTTTCTGGCTGGTAATGATGGGAACACCTTTGACGCTGATGTGGATGATCAACCTGTTCAGGACATGGCTCTTAATGATCCGAATATCTTTCAAGTTGAAGAGTGTGATGCATTTGACTCAGACGTGGATGATGAACCAACTGCTCAAACAATCTTCATGGCTAATCTGTCTGCAGCCGCATCCTCTTCACAGCATCCTGATTCATCCATCACTTCTGCTATCTCTGAGGTACCAACATCTTCTATACATGATCTGAATGATTCTGCACCTGTAAAGGGGGCATGTGGCTCTGTACAACTCAAGAATATTGTCAACACAGACATCACAAATATGGGTAATACCAATAATATCCCATATGAAATGTATGTGAATGACAATGGAACCCAAGTTGTACCGAGTGACATGCCGTCTATTGATTTTAGTAACCATGAGATGTATGAGCACTCTATATACAACCCTGATGATTCTCTGATCACTAGAATTAACACCCTTAAGGATCAAGTAAACATTTATGAGCAGCGTGCTAAGTTTGAGTTGAATGAACGTGAGCAGAAAATGGAATGGCAACTGCGTACTTACATATCTGAAAATAATTCCAAACAAGAATCATTAAAAAGGGAACTAGTTTCTTTAAAGAGCCAATTGAATCAAACAGTCAAACAAAAACTTGAGGTTCAAAAAAGTTTGACTACAATCAAACAAGAATTCAAGGATAAAGAAACTAAACTTCTAAATGACTTCTCAAAATTAAAAACGTTAAAAAATAAATTGGAAGATAAGTTGTACACACAGGGCCAAACCATTCAATCTGCTCAAATGTTGGAAAGCCACAGGAAGTTAAGTGATGAATTTAGTGAACATGATGCCTCCAAACCCAAAGCAAGATTCCTTAAAATAGGTCTAGGTGCACAACCTGCATTATATGATGCAAAAACTATGCTTGAACCTAACCATGCACCTCCCGATACTCGATCCTATGACCACATTAATGAGGCAGAGGATAGAACTAGGGCAAAACTTGCTGAACGGTTAAAGGATCCTAAATGCATTGCTAAGAATCTCGTGTTTCACTATGACTATGCCAATGACAATCACACTGCAATTTTTGTTCCTCAAAAGAGAATTTGTCCTGAAAAAGTGTTTTGGAATATTGATATTGAGAAATTGCAAGCTGAAAGAGTTGTAGGCAACACACGCACTATGTTTAGAATTGCTCACCCAACTACCTATCCCCTGAACACACCTAGTCATCTTGTCCCTCTCACTCTTCCCACACAATGTAATACTCTAATTGGGCTGTATGTACTTGGTCAATTGTTCAATGACTTTGAGAAAACCTGTAAAATAAGAATTACACCTACAGGGATAACAGAAGGGGAAAGGGGTTTTGAGCAAACAAAACAGTGTTACCTAACTGAAGTTATGCCATTTTTTAAACTTCTAAAAGAACATTTTGAGGGACTTAAAAACACCATTAATGATGATGTGAGTCAAATGAAAAAGGTTTTTGATGAAGTGAAAAGTGAGGGTAACCAACTTGCTATTGATCTCAAACACAGTGAAATTGACAGGAAAAACATTCTCATCATGAATGATAATTTGATTGCTAACTGCATTGCTAAAGATGTGTTTTATACTGTTACCGACTCTGCGCTATCTGCTCGACAATTTCATGAAATGTCAGTTACTCTGAATGTCTTCCAAAATCGTGTGATTGAGCTTGAGGGGGAGAATTACAAACTTATTAAAAAAATTCAAAACGATGATCATGATAACATGGTCAGGAATTTCTCAAAACTAGAAGTTGATAACTTGAACCTACAATTAAAATATCAACATCTAGAAGAAAGTATAAAAATATCAAATGCCAAGATATCTTCGGATGTTCCTGAATTTGATACATGTTTTGAATTAGCCAAAAAGGATGAAGTAATTCAAGCTCACTCTAACACGATTCGGAAGTTGAAGGTCCAAATTGCACAATTAAAATCGAACAGAAGCGATGTGATCAATACCAATTACCAGAAGTCTATGGATTCTCAAAATTTTCAAAAACAGGGCATTATCAATGAATTACAACATGAAAATGAGTGGCTTCGTGCTGAAATGTCCAACGCTAAACAACGTTATAAAGAATTGTTTGAGTCAATCAAAACAACACGTGACCAAAACAATGAGAAAGTCACTTCTTTGTTAAATGAAATTGAGAATCTAAAGACCATGGTAAAGGGTAAAATGCCCGTTGTTTCATGTGATCATGCAATGTCCAAGATACCTGCTTGTAATAAATATGCGTGCGATGCTGTGAATGTTTCTCTTCCCCTTAGGAACAATAAGTTAGTTCATAATAACTATCTTAGAAATCTTAAGGATTGTCTGGCCATACTTAGAGAAACCATTGAAGATGAGAGGATTGCTAAACCACTTGATGATGGTATTATTGGTGCGTGCTTTCTCACTAATAGGGCCCAGGAATTGTTAGAATATACCATAGGATCATGCCCCAAGAATGATACCAAGTCGGATAGAACAACTGCCTTGCACCCTCTCAGTGGCAACAAGCATGTCACAGTTGACTTTCCTCAAATCATGCCTCAATCCTCCATCTTGATCACCAGTAAACAAGTAGCTACTAATCAGACTAATGTTCCCATTATTGCTTCTACAGGAGTAAAAGGTGTATCTAATGCTAGCAAGTCACAGCCTAAGAGCAATACAAAGAATGATAGGACTTTGCCAGCTAAGAGCTCACTTGTGAAGGAAGTAGAAGAGTCATCTAGGAACAATAAAGTGTTGCTTAGTGAAAGGAATCGAGTTATTTCAAACTTTTGTGTGAACAATGATGTAACTAATTCGAATTCTGATGCTATTTGTAAGACATGTAACAAATGCTTATTTTATGGTAATCATGATACATGTGCTGTGCCTCTTCTTAAATCTATTATACGATCACCAGATATGAATGTTTCTAGTGTTAAACGAGCAAAACAAGTCTGGAATAAAACAGGAAAAGTGTTCACTAATGTTGGTTATCAATGGAGACCCACTGGAAGGAAATTCACTCCGAGGAAAATGTGCCCAGTAACTAGGACTACCAACTCTAGAGATATGCCTATTAGGAAGTGGAGACCTACTGGTAGACTATTTCCTATAGAAGCAATAGATACCACCTCTAGTCCTAGTGCATCAAAATGTGAACACTTCAGTGAGAAACCTGTTACTTATGATAATCCAATATTTGTGTGTTCTAACCAAATGGACCCCAATTGTGTGTGGGGCTCCAGCTTTTTCAGTTATCCACGATTGTCTGGTTTCAAATGCAGGTCGTACAAATCGTCCTTTGGTATTTGGACTCAGGCTGCTCAAAACATATGACTGGTGATCGCTCAAGGCTCAAGAATTTCGTGGAAAAATTTATTGGTACGGTTAGGTTTGGGAATGACCATTTTGGGTCTATAATGGGTTATGGTGATTATGTCTTTGGAGACAGTGTCATATCCAGAGTATACTACGTGGAAGGTCTCGGGCACAATCTATTTTCTGTTGGTCAATTCTGTGACTCAGATCTCGAAGTCGCCTTTAGAAAGCACACCTGTTTTGTTAGAGAATTAGATGGTGTTGATCTTCTCAAGGGGAGTCGGGGCACTAATCTTTACACAATCTCCATCGAAGATATGCTACGGTCCTCTCCAATTTGTCTGCTCTCTAAAGCATCCAAGAACAAGTCATGGTTGTGGCATCGACGTTTAAACCATTTGAACTTCGGTACCATCAATGAACTTACACGAAAGGATCTTGTTCGAGGCTTGCCCAGACTCAAGTATGAAAAAGATCATCTGTGTTCCGCCTGTCAAATGGGCAAAAGCAAAAAGCATACCCATAAACCCAAAACCGTCAATTCTATCATGGAAGTTCTTCATACCCTTCATATGGATCTTTGTGGACCAATGAGGATTCAAAGTATCAATGGAAAGAAATATGTGCTGGTTATTGTTGATGATCACTCTCGATTCACATGGGTGAAGTTTCTACGATCAAAAGATGAAACTCCTGAAACCATCATCAAACTCATCAAGATGTTGCAAGTCCGTCTCAACAAAATAGTTAGAGTCGTTCGTACTGATAATGGAACAGAATTTGTAAACAGACAACTTACTCTATTTTATGAAGGTGTCGGGATTAGTCATCAAAAGAGCATACCCAGAACTCCTCAACAAAATGGAGTTGTAGAAAGACGCAATCGCACCTTAGTTGAAGCTGCAAGGACTATGCTCATCTTTTCCAAAGCTCCTCTATTTCTTTGGGCTGAGGCAATTGCCACCGCATGTTACACTCAGAACCGATCCTTGATACATCCCCTCCACTGCAAAACTCCCTATGAACTGGTCCATGGCAGAAAACCCGACCTTTCGTTTCTTCGAGTGTTTGGTGCACTATGTTATCCTACGAATGACAGTGAAGACCTTGGGAAACTCAAGGCCAAGGCCGACATTGGTTTCTTCGTTGGCTATGCTCCAGAGCGAAAGGGGTACCGAATCTACAACAAACGTACCAGAGATATAATGGAAACAATCCACGTTACTTTCGATGAGCTGACTGAGCACCCGGTTCCTGGACAATCAAGTTCTGGACCCGTACCTAACCTTTTGTCCCCTGGACCAATTAGTTCCAGGCTTGTACAGAATTCCATTCCTGCTGCTCCTTTTGTACCCCCTACGAGTGAAGATTGGAAGAAATTGTTTGACCCAATGTTTGATGAATACTTTGAGCCTCAACAGATGAATGCTCCCGAAGCTACAATGGTTCAACCACCAGATGGGGTGGTGAATGATCAAGATTACCTTAACGGTCCATCCACTTCATTGTCATGGGATTCTGAAGCCCCCGCCATCAGTCAATCGGTCAGCACGTCCAATGTCCAACCTTCACTTGCACATCGAGCGGCAAATGTAGATAATTCATCTGAAGTTAATCCTCTTGCTCCACCTGATAATGAGCCATTTGTTAATATCTTTGCCCCAGAACCATCAAATGAAACAACATCCTCTGATGAATCTAATACGGCTACCTCAGTTCCACATCTTCAACCCCATGAATACCTTCGAAAATGGACCAATGATCATCCTATTGACAACATCATTGGGAACCCCTCACGTCCAGTATCAACCCGCAAGCAACTTGCAACTGATGCATTATGGTGTTTCTTCAATTCTGTTCTCTCTAAAGCTGAACCAAAAAGCGTCAAGGATGCAATGTCTAAACACTCATGGTTCACTGCTATGGTGGACGAGATTCATGAATTTGACCGACTGGACGTCTGGGAACTAGTACCACCTCCCGAGTGTGCTATGATCATTGCTCTCAAATGGATATTCAAGGTCAAACTTGATGAGCATGGAGATGTTCTGAAAAACAAAGCTAGGCTCGTGGCAAAAGGATATCGACAAGAAGAAGGTATTGACTTTGAAGAATCCTTCGCCCCAGTTGCTAGAATAGAAGCCATAAGGATCTTTCTCGCTAATGCTGCAAGTCAAAACATGGTGGTTTATCAAATGGATGTCAAGACCGCATTCTTAAATGGGGATCTGAAAGAGGTGGTGTATGTATCTCAACCCGAAGGTTTTGTGGATCCAGAACGCCCTAATCACGTGTATCGATTAAAGAAGGCTTTATATGGGCTTAAACAAGCACCCAGGGCGTGGTACGACACCTTGTCCAAATTTCTTCTGGCCAACAAATTTTCCAAAGGCGTTGTTGATCCTACCCTCTTTACCAGAAAAACAGGCAAACACCTTCTACATGTACAAATCTACGTCGATGACATCATCTTTGCCTCGTCTGATCCCTCAGAATGTGATCGTTTCTCTCAAGAGATGAGCTCCGAATTCCAAATGTCTATGATGGGTCAAATGTCATTCTTTCTAGGACTGCAAATTTCTCAAAACCCCAATGGCATATTCATCAATCAATCCAAATACGCCAATGAAACGTTGAAGAAATTTGGATTCGACTCCAGTGATTCAGTTGATACTCCTATGATTGAACGTTCAAAGCTTGACGAAGATGATGTAGGAATTCCGGTCGACCAAACCATGTATCGAAGCATGATTGGCTCATTAATGTACCTTACTGCAAGCAGACCCGACCTTCTGTTCGCAGTTTGTATTTGTGCCCGGTATCAATCCAAACCCACCAAGAAACATTTGGAAGCTGTCAAGAGAGTCTTTCGATACCTTAAAGGAACTATCCACATGGGCCTTTGGTACCCTAAAGAAACTTCTATGGCTCTCACAGCATATTCGGATGCTGATCATGCTGGATGTCAAGACACTCGTCGCAGTACATCTGGGGGCGCGCAGTTTTTAGGAAATAAGTTAGTCAGTTGGTCTTCAAAGAAACAAATGAGTACATCCATCTCCTCCACTGAAGCTGAATACATTGCCATGTCATCATGCTGTGCTCAGATCCTCTGGATGCGATCTCAACTTTCTGACTATGGGCTTATTTGCAATAAGGTTCCTATGTACTGTGACAACAAAAGTGCAATTGCACTCTGCTGCAACAATGTCCAGCATTCAAGAACTAAACACATTGACATTCGACATCACTTCATCAGGGAACAAGTTGAGAAAGGAATTGTGGAACTTTACTTTGTGAGGACTGAGTTCCAACTAGCCGATATCTTCACCAAAGCACTTTCTAGGGAACGATTTCAATTCATCCTCCCACGCCTTGGTATGAAGAGTCTCACACCTGAGGATCTCAAATGTCTACAAGAAGATCAAGAGGAGTAAAGGGGTTGCTTCACATATCCTTGTATAGTATCAAATCAAAAAAAAAAAAAAAAAAAAAAAAAAAAAAAAAAAAAAAAAAAAAATATTCTTCTCACGACATGTCTCTTGTGTAATCAATATTATGTACGATTCTAGAAATGTCATTCAACAATGACACGGAATCATACATATGCTTGAGCAAGAGTTTTTCGGTTTCAAATAAAGTTCGTTTAAAAAACATGTCGTGTCTCAAAACATTCTTTAAAAATGGCTTGTAGTCATTTCAGGCTACAATCCGGTCTTCAAAAATATGGTTTGCTATTACTTCAGATAGCAACCCGGTTTTCAAAATTCAGGAAAACACGTCGCCAAAAAGACGGTTGTTCCTAACAAAGGGTGCCGTTCATCCGAGCGTGAATTACTTTATATTCATGCACCCTCGATCTAATGTACGTTTCAGTGCATTATTTCTTGATAAAGAAGAGAAGTCTTCTTTTTATCGCCAAATACTTTCCCTTCTATGATTTTTCCGGAAAGTGTTTGTGCAAAACTTGGTGGTACCATGAAATTTTGAATGAAAATCAAATTGAACTCAAAAGTTTGATAAAATTTCACTCAATCAATGACGTTAATAGTTTATGAAAATATTTATGCTTTCACATCCGTCATTGATTGAGGGGGAGAGTGATTTCTCAAAATTTTATGTATCATCAAAACTCCCCACACTTCGTACATAAAACCTTGCAACAAAAAGACTTGTGATGGTTATGTGTCAGAATGAGTAAACTTTCAAAGAGTTTTCGTTAAAACTTCGAATATTTTGATAACTCTTCAAATCTGACACATAACAACCTCCCTCACAGTTTGAGGGGGAGCAAGAAAAAGTTCCTTTTATCAGAAAATATTAAAATTGACCGCATTTCTCTCCCAAAAGCTTTCTAAATTATTTAAATCAATTGAGATCAAAAATCTCGAAAGACTTGAAATTTTTGATCGGGGGAGAGAATGTGATTTAAATATGAAATCTGATAATCACATGTGATCTTTAAGACTCAATAAAAGGCTCCCGCATATGTGCTAAACACTTTCGAATATCGATGCACATATTGAGGGGGAGCAAATGGCGTTTGTGGAAGTTATACCAATGACCGACCATTTATCTTTATGCATGGAGTTATAAGGTTGGTTAAGGTTAGGTATAAGTTCCCATGATCCACCAGAACCGGAAGGATCTTCCCAGGGACAATCCATAGATAGATTAGAAGTCCTTAGGAATGATTGAAAAAAGGAGTAATGTGAGAAAGGGAAGAGTGCGGACTGAGATAGAGCTAGGACTGGAACAAACCCAACAAGGTTCTAGTGATGAAGTCTCGGTAAGCACTGAAGGGGTTGAAGAATGAAAAAGAAATGAAATGTGAAAGGGTGAAAAGAAATAGCCCTCCAAATATTCAACCTTAGGGCAGAAACCAGGTTCAATTCAAAATCTACTGGCGGTTACTAAGGTAACACCGGTATTGAAGACAAGACGTCATGGACCCAGTGACGCACTACACTAAACTTCCCAACCACTCAAGTTCTCTTAAAAGAGCTTGTTTCATTCTCACGGGGAACCCTGTGCATTGTATCGACCGCTCATTGCGAGCTATGTTGATACCTAAACAGGAGACGCCTCCCCAGTCTCCAGGAGCGGATCAAAACGCACTATTGAGTCTAGAGCCATGAGATCATCCATAAATCTCGTTAGGACACATTCCTAATATGCTTATTGTTTCACATAATGTGGAAAATAAGATAAAATATTTAGAGTCCTACGCATTATCCTTGTGGTATTGCCAGAACATCCGAGTGATATGAAAATATTCACAATGAAGATGGAAATCCTTCTAGAGTGAACATCTCTCAAGCTCTTGGTAGGTGACATGTGAGATCCATCTTGGATCAATGATCAAGTGACAACTGGAAAGCAACAATGGTGCGATTCAATTTTGAATCAAACTTGTTCCAGGATATGGATTGACGGATACTTTTGCCTAAACCTCTCAATGTGCTCACCAACTTATCTTTCGAGCACATTGATTGTGTAATATCTTTTAAACAAAAGTATTTTTGATGGAAATGTGATTCAAAGTATAAAACTCTCGTCGTGTCTCAAAAATGTTTATCACATGACACGCGAGTGATTTCTATAAATCAATTTCCCATCAATCCGTGAATATTTATTCACCGATTCACTCTATCGTGCTGTCTGCTTTGAGACGTTCCGGTATGAGAACATGCTAAGTATGAAGATTCCGAAGTGGATTCTTTGGAAAATTCATTACTACAAGCTGGAAATTCCTGTCAAGGAGAGTCCTCTTTAAAAGAGACTCTACCTGATCACAGGTCGGTTTTCACAAAACCGGAGGGTAGTCTGTCCTCGCAGAACGAATGACAAAGCCATATTCGTTCTCTATCTTTAGTGCTAACTGTTTTATTTCAGGGACACATATAAAGATGGCGTTGATGGCTCCAGTTTCCAGCTGAATCGGATCAATCCATACCTCATGCTCACACATCCACCACACTATCAATGAAGATGAGAGACTTGCTACAACAAAATGTTGAGAGACTACCAACAACGTTTCCGCAACTCTGATGAAAAAGTCTCCCGATCCACAAATCTAAAGTCAAGTCTCCTGATCTAGAAGGGTGTGAGCATGATGGTCCTTAGTCACTACATCACATGAAGGCAATACAACTATGGATGAGCTTGGAGATTTACTTTGGCTGATGATCTCAAAGGAAGCTCAAAGATCACATATCTCAAAGGAATTCAAAATCACAAGTTCGTTGCTTGAAGTACAAAGTGTGAAGTAAAGTGAAGAATCAGATCCTACGAGCTACAGAGACGAAAGAGTGCTTGAAGACCAAAGAGCTTAATTTCAAAGGTGACCTCGCTTAGGGGGAGATTGTTAGGAATACAAATATTCCTGTAAAAGTCTCGGTCACCTAATGATTGTAATAGCATTAAGTTAGCTCGTAGTTAGTTTATATATTAGTTAGATAGTTTAGTTTAAGTAACACCGTGGAAGAAGGAACGGGTCTTCACCCACTGTATGCCTGATCCACAGCCCGGGAGTGGGCGTTATGTTGTAACTATAAATACCCCTCTCCACATGTGGGGAGGGTTGGACCTTTCATACATTTTCAATCTAATCTTTTCCTTTTTCTTTCAAGGTTCCACTCTTTCTCTCCTCTCCTCTCTTCTTCCATTTCTACGCATCACTCAATACCACTTGAACATGTTTCCAACTTAATTAGTACTCTACACTGCAAAACATCATTATGACTCGATACAAGCATTTGACTCTAACCAATACGAATATACATGTTCACTTAATATTGTGGAGAATCATGATCGGTTTTGTTTCTTAAAAACATATTTGGGGTTTCCCCCTTACACTTATCTTTTGCAAAATACCTTTGGATGAAGTTAAGACTAAGCCAAACAACAAAGTAAAGTATTTTCACCATATTAGTTTTGAAACATGTTCTACCAACAATAAAAATAAAGCATGCATACGGAAACAAATAACAATAAAACAAAAATAAAAATCACACAAAACATGAGTTGCCTCCCAAGAAGCGCTTTTCTTTATTTACAAGTCTTGTAGCTAGACTCAAGGTCATGGGCTATCGTGTGTCGCTTATGCTCACATAGCCAAGGATGAGCCATCTAATGGTCGCCTCATCTTTCTTATAATCATCACCTAACTCTAAACATCCGCGATAATACCTTTTATTCTTTTCATGAGTATATTTAAGCCCCTTCTCTTATCATTCTCACTTAGCATTTCTATGGGCGGATACCTACTACACTTCTCCATGGAAAAATCCTTGAACCTAGGGTGTGCACAAGGCATTTGGTAGACAAAATCTTCATCCCCATCCGAGAATATAATTAATCCTTCCATAAGTTTTTCATCAAGGTTGGTCAACTTTTTGAAAGGTTTTCCAAACACAACTTGGGTTAACTTACTATCGATAAATTCTCCTAGATTCTCCATAACCATGAACTCAACAAGATAAATGAAGCTTCCTACATACACATGTAATGACATTGCCCTAGCAATAACATTATCTCCCTTGTATTCTAACTCATCTACCATGATTTTATTATATTCACTACGTGAGATTATGTTCATTGGGAGAGATGAGTTAAGGTAGGCATTAAAGATCCTAAATCCAATCTTACAAGGAAATTGCATATTGAATGAGCTATCACTCTCAATCCTTGTTCTAGGGTCGACATACCTAAGAGGGTTCACTTCATCTTCCATCCTATCCTTATTAATCACATCACCATCACCTAGATCCTCATCGGAGTCTGAATAGTAAAAAGGATTAGCCCTAGGGTCATTATCATGGTCAGACTCCTCTAACTCAGAATTATTGTCAAAGTGGTGGTTAGGCGAGAGGTTAGGTGGGTTCTCATTTTCCACTAAAGGGATTGGGGCGGGCATTTGGAAAATCCTACAACGAAAAACACGAATAACAGGAATCAACCGATCAATGTTATTGTTAGCCATCGAGGTAGTTTACGAACAAAGGAAACAAAGAAATAAGATAGACTAAAGGAAACCTAAAAAATAAAAATAAAATCTTACTAGAAAGGAATCTAGCAAGTAGACCTAATAAAAAGAAATTCTAACCTAGACAATAACTAATCCCCGACAACGGCGCCAAAAACTTGATGTGTGGGAATTGCACCAGGCTTTACTTCTCGAGGGATCTCGAGAAGCTTACAACCCCCACCAGGCAGTGTACCTGATCGTTGTAGTATAGTATAGTGACAAGTACCGGGGGATTGATCGTTCAACTTAGGAATAGTGTCGCTAGGATTAGAAAACCTGAGAACTAGGTCTAGAGATGAGGGATGATTCTTTTTGTATTTTTATATTTTTTATGAAAGTAAGTAAAATCTCGGTTTTTGAAGGAGTGGGCGGAATTAGTTGCTAGTCAACTAACCCAATAACTAAGATGCAATCAAAATAAAATAACAAAAATGAAAATAAACTAAATTAAGATAGTGGTGTGAGCAATATATGGGAGAATTGTGTTTACTTAGATTTCACTACTCCCTAGATATCTTTTACAAGTTAATTACTTGTTACAGTTGCGTGGATGACGGATTGTATTCCTTAATACCATTCATGGGGTGGCGTACTTACTTCCCCAATCCTATAAGCGCCTACTTCACTCCTATGTCGAGCCGGCTA
Source organism: Artemisia argyi (assembly GCA_030686995.1). Classification (NCBI taxonomy): domain Eukaryota; kingdom Viridiplantae; phylum Streptophyta; class Magnoliopsida; order Asterales; family Asteraceae; genus Artemisia; species Artemisia argyi. The sequence goes on along the minus strand of CM060709.1, from coordinate 216,294,386 downwards.
AGAAGCACCTAACATGGGATCACTAGAATTTGCTTATGCATTAAATACAATCATAAAAACCTAGTACACATCGGTTCATGTTTCTTAAGACGTTCAAGCAAGTTACACAATGGAGATCTGCTAGTTTTCTTAAGCCTAATATTGAAATCATTCATCCATTACAACTATAAACAAGCAATCAAACTATAATTAACATCTAGGTTTCATTACATCTAAGCAAACACATGAAAGATCTAGCCTAGCATGTTGAAATCAAGACAAGCATAAGATATATTCAAACAACACATAGACATATTGATTGAATTAAAGAGGACTTATCTTAATTGAACATGAAAGGTTTCAAGGGGTGAAAACCCTTGAAAATACTGTTACAAATGACCTAGGGTTTATTAGGTTCGACCCTAGTATTCTCGACACAAGTTCCTCTCTTAATGAATGAAAAATAGAAAGTATTTATAGATTTTGTAAGGTGATGGCGTCAAGAGTAAATGTCTGACGCCGTCATCTCGCCGCCAATAAACTCCTTGGACTGCCTAGATCTAGGTTTGACGCTGTCACGTGTAATCCATCTTTAGGCCGTCACCAAAATAACTCTTGACGCCCTTCTCTTGATGCCTTCGGGTTTTCACTAGGTCGTCATGGATTTTACTCCTGACGCCATCACAATTTCCTTCTTGACGCCGTCAGGTACTGTTCTCAGCATGGAAAATTAAGTCTTTGCCATTTTCTTCACTTTTATGCTCCAAAAACGTCCAAAATGTTTCCTTTTCCAGAATTCACTCCCAAAGTACCTAAAATCACAAAAGGAACGATTTAGGGCAATATTTGATCAAATAAATTTAATTCCGGGCTTAAATGACCCCCTAAAAACGGTTCATTTTTCGCCTCATCATATACCCTTACACTTGAGATTTGCTTGTCCTCAAGCAAATGCGCTTTTATTCTAATCAAAATACAAGTTAGGGGTCATTTAACACTAATATAAAAGTAATTACACTTGAGATGTCGTAGAAGAATGTTGAGCCAAATTCTCCGTTACCTTATACTTCCGATTCCCCAATACCAGATATCCCAAATAATTTATCCTCACCTAATTCCCTTAACTACAATATAAGCACTCCTGATTCAATATGGACTCTTTTTTATCGACAAGCCAGCATATTAGATGCTCACACTGAACAGCTAAAATGTTTACGACCAACACAATTTGAATGGTACGACCGTAACCTTGACGCATTGTTCAAAAGAGCGGATGCTGAAAGACGAGCAATGTGTGAACTAGGAATAAAGGTTAACGAGATAAAGGACAACACCAACCAGGAGCTTGGAAGCTTGGACTCCAGGATCCGTTATGCAAGAAAAGAACACGGTCATACACATGGTAGAATTGAAGACATTGAAAGAACCCTATGGATGGCCAGAGACACAGCAAGAAACCAGAGTCAAAAGATTGCCGCATTAGAGACTATGTTGGCTAATCAAATGAACATGTGTCAGGAACGTTTCTCAAACACGGAAGCAGCACAACTTGAACTAGAGAAAGAGATTAGATATTAGCGACAGAGGCGCAACTAATCTTAAGTTTACAAGTATCCCTATTGCACCTACTAAATCAGACAGATTTGGTTAGTATTTCATGTAATGTTCAATAAATCTGAACCTTTCAGAACTTGTAATCAAATCATAATGTATAATAACCTTCTCTTCTGTTATATCTCTCTGTTACGAATCAACCATTTCTTTCGTATCAAGCATGCATACAATGAATCCTCATACCTTCATGCAAAAATCTCATCATTTGTTACCTCCCTTGATAAACAAATAACTCCACGTAGATCCATGACATATTAATAAGAGACCTTGTACTAATTGTTTTACAAAAAACGATCAGTCATGTTATTAATATTATGATAACTTCTACAATGCTATTCAAATCTACCGTAAGATTTCTTACAATTGTTAAGATTTCTTAAACATACTATAATTAACCAGAAACCAAAGGATTGTCTAAAAATAAATTTTCAAGAGAGAACTTGAAAAATGGAGAGAAGTTTATTTTAGTATATCAAGAGTTGATTATCTATCTATGATACAACACAGAGATATCTTGAAATTAGATTACAGTAAGGATTCAATTTAGTCTATCATCAATGAAATAATTAGATTCATTATTTAAAATATTCTGACATCAGATGGATTCTAAGTTAAGTTTCATTAATGATTTCAGAAGATGGACAGCATGAACAATACCTATACTCCATCATCATCAAAAATCACCATGACTACTGAAGATGTCAAGAAATTGGTAAGCAACATCATGTCAGTAGTACTTAAAGGGGCCACCATAGTTTATCCAATAGGAGAGTCAGATACATCTGATAAGCATAACCATGAAAGCTGCATGGAATATAGGCCAACCCCCTTTAAAACTCCAGAAAGGATGACTAACCCTATCATCACCCATAACCAAGAGATTAGACAAGAAGTTAGACATAATGAAAAGAAGCAAAAGCGAAAACTCACTGAATTAGGGACCAACAACCCCATCTACTGCAACTTCACCAATGCTAAAGACTGCTACCATAAACATCTAGAAGATCGTATCAACTATCAACGCCAACTGGAATACAAACAAAAAGCTAATAGAGACTGCCTCGCCACACCTGTTATCAGAAGGGGATATCGTGGAAGTAAACCCCTGTGTCAAAAATGCGAGAAGCATCACACAGGAATCTGCAAGGTTAAGTGCATGGAGTGTCAGAAAACAGGTCACAAGGCAACTAACTGTAGGACTTCGGACAACAAGGGACAAACAACAACTATAATATGCCACGGATGTGGTGCAAAAGGACACTACAAGAACCAATGTCCAAACTAGAATATAAATTGGAAAGCCAAGACTTTTGCAAGGAAATGAAAACTCTTCAAAGACTTCAATTGTATCAGGGAATGATTACTAGATTTATGCAGATGAATAAATTCCTGTTGTGAATAAATAAAACTCTAGTTCAAAAATTTCCTGATTGTACCTCTTCCTTGTATTTTACTTTAAGTTACGATGGATGTAACCTAAGTATAACAACTATCCTTCTACCGTATCGAAAAATCTACCTTGTACTATTTCCATGATAATCATAATCTACGTCAATTTGAATTTCTATTCCGTTTACCAAATAACAGTATACTGTTATTACCCTAGAAATTTCTGACTAGAAATTTCTGACTCATCATCATAGTATGAAAAAAAAATCCTACTTTATTCTTAAAAGAAATTATGTGTTATATTATAAAAACAACACGTTGAACACCATCTAAAACAATTTAAAGAAAAGCATGAATACCACTGTGACTGAGCCAAGCATCACATCATTTAGTCCTCAATTATACATAGCCTGATCAACTATGTCTAATTTAGGAAGAATCATGTTATGAAGGAACAGTCATGATTTCAGATTTTCTAAATAACAATCTTCATTTAAAAGCAAAAGATAAAGATAAACTGAACTGTTCATAAATATTACATTAGACGAACTACAATAAATACTGTAGGACCTTAGATCTATCAACTTTATCACAAATATAATAGAAGCAAAGATGAAGAAGAGATGAAAGATGGTGACTTGATATGTATATATGTATGTCGTATGGTTAGAGAGCGATATGATAAGATGAGAGCTTTTATTCAAGAGAAAACACACACAATACACACACAAGCACACCTTAAAAATGAGAGGTAAGGTGCCTTTTATAGTTCAATACATAGGCTTTGATGGGCTTGGGCTTGGACTTGGTTACATGGTTGGATAACTAGGCTTATGAAACATAGCACATAACATATTAGCTTGCCAAGTCCAAGGCCCAATGACTAAACTATTACTAATCTTAACAAATGACACAAAGTTACAATATGAGAATGATCATCACTTCTATATAAATATTTTTAATGCTAACAATCTCCCCCTAAGGGGTGGTCATTCGAATGATGCTCCACGTGAGTGGGTCTTCCGTGTTCTTTGTCTTTAACTTTGTGTGTCGTTGTAGAATAGTCTTTAGTCTTTGTTCCTTCATGCTTTGTGATCTTTGATAACTGATTTTTCATCGTTCTTTGTTCTTTTGTGATGTGGAGTTATCTACCTTTCGTCACTTCTGCGTCTGTGGTGGTTGTTCGCCATTCCAACATGCTCATACATCTTTGGACATTGATATTCATATGCACGTAGTTCCCTTTCTTTCACTTTGATCTTTAGTCTTTATACTTTGTAGATTCTTCTTTTTGGCATAGAATCTTTCTTTGAACTTTGTGTTGTATAGATCTTTGAGGGAGCTTTCTTTAACTTCCAGATGTATGTATGAGCATGCAGAATCTATCGCCATGGAGATGAAGTGTCCCTGCATACAAACAGTTAGCAATAAAACATCCGGTACTTACAGATAAGAATTAGAGATCGTCAACAGCATAGTGTGAAGACTCCTTCTAACCCTTACCAAGGCCGTTCCCATGTCAGATACTCTCGAGAGAGCTTACAAGACCTACTTAGTAGCTCAATGACTGGGTGAGTCGCTGGGGATCACTCCACAACTGTAGACCGTTTGAAACCACCGCGAATACTAAGCGTAACCCATAAAGAATTACCGAAGTGACCTGCTGTCAGGGCTGTTTGATGTTGACCCTGGCCGGAATTTCCATTCAATCACTGAGAATCACAAAAGTGAATCCTCTCATAAATGTTCTGGCAGATTGCTAAGATCTGCGTAGGACTCTAAGGTTTACATCTGGCATCCTTATTGATGAACAACCAGTGTTGAAATATCATGTGTTCCTATGAGATCTTTTGATGAATCTCGGGGCTCTAGACTCGATAAGTGCACATTTGGTTTCCTATGCGGAGATTAGGGAGAGGTCTCCTGCTTCAATATCAACCATCTCTAAGAGACGGGTCGATAGATTACACCGGTTCCCCGTGAGAATGAAACAAGCTCTTTTAAGAGAACTTGAGTGGTTAAGAAGGTTTAGTGCAGTGCGTCACTGGGTCCATGACGTCTTGTCTTCAATACCGGTGTCACCTTAGTAACAACCAGTAACATATGAGTTAAACCCGGTGTCTGCCCTAAGGTTGATCATTTGGAGGGCTATTTATTTTCACCCTTTTTCATAACTTTTCTTTTTAATTCTTCAACCCCTTCTTTCTCCTTTCTCATTTTCTCCTTTTTTCAATCATACCTAAGGACTTCTAATTCTAATCTATTGGATTTGTCCTTGGGTAGATCCCTCCGGCTCTGGCGGATCATAGGACGGTTTTTCCCTAACCTTAGTCACCTTATAACTTCATGACTATCCTATCATTGCCATGAAAACCATTTATTGAAAATCTCTCAAAGTGTTTATGATAATAAAACACATTGTTGTTACCACTTTGAGAGTTTTGCATTTCTTTTGAAGGACTCCCCCTTCACATGTGCTCATGAATTTTTTGAAATTTGCACATGCATGAGGAGTTTGCACTTTTTGAATTGATCCACTTTCAGTGAACATGACCGATTCGAGACACGCTTACATCACTAGTTAGACTAGCTTGAAGTTATTACCCGTCCTGGTTAAGTCCAAAGAAAGTCTCTCGACACGGTACATTCTACTCAGACAAGTCCTATTCGAGACACACTTACATCACTAGTTAGACTAGCTTGAAATTATTACCCGTCCAGGACAAGTCCTTTCGTTTACTGACATTTTAAGCTTCGTCAATTCATTGGTACTTACTGAGTCGAGCTCTTTTGAGATTCAGCCACAACCTTTCACATCTTTGATCATATTTTAATCATGTCTTCTCCCCTCAAAAATAGCATATCGTGATATTTTTGATATCAACTGATTAAGAAAATGCTTTTGGAGTGAAAGACAGATTTTGCATGAATTTGGAACATTTTTGTTTGTACTCCCCCTTAATGAGAGCATATATAAAATTAATTAAGGGTTTTGAGGGAGTTATCTTGAGCACTCATTTTGAGAGATTTTGAAAAATCTTTTGAAAAATCTTGAAAAAGTGCTCAAGAATTTTGTTTGAAAACGAGTTTATGCTTGAAATCTTTTTCGTTTTTTTAGACTCGAACATTTTGAAAAAGATTTCGACATTGAACGTACGAGTCCTTGATTTGAAAATAATCAGAAGTCATTGTTTAAGTACGGGTTTCGTACTGAGGTATACGAAAGCCATTGTGAAGAAAATTTTGAGAAACTACATGTTTTAGAAAAACATTAAAAAGAACTCCCGCTCAAGCATCTGTACATGTCCGTATCATTGTTGAATGACATTTCTAGAAACGTACAGAATATTGATTTATACGAGAGACATGTCGTGAGAAGAATATTTTTGAATTTTTGATCTTATATTGTTTTTGTATTTTTTGAAAATTTTATATTTTTGTATTTGTTTTTGTTTTTATAAAAGAAATGGAAAATCAAAAATAGAAGATTGAAAGAATGATTTTATAGAATTTATAGAATTTGAACCCTTTGATGAACTGGGTTCTGAGATAGTTGAAGCACCTGCAACCAAAGACGAAGAGGTTTCACAAATAACAGTGTTAGAAGTACATGAATCATCACTCTGCGGGTGTTGAATATCAATGGTTGTAGTGGTTTCTACTTCCTTATCCTGAAGATTATCACCATTATTTGCCTTGGTGCAACTATCAAAAATCTTTCCTGTGGGAATCCATCTAAGACCAACTGTATGAAAAACTTTTCCCGTGGGAATCCACAAGATCTAGACATAGTCTTCTTATCAGATGCAGCGGAAGTCTCAGTCTTGGAAAAACTACATCCTTTAGATATCCACCTATTAGGTTTCTTAACCATTTTCTTGTTGTCTACGGGTTTGTTTCTATTTGGTGTCTTAGTGGATTGTGTCCTGACACGTGACTTTCCTTGCTTGAGAAATTGTGCAATACATGCATCGTGGTTAGCTGAAAAAACACATTTTTGACATGTAGGATAGACAAATTCAACATCTTTGTTTAACACAGCAATTTTAACTTTGTCACTACAGTCTTTTGGAAATTGTTTGTTGATTGATGAGACCTTGGAATTCTTTGTGTTGCATTCTATGTTCCTAGCATTCTCTTTTGTGCCACTACTCTTAGATGCAAGCTAATCCCCAGTAGTTTGCAGATAGTTCCTGGGTAATGGTTTACTACTACTAGCAGTGCTTTGGAATCTTGTAGAATTCATCACACTAGGTTTTGCGCCTAAAATTCCGTTTTTACGACGTTGTGCCTTTTTCCTAGCTTCTTCTAGATAGTGATTAAGCACCATGTCATTAGAATCAACAGATTCCTTAACAGATTTTGTAGGCACATTCGGTGTTCTATTCCTTGAAGGGCCAGGTGTAATCACATTTGTGTTACTTTCAAAAACCAGGTTTTGTTTTTCAACAATCTTTTCAATTTCTTTTTTCTTGGGCAAGGGTTGTGGAGTGACTGGTTTTGACAAATCCTTTTTCTCATCGACTTTTGGAGCAAACCGTGAAATTGACATTTTTGGTTTTTGAACCGTGTTTGAAACATTTGGTTTCTCCGAAGTCGATGGTTTTGCAAACTTAGTATCCACACCCTTCCCTTTTATAATTTCAAGCTGAGCTCTCAAAAGATCATTTTCCTTTTTCATGTCCTTGTAGGCATGCTCATACGACAATTTGTCATATTTGCATTCCTCTGATTTTCGATCAAGTTGTTTAAAATATGATGCGTTTTCTTTTTCAAGCTTTATAAGAGCATTTTCATATTTTGAAACAATTGCGGAGGTCTCAGCTCTTAGTCGTTCATCGTCTTGAACAGAATATGTTGGTAAAATGATGGACATAATGTCGGTGGTCATAACAGCTTCGAAGAGAGAATCATTTAGGTTTTCCAAAACATTGATTTGCTCAAAAGATTCATTTGCCTTCTTTATCAGGGATTTGTGATCCGTGACGAAGTCAGCTGTTTCTTTCAAAAATGCTTGTTCAAAGTGAATTACTCGAGCATGGATGTTATTAATTTGAGGAGCAAATTCATTTTCGAGAATCTTTTTAAGCTGTAAATGAACCGTGGAATTCCAGTTGATCTCATTAAGTCTCGTTTTAGATTCTAAAGTCGTTTTAAGTTGCCCAATTATGGTTTTAAGATCATCAAGATATCCCCTTGCAGCACTTGAGTTAAAAGTGTTGTTTGAAGACATCTGTTCCATGTTTGAAAGCGATTTGGAAGCAACTACTCTTTTAGAAAATATTTTCGAGAATGGTCGTTTTATGAAAAACGCAGATGGTTCTTTTTGTGGAACAAAAGTAATACCCGAAAGTTTGTTCAATTTGTTGTAATCAATGGGTTTCAAATCCTTTTGTTTCATTTTATTTATGCTCTCTTCGACATGTTCTATCGTTTGCACAGAATCTCGAACGACAGGAGGATCATGTTTAGTGTAAAAAACACTACCATTATACAAAACATTCTGTTCATCCTGAGCTTTCTTGATATTACAAGGATTGTTGTTACCGAGAGCCATTTTGTGTTTCGTATGGTAAATCGGATTAGTTTGGTTTGAAATCATTTTCATAGTTTGACTTGACTGACCCGACTTAACCACCAATTCTTCTAGATGTGCAATCTTGTGTTCTGACTCTACGATTTCTTCCAAAAGTTTATCTTCTTTCGTTGCAAAGTCCTTTTTCAACTCATCCCGTTCTTTTTCAAGATTGGTATAAGCTGTTTTTTGTTTTGAAAGTTGGTTTGTTAATTCAGAAATTTCTTGTTTTAAAGAGTTAATGGTTTTTGTTGAACTTATTTCAAGATTAGCAAACTTGTTTTTCCATTCCCTATCTTTAACAAGTAATTTCTTATAACCAATTTCAAATTCTGACTCGCGTTCTTTGTGAATTTGAAAACTTTTTGCATTTTCCTTGTATCTCTCAAGCTCAGTGGTTAATTTCTCATTCGCGGCCTTGACATCGCGATTGACCTTTTTCACTTTCTTGATTTCAATACCACAATTATTTAATAATGATTCAAATAAAGCACGTGTTTCCTCATCATTCTCAGCATGCTGTGAAACGAAGCCTCCATTATGATTCACATCTGGAGTTGCTGAAGGAGTATTGCTACTACTTGACGTGTCCAGGTATGTATCATAAGTGGGTGCTAGCTTCTTAGAATGTTGTTCCTCATGAGGAGACATATCAAATATATCGTTATTGTGACATGTGTTGAAATTTGGTACCTCAGATGGTGCATTGGTGTCATAAACAGGAAGTGTGTCAGAATCCGTGTCATACTTAGCTTCCTGACGATTCGCCATGAATATGCAGTTCGCATCGATATCCTCTCTATCTTCCATGTCATCCATAAGAGCCATAAAATCATTCTCCTCTGCGTTCAACTGAAACCCTGCCTTAGCCTTTTGTGCCAACATCACTGCTTTCTGCAAGTATTCTAGATCTTTCTTGTTCGGCTTAGTAGGACAGTTCCTTGCCATATGACCTACACCCTGGCAGTTGAAACACTTTACTGGATTACCCTGATTCACATTTCCATTATTCCCAACTACTGGAGCTGCAACATTTCAATTCTGATTACCCATTGCCTGATTACCAACATTTTGACCCCTCTGATTTCCAACAACCTGACCCATCTGATCCCTTAATACTGACCATACTGATTCCCTGCATACTGACCTGCATTCTAATTCTGCATATTCTGATTACCCATGTTAAATCCAGTAGCATATCCTTGCTGATTCCCATAAACTCCAACCATTTGGCCTCTGTTGCCCATATTGAAACTCGGCTGAGCGATCTGCTTGTTGCGAGTGTTCAATGAAATCCTTTTGTTGTTGTTTGTTGGTGTAGAATAGCGTCCTTGGAATGCCTTTGACAGAAAAGCAAATGCTTGTGTCAAGGCTGCAGTAGCTTCATCATTGTCAGTTAATTCTGGTTCTTGGAAATGTGGGTATTGCTGTTGTGGAATAACATGTTGTTGCTGTGGGTAGAAATGTTGTTGGTAGACCGGTGTTGGTTGTTGAATGTAGGATGGTTGCATGTAGTTGTGAGTGGAAGATGATGATGGTTGTTGTGGTGTGTTCACTGGTATAGGTGTTAGTGTATCAGCCATTAATGCTAGAGGATCATGCTTTTTAGCTAGTAATTCAGCTCTTACTTCATTAGCTTCATCCTGATTTTACTTCAAGAAGTCATACACCTGATCATAAGTCACTTCATGCAAATTCTTTGTCTGATAAACAATAGTGACATATCTTCCCCATTCTGGTTGTAACTCATTCAGAAAAATGGTGTTGTTAGCAATATTTGTCTGACTGAGGTTGTGTCTCGATAAATCATTCATGATCTTACAGAATCTGTGGTAGTACGTCTCTATGGATTCACCAGGTATTGAAGTAAACTTGCGAAGTTCCTTTAAGCAATTGTGTTTCCATTTCCTATTTC